>VYXF01002831.1:117213-195886 GCA_013397295.1 Polioptila caerulea | reverse complement strand
GCTCTTCCCACCTCGAGAGGAGCTGCTATCTGCAGTATCAGCACGACGGACAGAGGTGAAGTGCAGCTTTTATTCTTGATTTACAGTATCACCTGTGTATTACCTGTGCAGCTTAGTATCCATTGAGATGGTCTTGCGTGTGCAGTGTCGAGCTGTGTGACAGTGCCAAGTGTTCTGTGGTCCAGCGTGGAAAAACCATAAGCCAAGCCCAGAGCTGGCACAGCTGTGTAATTCATGGGAAATGTAGGGCTGAATTTTAACGAAGATACTCTAATGCTTCTCTCAAAGGGAGTGTGATATTCAAAGTTAAACGTGAAAACTTGGTAAGATGCATTTGAATGCAATGGCACATGATTGTTACACCACAGTGACAAGAGAGGGGAAGAAATAAATAAAAGGAGGGGTTTAAATTAGGGTGGGATTATGTTACAGTCTTGTTTAAGATTGAAAAGCTACACAGTGTCATTCACTGCACGATTTACAGTAGCTGCCTGGTGTCAGCTATTAGAGCTAAAACAACATCAGATGAGGCACCTGAGGTGACAAGCTGGAGGTGAGATCTTCGCGTTCAGAAGTGATGAGACACTTTGCAACAGGAGAAAGGATTTGAAGAACAGGATTTGACAGGTTAGCTGCTTGGTACAGAGGGGAGGAGAAGCAGTTTCCTGTGTGGGGGCGTCAGGATTGGGAGAAGGCAGCAAAAAGTATGATACCGTGGGGAATTTATACCCACTTTAAAGTGATAAAACTAGGGATCACAGTTATGCAGAACAGTTCAACAATGAAAAGCTGCTAGAACTTGTAGCCCTGTGCATTCTGTTGGGAAGTGTGTCTTTACTTTTTTAGAAGTTTATTTTAAAGTTACTTTGAAGGTGCTAGATATTATTTTTTTTTCTCCCAGCATCTTGTAATTACCTTCTCTATGTTCCTCCTTGTGGCATAAATGCATGCTGTAAATATGTCAGAAATTAGTAATTTTGATTGCTGGGGAAACCAAAGTAACTTCTGGTGCTCCCAGAGCAGATTAGAAAATAATCACTCTGAGTACAAACTGGAGAGGGTGACCGTAGGCTGTGGTGCTGAGGACTGGGATGAAAAGAGAGATTCCAGCTTTGTGAAGCAGTGGACACAGAATGTACCTCCACTACGACCAGAAAAAAGTTGAATCAATGGTTATAGAACATAGATTATGTAAAATGTTCTCGTAGGAATTCTAGCTCTCATAGTGGGGCACTCGAAATTTCAGTCACTTGTGCAGTACTCTGCAATTGGAAGAGTAGGCCACATTGCTTTTGTTTTTCATAACTGTGAAATAAGGTAAACATTAGTTCGTGGAAAAGGAGAGCGTTTAGCTCTCCTGTGAGAGCACTGAGCTCTCCCGTTGTCTCTGGGATCGAGCAGTTGTATCTTTGTATCCGGCCGTGAGTAGGCGTGCATACATTAGCAGGTTTACCCTGAAGCTGAAACTTCATGTTATATAGAGGTTATACTGAAAGTCAATTTACTGTGTACTTCCCATCATTCAGAATTTCTGGTTCTGTTGCCTACTGTGTAAATGCATTTTACTGATTTTTCTTATGTCTTGACCAGGTTTGTAAACAAAAAAAACCCAAAAACCAAACAAACAAAAAAAAAAAAAACCACCCCACCAAAAGCAAAACCAGCCAACTAACCCACCCCCCTCAAAAAAACCTCCCAAAAGACTCCATCAGCAGGTAAAACCCTCAGAGAATCACAGAATATACACTGATTTGGGTGTTTCACAGAACAAAAATGTACTTCATTGAATCTAGAAATCCAATAGTTACTCATAGCTTTCACCTTCCCTCTTAATACACAGAGTAGTAGAGTTAGTTAGACTTAGGTTTGCATGATTGAACATAACACTGTAGTTTCCATATAGATTGCACTAACTTCTATCTTATAGGTTGATTTTTAAAATTTTAGTCTCCAGGACTACCATAATGGCATTCCTGGGGGATCTCTACATTGCCCCCAAGTGAATGACATTATTTGGAGCCTCTACAGGTAGGGGAATTAGCAGCATATCAGGTATAAAATGTGGATATTTTTATGCAAACATATCTTTAGGTCATTCTAGCTTAAGTGTTTAAGCATCAAGTTTCACTAAGTCACTAACACTGTCTCTGATATCAAACAGTGATCACATTAATACCTCAGAAAAACATGCAGCTCCTTCTGTGTTGCAGTTCCACAAAAGGATTCAGTACTGATCAAGTTCAATAGCAGGATGTACAAAGTGGTTTTGCTAAATTTATGCAAACTCCATTGTGAGTGCTTCTTTTAATCCTTTTTGTAGCAATGGTTTTTAATTAATATAGAATTTTCACAAATTGAATTGAAAAATTGAATTTAGTGGAAAATATGACTTTGTTGATGTGTATATAGATTATGCCTGCTTTTTGTTAAGCAACAAAACAACAAAATCTGACCAAAAATGAACAAATAGTTTTTGAGCTGTGTATGCAATACATGTTTCTTAACTCCACAGATGTACTTTCTCCCAACTAGTCACATTACAAATTTTTCACAAATGTTACAAACTTCTAATGCATGAAATGAAGTGACTTAAAAGAGGTCTAATGATAAATGCTATTAGTACCTAAAATATTCACTCCTCCAGTATGGAGAAATAAGAATATGTAAATGTTGAGGATTCTCTGATTAGCAAAGACACTTGATTATCAGATTGGGAAAATCAGAACCATTTTCACTACCAAACATAAAATGTAATTTGCACAAAAACTCCACATATAGGAAGGCCCTATTCCACCTGTCTTCTCAGCTGTAGCACTTGCATATTCAGAAATCTGAATTTTAATGTTTACAAGCTTTTTTACCTTATGCTTTTAGTATTCATCTTGTGGTTTTACAGCCTGCATGCAAGAACAAATCTAAGCAAATAGCAATGTTTGTTAGAAGCTTATGAAAGAAAGGTCATGGTGTGTAGCATAATTAGCATGTTTTATTTATTGAGACATTATTATATATATTATCTTTTATGCTAATGATTTGACATTATTCTGATATATATGCAAATTGTAGTATACATAGGCAAAGATATTAGTGTCATTTATTTGCCAGAAGAGTTAGAGAAAAAGCAGAATAATTCTGAAGAGCCTATCCTGGGCTGTCTTTCTAGGATAGTCTGTATATAACCAAGTCTGAAACTGCAGTATGTTCAGTGATTCACTTTTATAACTAGAAGAGATGTAGTCAGTTGGATAAAGAATTCTGCATATTTTTATTTATGCTGTTATTCAGTATCAGTATTTATTCTATTTGTGTACTTCAAAACCACAGAAGTTCAGGAAATAACCCTTGCCATCTAATCTCATTTGCTATCACTTGAACAGTAAGGCAGTTATTGCAAAATCATAACACTTCACTATCCAAACAGACAGAGTTTTTATGGCCCTCCAACTGAATTTTACGCCTGCCACTTATTACGGAACACTACCTTTAAGAGAGGCTTGCAGCTGGTATTGATGACAGGCAACAAGACATTTGTCACCTACCCTCTTGGGCAACAATGGTCCAGGTGCAAACATAAGTTAGCAGATGCTCAGTGGAAGGAAAGAAGACAACTGTTACTCATTTGTGAACGAAAGTGCTCCTGATTTGGTTTTGCATAAATGACATTTTCAACAGGAACAAGGATCACTCAGCTAATCCAACTCAGAAGTGGCAATTTCCACAGGCTGTATTTGGAACTACGTATTTACTGCTAGGATGTGGGGAAATTTGGCAGAAATACTGAAACAAGTTAGGAGCTGCAGAAATCAGTAATTTGGAATTTGTCACCTACATGCTTAAAGATTTAAATTAGATTGCACCTGGGCAGATAATGTTGTTGAGATACCCATAATGTGCTGTTTCCATATGGTCTTCTCTATCATTCTTTGAGTGTTTGTTATCTTTTAGTCGTGCTGTTTCTTTCTGAAAACACATTTGAAATAAAGGGAAATGCCTAATGGGACTAGCAGATGCATTCAACAGAACACTTCCATACTTTTTGCAATTTTGAACAACTACCCTGCTTCTTGTGGGTAGCAAACCAGTTAGCATAGACACTGCCTATCAGTACCAAAATTCTGCATTGCTACATTTTATTAATAGAACGGTTGCAAACATTGCTAAAAGAAGTCTTAAGGATTGCTTAATTACATAAGATGGCAATAGCAGAATATTCTTGACTAGAATCTGTCTGCAAGTGCATGTAAATGTTCATAGGACAACAGCAGAATATCTTGTTCTGTCCAAGAAGCTAAGGCTGTTTGACTGGATCTGTTTTCAGGAGACTGGAAGCAGATTGCTCAGCTCAGCTCTTACTGCTTTGCTCAATCACAGCTATTTGGTGATGGCACCCATAGCTTATTTCCTAGATAGCTCTGTAATATAAACTGTAAGAGCACTGAACGTACGTATTTCCACTGCACTGACCATGTCTTCATTAAAGCTCAGACATGAATAATTCTTCACCTTATTTGAACCTAGCTCGAGCCCACAAGTAACTATGTGGTAACCAAGGACTATAACTTGGAAGGGACTAAACAGTAAATGCTGCAACCTTGTTAAATCATGAAAAATTTATTTTCATTACATATACATGAAGGTAAAAGATTTCAGTCAATAGTGTTTTGAACAAGCATTTCTGACATGAGCCTGTTAGTGTAGCTAGGCTGAAACTTAATGCAAAGTTAGTGTTTTGCCTTTATTTAGTAATTCACCTTTAGTGTGTATATACAGAATTCATTTTCCTGTTAGAATACCAGAGACAGTAATATTGCAACATTTACATTCCTCATATAAAATGGAGTAATGTACATTTTCAGCTTGGTGTAGATACATAAATATGTACAAAATAAACATTATTGTAATTAACATATTCAGACCATTTATTATTTAGCAACATCAAAAGCAGATGCACATAGATTTAAGTGAAAATGGTGAAAAACACCTTTATGACATTAGTGACCATTATTTGCATATATGAAGTAGTACAGATAAAGGCTTGTCTTTCAAGCCTTCTGTGGGCATCCAATAACTTTAGTAAAAAACCAAAACTAATTGAGAAGCATAAGATAATTATATATATATGTGTCATGATCAGATGGTTTACTAGGGTCCATCTTGATCACAAAAGGATAACAATGAAAAACATACACATTTGTTCAGAGCATAAAATATTGCACAAAAGCAATTTCTTTTGAGGAAAATAATTCCTGTGTTTGTGAACAGCAAAACTGCTTCTTACACATTAAAGAAATAATATATTTGCAGTTTCTAACCCAAAGAACATTCAGTAATACTGTCAAAACTGTCATCCATCAACTTCTTCCCAGCCTGTTTTATGGCAATGGTATGTCATTAGCAAGATTTGGCAAAGAGAGAAGGCAGATAGACAGTACATGTATATATTTTTCACAGGCCAGACCTAATCCAATAGTTACCTAAACCAGCTGCTGGATGGTTTCAGATCTCTCACAATTTCAGCCTTAAAGAAATATGGAAGTCTTCAGTGCTAGTCACAGTGATAATCACACAGTAGTAGAGTAAGATTCCATTCTTCTCTGCTTAGAAACCATCTTGTCTGAATTCCCAGTCTGAAGGGCACTTTCCTCAGTATCACTGTCACTGCTGTCTACGAGAGTGTGATCCAAAGACATCTGACCAGTCCTCCTGGGAAGATGAAAGTTCACCCCACTCTCCTGTATGGAGTTAGTTATAAAATCTTCATCAGAAGAATGAAATGATTCATCATCTCCTGTGAAATGGTTGACAATGTGAATCCCATCAAAAGTGGGTTGGTCTGAGAAGTTTCTCTGGCCTTTTAGACATTTGATCTGTTAGAAAAAGTGGAAGTTGACAGTTAATCAGAGCTCAAGAGTCCAGCAATAAGAAAACCCAAATAACAAAAACCAAACAAAAAAAACAAGTGCATTTTCAAGAAATGCCTCGCTGAACTCTTAGTGGATAAAATGAAATATCTGAAAGTAGCACATTTGATGATCACTTCGAGTATTATTGTTTTTAAGGCTTAATAATCAAGGTACCTAGAATCAGTGATGAGAGATTCCTCTTTTACTGCATCTTTAATATCCCCACAAGGATGGTTTCTATCTTCTAGGGTGGCCTATTTGTTTTGACAGCACTTTTGACCTTAACATTTTACTTTTACAGCTCTATTCTTTCTCATATTGCCTGATTCCTTACTTGAGAAAGCCCCCCCTTCAAAGAACACGGTCCCAAGTGAATATTGCCAGCTTCTCACAAAAAAAAATCCCCGAGAGTATGTTTAGTTCAGTCTACATTGTAACATTAAGTGTCTTAATTATCTAATTCAGAGCCAATGAGATTTCCAAGTAGTACGAGAGAAACATCTCTGTACGGCATAAAGTGATTGTAGTTGCAATTTCAAGAGAACATCAAACAAGACAAAAATTATTGTCTGACCATGGACAGGTAACATTTTAATTCAATGCGCTGCAGAGCGGTACACAATTTCAACCATGCATTCAAGTTACTCAAAACTGAGACCCAAAGTACTTAAGTCTGGCAAGTCCCCTATTAATTTAATGAAAAATATCTGCAGCTCATGGAAGACATTCTGGAGGTTGGTTATTTCAGTGATGTTTTGGTTCATTTAATCTAGAATTCCATTTTTGTTAGCTTTTAATAGAAAATAGCTCAGGGTCAGTTTGATAGTCTAAGAGTATTAAGATAGAAAGTCCTGAGGATGCAGATAAACATTAAAAATGGATTATAGAACCTTCCTAATGTCACTCTAAAAGCTTAAATAGGAAGATGCACGAAGTGCTACTTTGGAAGTGAATTTTTACAGTAAGAGAACTGAAGAATAGAAAGAATAAAATGCTGAAGAGTTTCTTTACTGAAATCTGTTTGAAGTTTCAGAAATTTGAAGCAATATTCACTTTGATAAATAAGAAGTTCTTGTATGTCCTCGGTATTGACACCAATAGGAGATTTTTACCTGTCCATTGGGGGAAGAAGGGATCTCTGTACTTACCATGGGCTTGTGCAGAAGATGAGAATAAAAAACGAGTTGAAAAAAGATCACAAAAAGTCATAATCATGCTAGAAGCTATTAAATTGCACGTTAGCACGTAAAAACTCCAGTGTTTGATGTTACAGCAAAAAAACTCCTTACATGTAGATGTAAAACTTTGTTGTTACAATGCATACTAACACTGATTTTTTTGCATTTTCTTCAAATACACATAGGCTGCTGTTGTTTCATGAGGACTTTGTATAACAAGCAAAACAGAGCTCCACCCTTGTACTAATCATAACTCATGATGCAAGCAAAATCAACTTATACCAAATATATTGTTATCTGGAATAGATAATTTTTACTAGTTTATATACCTAGATGCAGAGAGCCTGGTACAGACATTCTTGTGTTATTTAGAAATATTATTCCTGAAAATATCCTGCAATATGATCAGATTAGCTACCACATGAATTTTCCAAAACAGCTATCAATTTTAGTCACTAAGAAAATAAAACACAGAAACCTAACAATTTCTCTCCACCCTCACCACAGGAAAAAAAAGAACTTCTGTACAAGTGACTACAAACTTCATATTAGAGTAAGAAATTATATGCTTTTAGGTCTGTACAGTTAAGCCATTGGTTCACCTGAAATTATAAAGCTGATACTCAGTTGTTTTGAACACTCAGAAAGCCAAGCCAATGACCTCAGCTGTTTTCCTGAAGACTTAAACATGAAACCTTTAGGTGAAGTTATTTAGGTAACATGACAAAATCATGGTTTCACGGTTTTAGGTAGCAACCTTTCCAAATGGGAGTCTGTGGAAAATGCTGTTGGTGAAAATAATCATGAATACACACAGCCTTTGCCAGTTCCTAAAGGGAGTCTCAGAAGACACTGTGTTATCTTTGTGCATCCTTTCATTAGAATAGCAAATCTCTGACTTTCCAGAAACACTTCTGATCTGCAACTTTACAGTTGCCTGCCTTTTTTTCTTAAGCACTCCTCACGTGCAGGGGGAAACACAGTGCTGGGAAGAAACATGAGCATACTGCAGAGAATACACACTACATGTCTGTCAGTGGTCATAGAGCTCCAGAAGGTCTGTCTGCTTCAGAAATGGCCACCTCAGCCAGAACACAGAGACCCTGTTTGTATTATGGGATCAACAGGCTGGAGAGCAACACTGCTGAAGAGGACAACAGGGTCCTGACACACGGCAGGCTAACCTCGGATCCACAGGGTCCCTGGGCAGTGATGAAGGCTAACAGCATGCTAGGCTGCACTGACAAGGGCAAGTGTACTTTCATAGCTGAAGATTGTTCAGGGGGCCTTCAACCTGGTATTTGTTCAGGAGCATTTCTGAGGGAACTTGATTATTTGGACTTTTTATTGCAATAGGAAGACTTTGTATGGCTTCTCAAAGCATTTGAAACAACTTGCAGACAGCCTGCACTCCAATGCTGTTAAATACCAGCGGCCAATGCCAGCGTAAAGCTCTAAAGTGGAGGTTTCCTAAAATGAAGTTTTGTACTCTCACATAACTCTACAGTCAGCAAGTGACGCTCTACACTTCTAAAAGAAAAAATGGTATATTTTTTCAGGGGAGGAATATTACTGTCCTATTGGCTCAGGGCAATGGTCCATCAGCCTAATATGGTGTCTCCAACAATGACAACACAACGTTCATTTTACCAAGCCTCCGTTCACTTGTCCAGAAGCTATTGTAGCAAACACGAGTGAAATCTTTTTCTAGTTGCTTTGGCATACAGTTATAGACCAGCCGTCCATGACTGATTATATAATTTGCTGTCTACCTCCACATCTTCCCATGGCAGTACATTTCAGAAATTCCTTTATTTGTTTTAAACTAATCTACTTTAGTAACTGCCCCCATATTCTAATAATGCAGGAATAAGTGGTGAAAAGCAGTTCTATGGTCATTATTCTGAAACTTACATCATAGTACCTGCTTCAGCTTTCTCTTTAGAGCAGATGAGTTCCAATCAAGACAACCATAATTCAGTTCCCTTTAACTTCCCTACAGACCTCCTTTAAACTCTCTACATCCATCTAGATACCAGGTGGCAATACAACTCCCTTTATTTGGTCCTTAATGTACTTCCTATTAATGCCCAATGTTGCCTTGTCTGATTTGGCTGGTGCTGCATGCTAAGCCAGTGTCAGAGGACTCAATACTGACTGCAAACCTCTTTCCTGAATTGTAATTACCAATTCTATGTTTGCCATTGTGTAGGTATGGCTTAGATTTTGCAATAGATGAATAATCACCTTATACACACTGAAATTAATTTGTCAGCTTTTTAAGACAGACTTGAGATTCTTGCTGTCAGTGTTTCATTTAAACATGGAAAAAGAGCTTAAGGTAGGAACTAAACCATTAGGCCAAGGTCATGCCATTCATGTAGCCAAGCATATCGAGACAATGGGAAATGCAATAAAGGGCTTGGAATGCAGGATGTGTGGAGCCAACCCAAACACTACCCCCATACCCTAGTTCTACTCTAGACTTATCCCTGAAGGAACTACAGCCATGTTGAGAAAAGTATGGACTTGCACCCCAGGGTCTTTTAGTTTCTGTTCTCTTTTGTACAGTTGATACGGGTTAAAGGTTTTCAGTTTTGGGTCTTGCCTTCCTTCATGTGAAGGGAACTAGATCTCTGTCACTCCAACAAGTAGCATTTAGAGGAACCTGTTTCTTACTGCTTCAGTTTTGCAAGAATCTCAAATCTGATCACATCTGCTAAAAAAAAAATACAACCATAAAAAAACAGGTCTGGTAAACCCCATGTTTTTTGCTTCTTAATTCTCAAATCCAGGTCATATTGTCTAGATGACTGCAGCTTCAACCCAGTTTTCACTACAGCACATTCACATGGTCTTTAGGACATTTCAAAGGGTTAATAACATTATGTGATCATCATTATCCCTTCAAAAGCCAGCTGAATCAAGAACAAAATCTTAATAACGTATGCATTTATATATCTTCTTGTGTCTAAAGAATTCGGCATTTTAAAGACAAACTGTGTATCTACTAGTCAACATATGGAAATACTTAACTACATACTCTTAACAGGTAACAGTGTACTTCCAAAAATATAGAAGAGCTGCAAAAGAGGATAACGATCAGATCCTTGAACCTTAGAATAAACTTTCTTACCTGATGCTGACTGCCTCATCAAGCCAGGCATGAGGGAGAAACAGTAAAGAGAAATTTAGAAGTTTTAAACAATTCAAAAGGTGTTCTATATTAAATCATAGGATCAAGTTTGAAGGGTGATAGTTGCAAGCAAGTTATATTTCTAAGTCTCTTTGGTTTTTTTGAGTAGGGAACATAGGTTAAACTTTCAAGCAGGACTTTGTGAAAGAGATTGAATTAAGCTCTGGAAAACATTTTTATGTTGTAACCTGTGAGGTTTTAAGCTAGAAGTTCAATAGTGAAAAGTCAAACTAAAATGCTACTGTTTGCTCCCTTTAAAAGGCTTCAGTAGCTAATTCTTGAAATTTACTCAATTCCAAAGTAGTAAAGACAGGTTTTAACAAAAATAAAATAAAAATAAATATTAATAAACATTAAATCTAGTCACAGGAAGATAACCAAAAAATACACAAGTGAGATCAAAATATGACCACTACCTTGAGTGAATAAAATTGGTTTTGGCAGAAGGCAGTATGTAAATTCAAATGTTTATTTAAAGAATAAAGATCCTGAATACTCAGTGCTTTCACTTATAAAAAAAGGAATCTAAAAATCAGAGTTCCCTCTTTATTTGTTCCAACTTTAGTAACAGTTGAAACTCTTCATAAGATTTCATACTTAAAACCCAAACATGATTCAAAAGAAAACTAGAATGCTGCTGAAAATATGATCTAACCACATTTAGCTGAAGAAACAAGTCATAAGGATTTTCAAATACATTTCCTATAATTCAGAAAAACATTGTCAAGTAGGCACCATAAAAATAGAGATTTAGAAAATTACAAGCCAATTAAAAAACCCCAGTTATGATCTATTAAATTATAATCACATTTAACATGATAAAGTCAAATCAATTTGAGTTCTTAAAAATTCCTGAGACTCCACAGCATCTAATGGGATCCCTTATCATACTTAACACTGACTGCTGCTTAGTGATGCCTCTCCCGTTGAGACAAGATGACTCCAGTTTAAGGCATACAGTAGTACACTATCACTTCTTTAAAAACACTCCCACTAACTTCCTTTGGAGAAATGCTTATCACAGCAAGTCAAGTGATTGTAGCATCTCCAATGGAATTAGTGGGAAATATGTTGCCATTAAGGACACAAATATCAGTTCAGACAAATATTACATCCAGCAGGTATTCAAACACAGAAGCCATTCTTCCCCTGCACTGGTTAGGCTGCACTTCAAGTGCTGTTTTCAGACCTGGGCCCCTCAGTTTAGGAGGGATGTTGAGATGCTGGAACACGTGCAGAGGAGGGCAACAAGCCTGGTGAAAGGTCTAGAACACAAAGCCCTATGAGGAGCTGCTATGGGCACTAGGGCTCTTAAGCCTGGACAGGGGGAGGCTCAGGGGACTTTGTCACTCTCTGCAACTCCCTGAAAGGAGGTTATACAAGATAGGGGGTCTTCTCCCAGGCAACCAGCAACCAGACAAGAGGACAAAGTCTCCTGTGCCAGGAGAAGTTTAGGCTGGACATTAGGAAAAAACTCTTCACAGAAAGAGTGAGTGGGCGTTGGAATGGGCCACCCAGGGAAGTGGTAGAGTCACTATCCCCAGAGGTGTTTTAGACTGGATGTGGCACTTAGTACCATGGTTTAATTGATAAGGTGGTGTTAGGTCATAAGCTGGACTCAATGATCTCAAAGGTCTTTTTCAACCCAGTTAATTCTGTGATTCTGTGATTTTTTTGGAGTTTATAAATGGATTCAATCTAGTATAGCTGCAGTATCATTTATCCACTTCTTCAAGCAAATGCAGCAAAACCCCCTTGAAACTGGCAACAGTAGCTGATCAGAAATCAGAGCAAGCAGTAAATTCCAGGCTGGATAATCCTACTGTGGGCCCAAGCCAGAACACCGGTGAACAATGTTCCGGACAATGTTAAATACCTGAACAGACACAGCCTTCTTTTTCTGGCTGTGCCAGTATAGCTGCTATTCTTAAAAGTTAAAAAACCTTGAGAGTCTCTGGACTGACTTTTTATTTTCCATCTATAGTAGGCTTAAAAGCAACAGTCATGAGGTACTACAACATTAATTGAATCTGCCCCATTCATCACTAGCTCTTTGGAAACCAAGATTACGTATGCAATTAATTACTAAAGTCTCATGTTTAGGGAAACTATTACTTTGCTTTGTAAGCTCATACTTTTAAAAGGATGACCAACATATTGCTGTACAACCTAAAATATTTATCTCAAATGAACTTTGCTGACCATACCACTAAAAAGAGATAAAACACCTCCAGTATCTTGTAAGTGAAAAGCAAAAGAGCAGCATAGAATTTCCAAGACTGAGTAATTTCAGGCTTTGGGGTTTTTTTAACAGTATTTAAATATTTGGCCTCTGTTTTAAATTGCCAGCTTCCATAAGTCATATTCAGTCTAAAAGTAATACAAAATGTGTTACAAAATCACTATAGCTGTCAGGAAGCTTAAAAAAAAATCTACAGAACAATTTTAATGCATTAAAAGAAAGCTCATCTCCAGTTGTCCACCTGTTTATTTCATACTGCTTTGAATGTACTCTTAAATTTCTTAAGTTTTTATAAAAAGTGGGTTTTTTCAACATTATCATTTTGAGAGTACTTGAGCTAAAATGAAATACGATGTTAAATTAAACATATATCAGTTTTACCATAGACAAGTCTGCTGTATTGTAAACGTGACAAAAATAAAAACCAGCAACAAGTGTTCAGACCAAAAGGTTTCCAGTGAATCAGAACAGGAAACCAATATAGCGATCAATGGGAGGTCATGACTTTTTGATCACTGCACTATATGGTGAAGTATCTGGTTTTGATCTTGTGCAGTGTAATCAAGTTAAACTTTGAAGTTAGGTATCAAATATACAATTGAAATAGCTACAGTGCTGAGGAATACCCAACTTTAATGCTATTTTGAAAATAAGTCAGTATTTGGTAACTGTGTCAGGTTTTATTTCTTAAGGTAGTTTTTCTAAGAGCTGACAGGTTTGTTGTAGTGAGACTCTGCAATTCCAAAGGAAGTTTCAGGACGACAAGCCTAGGAATTTTCCTTCTACTTACTAGCTGGCTATTTATAGAAAGTTCCCAGAAACTCTTTCTACAAGAAGCTCTAATGGAGTGTTTGTTTGGAGTGAGGACACAGCAACAAAAATATCTTCAAACAACAGTATAATCACACTTAATATACTGCAATTATTACATTCAAGAAAACACCTAAATCTCAATACTCCTTCTACCTACCATATGTATCTAGAGATACAAATGCTACTGAAACCTCAAGCATTAACTAGAATGTACTGCCTGATAAAGACTGAAAATGCACCCATTACAGGCAGCAGTTACAGGAAATGAGCATTTCACACTTTTACTCTGTCCTTTAAAAGCAGCATTTTTAAACGGACTAAGTAACATTTTTGCCCCTGATCGCAGAAGCTGCTTTCATCTGCACTGGCTGCCACTCAGATTGATAAAAGAACTTCAGGAGGTCTTTCCACCATATTTCCACTGTTTGTCCCACTTATATTCAGATAAGCTTACAGAGACCTATTTCAAACTAATATATAGCAATCTTCTCCTGAGCTTGTTTTCTCCCATAGTTGGCACCTGTGTATGGGTGCTAACACAATTTTTGCAAGGAACAACTACTCAGATAAACCACTAGAATCTCAATTCCTCCATTTTTCAATCCCCAAAACTTGATTTACAGGTGGAAAAACATGACAGACCCTGGCATAGCTCTAATCAGTAAAGCAGACAGGTCACACAGCTTCAACAATCAAGAACAATATAATGCCATGATAATGAAGTAACTTTAATCTTGCTTTGGCAATCCACACAAAATTTAAAGGACAAAGTGTAATTAATTATAGCTAGCTATATTCATCTCTAATGCTGCAAACAACTATTACATTGCTCAGCAAGACACATCTGGAGCTGTGATGTGTAGGATACAGTCAGGAAGAAGAAGGGGGAAAATGTTTCTAAAAAACAGCAATCACCATCTTCATTTATTTTAGCACTGAATTCAATCTGTCACTAGTGGCAGTCAAACAGTTAAGATTCATACCAAAAACCATTGCCCTCATGCAAGTAAACAAAAACCTGTTCCATTTAAGGACAGACTACATCACCCTCCTGGTTACATTGATCACATTTAGAAGTTCTCTTCACCGTCATGAGGGATGGAAAATATTTTGTTGATGGTGTTACCAAGGGGGAAGGGAGAGGAATCAACCTTATCTGATGCAAAGATGACAATTCATGGAATGAAGTACCATCATTATGGAATCAATACTGTCATTCTGGGAACATGTAACATGTCTGTGTTAATTACACTGTCACCACTCAAAGTTAATTGAATTAAACAAATGATGGTCATCAAATTGTTATGGATTCCATTGTATCTTCCATCTGCCTGTCAATTACTTATTTAGTGAGACCGTTTCTAAAGCCAGTTCCTTTATTAAGGGCAACTAAATTGGAGAAAGTTACCGGGTAATTAAGTCTCCCAATCAGTTCAGTCTTTCAGTAATAATCTGGATATTATCAAGCCAGTATAACATCTCTGAGTTAAAGGAATAAAGCTATTCACTTTTCTAAAGTATAGAGTATATATTTAACTATCCTGTGCAGACAAAGCTGCTACATTAGATTGGGTGTTTGCAAACCACATGACCTCACAAACGCTATCTTATCACATCACAGGTTCCTCAGACTGACCACAACCACTTAAATCAGACTCTGCCAGCACAGAGGTTCTGTAACTTTGACACATACTAGTAAAGCAACTACAATTTTAGCTGTCCTTGCAAGAGCTTTACTTGTGGGGAGGGAAAAATCTGATCATCTCTTGTCCAACTGTTCTTGCAAGATATGGTAAAAGAAAGGCACATGATTTATTGTGCTATAAACTTCCACCACAAGCTGAAATGCTTACTTTGTAAATCTGAGGGCTAACATATTTCCTTTCAGGGACAACATTTCTTATCAAGTAAGAAAACATTTATAGAGAGTCACATATTTTGAAAGCATTTGTCTAGTAAAAACTATCAGAAGATGTTAATGTAACTTAGTCTGTATTGAGAAACAAGTTCTCTAGAGTTAATACAGGATTTTCAACCAACATTACTGAGAACTGAGTTTTACAGAGAACTACGAAGGGAAAACGATTGACTGAAGTAAAAATTGACTGGAATGAATCCCACAAACCTTAGTTTGTTTTATGAAAGTAAGCAAGTAAAATGACAGTTTTCAAATGTAGTTGTGTGCTTGTACTACATGAAAAAGGAACAGTACACTTCTTCCAGAAGAAATGGGGGGAGGAAATAACTCGGCAAGAGACTGAGTAAAAGAACATTATATCTAACTGCAAATATTACAGAAAAAGGATAAGGCCTTTTGGGCCTTGCTGGTTTTGCCTTAGTTCTGATGAAGGAAACATTACCTATTTCTGTTCCTCAGGTACTTAAATGGTGTTAAATGTGATCTTCTCTCATTCTCATTTGCACATATGAGCTGGTCTGCCACTATTCATCACTCTCTAAGAATGTCTTCAGAGAACTTGAAAAAATTGCTGGTAGGTTGAATTTTAACTAGAATTCACTTTCCCCAGTTACTCCTCATCTCCATTATGCAAAGCTATGTTATTTACTCCAAGTTATTTGCCCTGCTTCTGAATGTAGTCTAGTGGTGCATCAGATAAGAGAACATTTAATTTGGTAAGCATTGAATTTGACTCAGTGGAAGCCTAATAATAAAATTAACAGACTAAAGGAATAATGCTTCCCGCTGGTATCCCATCATCAAGCCCAGATGCAATTATTAGGAGAGAAATAGGAGCTAGGAATGCTGCTAGAAGTGGCCAGCCCATCTTGTGCTACTCCAATGGGCCACAAGCAGCATCATAATTTTGTTCTCATCTATGGCAATGCAGGAATCATCATTTAGTTGCTTGTAAAGACATTCCCTCATCTCTTCAGGGGACAACCTGGATCAATCTGTGCTGAGGCCCAGAACCACTCACTGATTTAAGATTATTGGCTAATTAAAAATACAAGGAAGAAATAATTTGACAGCTTTAAAACACAGTTTACCTACCATATAAGTTTATGTTATTTAAGATTAAAGGAACTGCTAATGTGATTTAATATTTCATTCTGTGTACTATTGTGCATTGAATTTTATTTAGGTATTTAATAGTGTAGCCTATATAGGTGATTTTTTTTAATCCTTCACACTGATGGACTACAAGTTCACTTTCCCATCTCCATTTAAGTTTAAACAGTGAAAGCCTAGAAAGCTAATGCAAGTTGCAAGATATATCCTTAATTCAGCCATATAACCAATTACTCTGTTGGTCACAACTTATATATTATTTATCGTCAAAGTCATTACTTAAAGTGTCTTGAATTTTATTTACACAAGAAAAATCTTTTAAAAGCATAGTATTTAATCTCCAAGTTTTATATCTCTTTTCATTAAGCCAATCTTAAAATGTTAGCTCACCAGGCGCATGATCAGACCAAGAGATAACACCTATATCAGAATCTTACTGACTGCATTAGGTTCTTAAAACATAATATCAGACCCATTCCTAGATAAACCATACCTATATGGAAAGGGAAGAGTAGTAAACTAATGCTCACTACCTCTTTGAAGAGCCATCAAGTTTTCACATACTGAAATGGGAAATACCTTTAAAAACATCCCATTTTTTTCACTGTCAATATGCAAGAATTTAATCTCATAGAATTTCACTTAATGGTACTATTATGAAGTCTTCTAAATGCCTGAAAAATATTTTGGCTCAATAGTAACGCTCCAGTTATTTGCCATCTTGTTCTTTTCCATCAGCCATGCTGAGATATCATTAACTGGACAAGTTGCATTTTCTAAATGTTGGACCAGTGTGCCACATTAACGTCAGAATTTTGTTTTCATTCAAATACCAAACACACCTGCATAAGACTTGCACATTGCAAATCTTACTTCTTCTCAAAATATTGCAACTAATTATTTTTCAAGAGGATATCTCATTAGAAAGAAACAGCTAGGAGAAAACTCTCTGTTCTCCCTCTGGCATTGGTCAATAGCAGATGCATGCGCAAAAAAAAAAGACAAAACATGTAGAGATACTTTCGCAATATTCTTCCTAAACTCCAGCAATCATCTCTCCAAATTCATGGCAGGTGGAATAGTCGCTGCAGATACACAAATGTCATAGTAAAACTGAAAAATGGGTTATCTTCAACGTTCATATTCCTGCTTTCTAAGGAAAAAATGTCTTCTGTAAAGGAAGTGCTGTTTCTGTACATTGCTGTTGCCTTCATAAAGCTGTCCTCTAACACAGATAGCCAATACACATCCACAATCCCAAACTGTAGAGGCTGCTTGCTTTTGTACAAGCAACCATGTTAGGTAGAATTCAGCTTTAATATGAAAACTGTCACATGATTAAACCAAATCCACATTTGAAATACTATAGTATACAAAAAGCTGAAATTTTACAGCAAAACAAACACATTAAAAGATTCCAAGAATGACAAAAATCACCTAACAG
Organism: Polioptila caerulea; assembly: GCA_013397295.1. Taxonomy (NCBI): domain Eukaryota; kingdom Metazoa; phylum Chordata; class Aves; order Passeriformes; family Certhiidae; genus Polioptila; species Polioptila caerulea. Next base: position 178,079 of record VYXF01002831.1, on the reverse strand, counting down.
TGTGACAAAGGCAAACTTCGTAAAATTTCATGTGAAACAACTGAAACACTTCAGTCCTAAATCACAAAGTCTGAAAGACTGGAAACCACTTGCTTTTGTCTCCAAAGGTGTCTTGTGGTCTGCCAGTGTAGTTTGTGGGTAAGCACATCAATTCTAATCTTTTGTACCACCCCTTGTAATCTAGGTAACACATACAAGCCTTGCAACATCCAACAGGAAGCAGAAGCAGCTGCTGGGTAATATGTATAAAGTGACTGCACATATAGAGAGGTAGTGCATGAAATGCAGAACTTCAGCAGTTTATAAATAATTGAATTCCATTCAGTTTTAAATTAAAAGGAAAAGGTGAGAAACTATAAACAACCTCCTCCTTGTTTTTCCAGTTATTTTCTCCAGTTATTACATGATTTGTGTTTGAAAGAATAACAGCTTGTTCAATGGTCATAGTTTTTCTAAAGCTTTCAAATTTACTTAATGGAAACCTGTAACAGGCCAAACTTCCAATGTATTAATTTCCACATAGCTTAACAGCTTTACTTCTGTACTACCTACTTAGTGAGATATTCTCTTGAACAGTAAAATGTTTCACAGAAGTTGCTTTCACTTAACATTTCTGCATCTAATCAAAGGCAACTTCTGTGAAATTCTAGCAATCCTGGTGCAGCCTGAAAGTATCTACCCATGGTACAACGTTACAGTGTCTGTGTGCTCATGCCATTTATGTTACATCAGTTAAAGCACATGAACTGGAGGGTCAAGTGACAGAGTAGAGTGATCACTAGACCTTACTTGTCTTGTGCCAAATACAGGGCAACCAAGCTTCTCTACTTACTGACCAGAGTAACAAACGCTGCCTTACAGAAGCTGCAGCCTGTTGGGGCTGCACAATGACAAAGCATTTTAAGTTAAAATCCCACTAAACTAGAAGTCAAGAATGCTGCAGACGTAGCTTTAAGAATGGGAGGGAAATGGAAGAAGAAAGAAAATGCTAGGTGGAAAGACTTCAATTAATGAATAGAACAAATGTCAACTGAACACGAGATTCTGAAAAGGCAAAGAACATATAAAAAGCTCTCAAAGAAGTTCACATCATGACTTCCTGTTTGTGATGATCCTCAATATTTCAGGTTTTCACACTATTTTCAGCCTTCAACAAATAAGTCGTTAAGTCACAACCACCTAACAACTTTATGCCAAATAAATCACAAACTCAACCAATAAGGAGGAAAGGAAGCACAGCACTTAATATACATGACTTATCACAGGATTAGCTACTGGCTAACTAGCAATACTTCAATCTGAGTGTCCTTTCATTATGCATCAGCTGTTCTTTGAATACTGATAGGTTGTGTAAAAGATTACAGGATAACAGTCAGTAACTTTCTAGGGAATGAGCATAAAATCAGATATGTTTACCAAAGTTCAACATGCAAGTAAGTAATAATTGATCTACATGTATTTGATTTCTGAGTGAAGTTTTTATGGTTGCACTGAGGAATTTAAGAATTAATTCATTATTTTACATAATATTACAAATTACACTTAATATTTATATTCTAACCCAAATTTGGTTGTTCAAAGCAGTGCAAAGAATGAGGTGCATGTAAATAGATTTAAGATAACATGCATAGAACCATAGAATTGTTAAGGTTGGAAGAGGCCTCTGCAGAGTCCAACCATTAACCTAATGCTTCAGTGTTCCCCAGTAAAGCAGAAGTTTACAGAAGTCTAGAGTCTAGTAGAGCAGAAGTAGATAACTTTTGGTTATACTGTTCTCAAAGCTCCACATTTTGTCTGTTTGTTCTCCTGAAGTGTTCATCAACTATATGTTTAAGACTTACTCTGAAGTAGTTATTGTTCAACTCAGCTTACCACGCTACAGAAATTCTCTGGCCAGGTATAAAAGGAATCAGGCAGGCAGCTGTTAGAACAAGCCAAAAGTCTAATAATTCCATTTGTAGTTATTTTACTGCATTTGAATGATAAGAAAAAAGGCATATTTTTCTATTTAATTACTTTGTACATTTAATACCAATGTGGCTCACCATTTCAGTTTGGGTACTGACTTCCAGTATGTGCAGTTTTATTCAGTAACAGGAACACAACTTGAATTTACTACAAATAAGTCTTCTTAGAATATTAATGATGACTGACTCTGGCATTACTATTCCTAGATGAGTAATAAAAGCAGCTGAAATTTATCCTCTAGGCTGCAAGCTGCATTATTCTTAAGAAGCATGCAAAACTTTGAGCTCAGAAAAAGATAATCAAAATTAATTTGATTTTTAAAAAGCTTTGTTTATACTTACAAAAACTTCCAACCAATTTGTAATCTGAACCCATTGATTAATCATTTGATACCGCATGCAGAGTTCCAACACGTAGCTGATTTAGGTTACTGCTTTGGAACGAGTGAGAGAAATATCTGAATACTAAAATACTAAGGGACAAACTTTTCTCACCCAGAAAGTCAAGAGGTGGTACAGCAGCAGCTTGTGGCATCTGTGCCATAGCAAACTCCCACCCAAATCCCACCTTTAAGTGAAGAATTCAGCTGTAGACACTGGGCAGTAATAGAGACTCTCTGCTGTCCTTATTGGTGTTCCTCACTGATATTCTAGATTTGCCCCGTGCCTGGCTACTGGCATGGCTTGCAAACACTGATGGAACAGCAGACCTTTCACAAGAACTCTGCAATTAGGATGGATCATGCTGTTGCCACAACTTGGTACCACTGCCATCTGATGGACAGTATCACAGAATAGAATTAAAGCATGTAGCTCCTCCAGGCTCCACTGACACAGAAACATTTACATCCATACTGCTAGCCAAAAGCACAAAATAGTGTTTATCCAAAGGCCAGAATATGGACTTAGTCTGCAGTTACTTGTATTCAATACAGGATTTGGTCATTATTTTGTTCCATCCTTCAGATGGAGAACCTGCAACTTTTCTGGTGTAAAAATCTGTGAAAATGCAGTCCTGGAGAGGAAAAAAAAGTTAAATAAGCAGAATCAACATTGATGGCCATGCTAAGACGTTTCATCTTGTATCACACATATCCGTCCCACCTCTACCTTAAATTATAACTTTTGTTTTAATTAACATTTGCATTTATGTGCAGTTAAAAGTTACACGATTCCAATATATTAGAAGGTAACCATACAGTCCCCAAGAGCGCTGTTCCTTTTCCAGTGCCTTTTACATGCGAACCAGTTGGGAGATTGTGGTCAGCATGTCACATACACCATCACCCTATCTTCAGGAAGATGCATTTGCAAATGTGTAACGTTTCTTTTAGGTTTTGCAGAAGTAGAATCAGAAAGTAGCCAGCCAAAAAACAAAGCACATGGTCATCAATGGATGTATGCATGAAGACACCTCAGCACAGATTTAAACAAGTTGTTTATTTAACCGGCATTGACTGAATTATACTTCTCCTAACATTTAGCAGTTGAGAGCAAGCATTTTTGCTTCTTCCTGTTGCCATTTTCTTCAGATTTTGCGTTTTGAGGAAACACTGCAGGAAACAATGCTTTTCCTCTTAAGATTTTATTTAAAAACTAGACAAATAGATGGGTAACAGTAAGGGGGAAAGGGAAAAATAAGTCATTAGTAAACAAAGACTTCCAAGCTTGAATAAAGTCTGTATAAAGAAACATGCAGAATGCTGCCAAGGTAGCACACGTCTATTACATTCAGAGTTTCATAAAATCATAGAATGACTAAAGTCAGAAAAGATCTGTAAAATCATCAAGTCAAACTATTTCTTCTTACTGTTCCTGTATATCCTAGAATTATTTCCTTCCTATAGTGTTTACCTAGTTTGGAAATTAAAAATCTAGCCATCACAAAGCACATATCTAGAAGAGGAGTGCTCTTCTACATGGAATTACTCAAACTGCTACTGTTGAAAATCATATTCTTCATAGCATTTCTTTTCCATCAAATTGAAACGCTGATAAAGATTTGACTAGACTGAACTGTTTAGGAAATCACTGGTATTACTTAGAATTATCATTATTCTGTGAGCTTATGAACCTCATCTTCTTTCCAACCTGTTCACATTAACTTACACACATTAAAAATGTACAATATTGCCTGCCTTCATGACAATTCAGTTGCTCAGCCAGGCATGTAACAAGTGATTGTATAGAGAAAATTATGCAACAGCTTTCCAAGAGTAATTCTACTTTTCCCTTGCCAAAGCAGCATTTCTTACCTTTTAAACCTACAGTGAGCAGAGGAAAACGTCAGTACAGTGCCTTATTTTGTTCATAATGCAAAAATACACTAAATACCTGGCTTTCTGGGTATTCTTCAAGCAAGCAACAAAGAAAACTAATTAGAGTGCTTTAATGGAGAAAGCCAGGTTATTGATTTTTAAATCTGTTTTTAAGTGAGCCTAATGATTGGTAAAGGTGCTGGACTGATGGCCCTAGAGATTATCCTCCATCTATAGCATAGCGATCTACAGCATAGACAACATTCCAAGATCCTCAACTGTGTTCTAAGTCTCAAGGGATTGATCCTAAAAGCTTGGATCTACTCAGATTGTTATGAAAACACTATCTACACTTAAAGAAAGGATGTGTTTCTTTAATAAAAGCAATAAGGTAACAAACAATTAGGTTGAATTGCTCTAAATCCTATGCTTTTAAGCAACACTCCCAGAGCTGTGTGTGAAAAGGCTAGAAAGAGACTACTGCAAAGATGACCCGGCATTTTGCACACGATGGAGTATTAGGTAAAGACATTTCTTCACAATGCAGCATGAACTGAAATGAGCCAGTGAGCACAGGAGTTACATAAGCCATTTCGGTTTCAAGACCTTCTGATCTTTTTAACTAACAGAAAGTTACTACAATTATTAGAGCAAGGAAGTTTGAAGACAGACATTTCATAGACTGAAGGTCTGGCAGTTTAAAACTTAAAAACCTGTTAACTGATATTAAGCAAGCATCCTTTTTTTTTTTTTGAGCAATCTCAGTATACTACCACAAAAAAATTTGTTCTCGCAACAGCAAGAACCAGAAGATTTACACATGGATTCTACTCGCACAAATAAGGTTTAGTTTCTAACTATAGTAGCCTTAATAGTTGTAGCAAATAAAGACATAAAGGGGCTAATTTTCATATATGGAGTTCCAAATGGAGTAAATGCAACACAAATATGATCAGCTCATGAAATCAAGGAGAAAGCCAAGACAGAATATAAATGCCAGTCTCATTTAATGTCAAATCACATAACTAAACACTATTTTTTCTCTTACCTTCCAAGATAAAGGCAAGATTCATGAATAAGAGTTTTATTGTATTCATTTAAAATAATGTACTTCAGCAAAAACAGGTACTGAAGATGTATTAACTATTAAATAAGCAAAACCTGCCACAGGTGAAAGGACAAAAGGTACAAGTGATCAGACTGTAGTATAATATCACTTACCTCATGATGCAGCTCAGCTATCTGATCTTTCAGTTCTCTGATGTACTGGTTAGAATCAGATTTATTAAGCTGCCCTTGAATTTTTCCTTCTTCTTTCTGTTTTGGTTAAAAAAAGAAATCATATTCAAATTATTCAAAGATCTACTGTATTAAAAATCTTATTTTAAACTGCATATTTTTGTCACGAACAGAAGCTATTCCCAGACGCTACCCAGCGCTTTCATTTGGTTGAAGTTCCAGCAGGTATCTAGAGGTGAGAGTGGCTCAGACCAAGCTGACTCTCTCAGTACTACAAGGCAGGATTCTATGGAGGAGCATGAAGAATTAACAGCTTCACAGGTGGAATCCACATCCAGTGTACAAGAGATTGCATTTTAATAAACCACTCCTACAGAATACTACCAACACATGGAATATATCTTAGTGTATTTTATTTTCACTAGTGTAAAGTTTACGTTTAGCAACAAGACATTCCTTTTTGTCTCCAAGTAAACAAAACAGTTCTTTCCTTGCATTGTGGGACATACACTAGGAAACACTACATATGACAAACTTCTTTTGTCCTGTAAGAAGAAATGTAACATCCAAAATATTGTGATATTTGTCACATAGGAGTTTCAGAGAGTATAAATGAAGAGTCCCCTAATACCAATGCTTCAAGAGGCATACAGAAAAAAAAAGTAAACAAGTAAAAAAAAAAAAGAAAAAAACAAAAAAAAAAAAACAAAACCAAAACAAACCAACCAACCAAAAAAAAAAAAAGATGGCAAGGAATAAGACAGTTCCCTCATTTGTCAATCAAATGCAGCTTCTACATTTCAGGATGCTTGAAAAGGTTTTGCTTGCACTGAATGCCTGCAGTGCTGGTTTCCATCTTGTCCCTAAAGGGAATCCTAATGTGACTGAACCAAACTTGGCAGATCTGAGATAAATAATCACCCTTATGAGGAAGGCGCTCCATGTCTTCTACTTGCAACTTAAAAAATGCAGAACAACTCTGCCCTTGCCTTTTTCCAGCTGAGTATTTCTGAAGCAGCCACCAGCTCTAAAGAATGCAAGCATCTTGGTTTTATATAATTCTTTACCTTGACTGTAAATCACATAGGAGCAATATATTACAGAAATACAGTGTAATATACTGGGAATATCTTGTTATTCTACCGGTAGCTCATTTTGCTGAAATTTTAATTGCATTTGAAGAAAGCAAACAGTTTACTTCAACAGCCAAATTGAAAGTCATTAGCAAAGAGAGGTTAAATACCTTTTAGAATGAAAAGTGTTAACTCTTTGTCAAAGTATAAGACAAAAAGCTTTAATAGAGAGGTTTCTTTAAAACACTCCTCTGAAATATAAACCCCAGGACAAAACTATGAGGAGAGATAACATGCTACCTTCCAAACACTTCTGCTGATGAAGAGAACAATCTAGAACGCTGTCAATATTGGCAATATCAAAGTAATATCTCTTTTTCCAGGCTTTGTTTTTCTTGCAGTGAGGTATGCATTACAAAATTACTCACGAAATAATTTTGCCATATTCACTATTAATGCCCACAATCTGTAACATGAAGAACAAGATCCTTTAATGTACAATTGCATACTGAACCTAGTTTCTAAGGTAACCAATGGCCAAATTCACACACATACACAAAAGTAGTATTAACAATAGCTCCTGTCCTACATAGATTAAAAATACCCCAAATGTAGCCTAACCCCATCATCTTTCTCTACAAGAATGACTACTGGCCTGTGAAACAAAAGCAACATAGCCTGCAGACTGAAAATACATCAGCATTTGAAAAAAATCTTCCTTGCTGTCAGACACTAAGATTCCACACAATGATCTGATCTCTTGCAATAGCAGGAATATATGGGAGAAATGCTCAAGTCCTTTCCCTCTGTTTGAAACCTTGACTTTCCCATTTAAGCCTCTTACACTATGGACTCTACTATGTCACTACACACTGTGCAATCAAAATGCAACAGTAAAGCAAGGGTTTAGCAGAAATAGAACAGAGGTGCCATAGCCCTTCCAAAACAGAAGTGGAGGAAATAGCTGAGCTTACACAGAAACTGGGTGCACAAGAGGCCGTGAAACAGGCGCTCCCAAGGTCAGGCTGTATAAACTAACAGCAGAAGCAGTAACATTTACCAGGTTGGGTTTGGCACACAAATAGCTGAAAGCTCTTCACGTGTATCATGTGAGAATTCCACACTTCCATTACATTTAAGTGGTGTTATGGTTACTTTTTATTTTAGAAATAACACTTCATGCAGATATTATAGAATAATTGTGCGTATTTGCTCATGGAAGAACTGACTGTAGCTACAGTCAGTTAGAGCTGAATGGAAGGCATAAGCCTGGCTTGCAAGAGCCCATTATTACTGAAAGGCAAGTAAGTTTCAGTTTTCCTTTCAGATCTACAGATTTTGTAGAGCTGGCAATTCACAAAAAAAAAAAAAACAAGTAACCCTGCAATGGTATTTTTTACAAACATACTTTTAAAAAGGTCATGCTGTAATTTCCTCTTGCAACACTCAAAATGCGAGGGATCAGAAGCTGAAAAAAACTTTTAACTTGCTGAAAAAAAATCTTCCTAATTAAATAATCCCATATTCTGTGGACTATCAAGTCTGTCTACAGTGGATAAATTGGAAGGGTGACAGAAAAAAAATGAGGACATGGTATTAGAGTCTTTTTTACAGCTGCTGTTCATCCCTGACCAACAGAAAGCATAGTCTACTAAGTGAATCATGCCATTGTCTTTTAAAGATCATTATGCAAGTGTGGTAGCAAACCACTGGAAAACATGCAGGAGTCAGACACTACAGCATTAAAATATATTCTAATTTCTATCAAAATCATCTAATTTAGAGAATAAATAAGTACACAGCTGAAAGCTTACCTGTATCTAATGAATAAAAAAGTCCTTCAAAGTTTTATCTGTCATATTATAATTTTTAAGTTACCCAGTATTCTCTAATACTATGAAATGAGACTGATATTTCTCATCAATACATACATTTTTATACAAGTACAAAATATTACCGTGATCTTCCAAATTCTTACCCCTTCCAGTGACATTTCATGTTAGAAAGTAATCTGAACTTAATGCAAATAATTCCCACCTTCTGATGAGCATTCATTAATCAAAGGCAAATTTTAATGTGAGGAACTTAAATTTGGTAGTAATATTCTTTAACAGTAGTTTTTCACTAGGGAAGCTTGACATCACCACCTCTCAGCCTCCTCTTCTCCAAACTAAATAAGCCTAAAATCCTTAGCCGCTCCTCACAGGACTATATTTTCAGCCCTTTCACCAGCTTTATTACCCTCTGGACACATTCAAGGACCTTCACATCCTTCTGAAATAGCGGAGCCCAGGACTGCACACAGTAGTCAAGGTGAGGCCATACTACCAGTTACTGCACAGTCACACTGACATAAGAAAAATTCAGTTGCTTTCATGCAGCCTAATTTCATTTAATGCCTCCTTATTGTGGCATTTACTTTAGTAGGAACTGGACATTTAACTCTGCATTGCTTGTATTCTGTGCTTGAATAGTTTTGTACTACTGTGCTTGAGCAGCTTTGTACTTCTGAGGAAAGCTCTCAGATCAACAGTATGGGTTCAAAACTGAATTTAAGGTCATACCTTTTATAAGAGAATAGCATAAGCAATTTGTAATCTCCATGTTTATTTTTTTAAATCTAGAGTTATTAACATAGGATGTGGGTTGCTGGCTTGGTTTTCTGCCGCAGGGGGTGAGGGGGAGCACTATTATAGCAAATCTGTGATATTTGGAGAAGTCACAACACAAAAACTAGCTGGTTGCCAGGCAAATCATAGTAATTTTAAATGTAAAATTATTATACAGAGAAAAAAATCAGAGAACGTATCAATAAGCAAAGTGTGGGTATTATCAGAATTGCAAAATATTGAAACTAGCCAATTCTAGAATGTAGGAATTTGTTTAAAATATCCTGCAGTCACATGTGAATGAATCTCTCTACACCCACATCCCTGGTGTACTGCATCTGCACATTGGCACCACTGCAGTGCCTCCCTTCTCTTCCCAGAAGAGTTTTTAGAAAAGCAATGCCAGTTGGTGTACACTGTAATTAAAGATGCATCATCTTGATTTCACTGCTTTTAAAGATTTTTAACTGCTCCTTTATAGTCTCTTCTGACAGACCAGCTCAAACAGCACCACCAGGGTTAGAAATCCATACCAGGGCATCAAACACGCTCATGGCAGGTATCACCTCTAGCCTAGGGACAGGTGCTTGTAGCAGTGCATGCAGCCAATACCCAATCCAACCTTCTGCCCCAGAGGTCGTGTATATAGTGGGAGTAGCACGGGCAGCGAAGCAGGAAATGAGCTCTATAGATCAAAAAACCCACTGCTAAAACAGACCTCACTTAGGCCCCTTCACAGTTTTGGAAGCTCTCACCTCTCTCATCCTGCTGTAAAGTAGCAGAGTGACTGTACTTGTGTGCATACCAAGAGTTACACTGAGAGCTCCTGAGAAGAAAAATCAGCACTCCAAAAATTTGCTCCTTAAAATGAGGAAAAATTCTGTCTACCAAAAACTATCAGCTGAGAATCATGGTTTTCACATCACATTTAAATCCTCTGTTGTCTGGCTTTCTAAGAGAAAAACATCTTGCAAAAAAGCAACAGCTAGTCTCACAAAACCACGTGATGCTACTGAGAACTCCTGAACATGTGGAGACCTTTTGAACTCATTTAGCATGAGGCCAGGATGTATAGCTGTCAACACAAGAGTGCAGGGACAGACTGCCTAAAAAAATGCTGATTTAAAATACCTGAAAACATTACTGTATAATGGCCTCCCAAAATCTAGTTTAGTACTCATAATAAAAAAGGGTTTATACAACAATTAAATAAATCACCTGAAAAACCCTGGAGGCCTTAAGCCAGCTTTTGCTGCTTGATCAAAGTTTAAGATAAAGAAGATCAGTGTAATCAAATTCCAGTTGCAGGTGTTTCATTCCAAGTTTTCTAAAACACTCAATTATCACCTCGGATAGTAAAGGAAATATACATCAATAAGAAAATAAGCCTTTTTAAATAATAAGAACACATCTAGGGGTTGTTTTAATAACTGAGAACTTAAAAACACTGAAGACCAAAAAATGTTTACATAGGCAGTCAAAATCCAGGCACACAAGACAGTTGCTGTTCCTCAGATGACATCTTTACTAAAAATGACTGGAAGATAGGATGTTTCCCTAACACCCTTAATTTGATCTTTTCTGAGTTGGAAATATTTACTTGGTAACAGCTTGCCTCAGCCTCTTTTCAGAGGAGGCTTTAAAATTCTTACTTGGTGGCAAAAGACACTGCATTAAAAATGTAAATGAAGTCTGTTCAGAAGGGTAGATGTGGTAACTAGTGTCCTTTCAGTGACTTTACAGTGACTCATTCTAGACTTTGAAAAAACACATCACTAACATCACACACCACTATTGATAAGAGTAAAAAAGGGTTTCCTGTAATTTGAAAAGATGGAAACAATTTCTTTACTGAACAGTCAGTACTTGGAAAAGTTATTAAACAGAGGTCATAGAAAGGCTTCATTCTAAAGAAATAGTGCTAAAAGTTTAAACTGTGGAGAGATTACTAGCACAATCATGGATTTCCTTTACAATTGTGCTCAAGGCAGCTTTAACCGGGTTAGAGATAGGGTAAATGTGACAAAATTCTCTGAATCAGCCAGGAAACACAGCAGGAAGAAGTGATGTTACTGTCTGTCCAGATCAACCTAACAAAAAGAAGAATTAATTCTTATGGATATTTTTTGCTTTAAGATTACTCAGATGTAAAACTAGTTTTTCATATTACAGGTATGCTCTATACCACCCAACTCTACCAAGGCATGGATAATATTAAGAGGATACTACATGTCATCAGTCTGCATAGAAGTGGAGGGAGGGGGATTAAGCTGCCAAGCTACAGCTGCCTCTGCTTCCTCAGCCTTCCTACATTTCCACTGGTCTAGTGCTCCTCACCCAAGGCAGCTGAGTGACTGCAGCTTGTAACTGATTTCACTTTGCCTGAATTTTTCTATTCTTCTTTCAAATTACTGTGGGGAAAATCTTAAAAAAACAAAACCAAAACAACATCAATGGACCAACAGGACTGCTCATATGCAATTAGAAGGAACACTTGCTAATTATTAGGCCAGAAACATTTGCTTGCTGCAGTTAGAAGCTCTCAGTTCAGGTGAAAACAAGAAAGACAGTCTTCCTGAGGAAGCAAACCTGAAGCTTTGCTGATTTACTGTAGACATAGAGAGACAATATCTACTCCTTGGCTCTTTTCATCTTAGGAAAGAATAAAACAAACAGGATCACACTGCATGCAACCTGACCAGGACAAGCCATTTAGTTAGAGGGTGTAAGTCTCTTTTGTGAGAAAGTAAAACCTGCACCTTAAATATTGTGTTCAGTTTTGTGATGGACATTGAGGTGCTGGAGCATGTCCATAGAAGGGCAGCAGAGCTTGGTTTGGAGCCTAAAGCTTACAAGCAGCTGCTGAGGGAGTTTAGTCCAGAGAAAAGGAGACTGAGGGGAGACCTTAGCAAAGTGTGGATCAGTCTTTTCTCCCAGGTAGCAAGTGAAAGGACATGAGGAAGTGGCCTCAAGCTGCCTCAGGTGAAGCTTAGATTAAATATCAGGAAAAATTTCTTTATGGAAAGGGCTGTCAAACATTGGAACAGGCTGCCCAAATAAGTGATTGAGTCACCATCCCTGGAGGTATTTAAAAGGCATGGAGATGTGCCACTTAGGACCATGGTTTAGTGGTGGACTTGACAATGCTGAATTAACAGTTGGACTCGATCTTAAAGGCTTTTTCCAACCTAAATGATTGTATGATTCTATGTAAGCTTCTCTCCAGTGTAGAAATACAAAAAATAGCAGCCCAGTCATCCAAAAATCCATCCTTCATCTGTTAATAAATTGCTCAAATGTCCTGTTCAAAGCCCAGAAACCTGGTAAATATGTCCAAGTTGCTTTAGGGAAGGGATGACATCCAGAGAAACCTGAACAAGGTTTAGGAGCAGGCCCATGAGGTTCAGTAAGGCTCAGTTGAAGGTGCTACACCTGGGTCAGGGCAACCCCCCGTATCAATAGAGGCTGGGGATGAATGAATCCAGAGCAGCCTCACCAAGAAGGACTTGGGAGTGCTGGTGGCCAAGAGACTGGACATGAATTGGCAATGTGCACTTGGAGCCCAGAAAACCAAACGTGTCCTGGGCTGCATCAAAAGCAGCGTGGGTAGCAGCTCACAAGGGAGGGGATTCTGCCCCTCTGCTCCAACTTGTGAGACCCCCCCCTGGGGGCTGTGAAGACAGCACCAGGACAACATAGACTTGGTGCAGTGAGTCCAGAGGAGGCCATGAAGATGATCAGAGGGCTGGAGCACTTCTAGGAAGACAGGCTGAGGGTGTTGGGGCTGCTCAGCCAACAGAAGAGGAAGCTCCAGGGAGACCTTAGAGCCCCTTCCGAAGGCGGCTACAAGAGAGCTGGAGAGGGAGTTTTGAGAGGGGCATATAGTCATAGGACAACTGAAAGTGAGTTGATTAAGACTGGATATTAAGAAATTATTTACTGTGAAGATGGTGAAGCAACCTGGTGTAGGGAAAGCCGTCCTACCCATGGAGGTAGGGAGGCTGGAAAAAGATCTAAAAGGTTCCTTCCAATCCAAGCCGTTCTGTGATTCTATGTTTGCCTCCCAAACATAAGCTGAATTGGCAAGTGAGAGAAAAAAAAAAGACGTGATAGAGGAGTAGACAAATGCTGACAAAGTAAACCTTTGTTTCCACATAACAGGGTTATAACATCAGGGTTTTTCTTTGTCGCTTCTGGGGCTTAGGTATGTGCAACGGAAGTTAAACTTCAGTTTTACTTCAATTCCACACTATTTTTGCACAGGAAATCTAAAGAAAGAATATCCATCATGTATTGGACAATTCATTGCATTTCAATATACTTACACAAAAGTTTAAAAACTCAGCATCATAACTGAATGCTCAAACAAGACATGACATTTCTTAATATCATAATAAACTGACAACTTGTTGCAGAATTACATCTGTTATTGAATGATAGTTCACTCTCCATCCCTGTCATTATTACTAACCAAAACTAAGAGTGACCCAGAAACTGTGATTTAAATCTAGCATGTGTGTGTCATGTCAGATCAGTTCTTATGTGGGAGTAGTGATACTCTGCGTTACAAATTTAACATCACTGTCTTGCACCTACACCTACATAAACATTTAAAAGAAAACCTTGCAATTTAGGTTAAGTGGCCCATGTGGAAATGGCAGTGAATCCCTTGAGCTTCTTAGAAAAGCACCACCTCCCTCAAAAAAAGGGAAGGTTATGTGGTAGGTTAACTTCCTCCCTTCATTTTTATCAGCTTTGAAACAGCATGACAAGCAGACCTATTTGTGATGCTCTGTGCATCTGCACTTTAATCCTGGTGCCTATTCTCCACGACTGGCTAAATGTATTTCTGGTATTAAATATTGCATTTCAAGTCATTAAGGCCAGTCCTGATTAAGAGGGCCTCTGCTCCCCACATCAGGTGACAGCAATTACAGCAACAAGCTGAACAGAAGGGAATGGGAGGCAGCTCTTTCTCCAAGGAGAAGATTTTCAATTTCCTTTAAAATTTGCTTTTGTTTAAGCCCTGTTATCAACTGCTTGTTTTATAGTTTACAAGCTTTGGGAATTCAGGATTTCCAAGTCCATTATTACATTTCTTTTGGTGCAGATGTTTCAAAGGCTTTTGAGCATGAGTACCCAAAAAGGAAGTTTTGATCATAAAGTTTCATATTCGCTGGCAAAACACACTGGTCAAAAATATCTGCTTAGACTCTTAAAAAACCCCAAACATCTATCATAGTTCAATAAAGGCATTTCAAGTAATGTCTACAGCATTAAAAATAAATTAACATTAGCAGAACTTATTTCTGCTAAATAACTTGTTTTAAATACTATAAAGTTCACACTTGAAATCTGTATTTCACAATTGAAGTTATCTTTTATAGCGTAAATTTGACATCAGATGTTCACCAAAAACCTAACAGTGCACACTCATCAAATGAACATGGACCTCAGCCACAAAATGACTTCATACTCCACACTGTATTCAAAGAAAGCACAGCCACTCTCACTTCTGTGAAGAAAATCAAGATTTTTACTAAAATCAAACTCAAGAATTCATTAGCGGGTGATAAAATGAGAATACCATAAAGACTGGAACTTGAAATGTACTTCAGAAGGAAACAAAACACCTAGAATAATAAAAACATGACTAAAACTTGCACTGTGCAAAGTAGTGCTTGTGAAAAGGAAGGAGAGATGATGTGAATAAACAACTGAACCTGAGAGAGTGCAATATTATGACAAAATAGTGTCATCCTTGGATGTGTTAGCTAGAGTAATAAAACAGATTACATCCCTGCACTTCTTTCTGTCTGATGACAAGATATTAAAAAAATCCATGCACAATTCTGGGAGCCCTAAGTTAAGCAGAAATATGGAAAGGGAATAGGAGAGAGCAATAAAATGATGAACCATGGATGGTTTGATCAGTCAAACAACAGAAAACCAAGTCAGATGTATTCACACTAAAAAATGAACACAATTTACATTGTGTTACAGCTATCAAAAAATTCCCAACTGATTATTAGGGGATTCACCATTTCATAAGATACTTGACTATATTTTGAGAGATGTGTATCAATCAAATAATAGAAGCAGGATAGCATTTGAAGTCTGTGCTAAAGTAAAAATAATGCAAAATGAGTACTCACTTCTCACCCACAAAATCACATTGTTTGAAGTAACCTTTAAACTTCCCCTCTCTTTTTTTAAAATGTTAATTTCAGCAGAAGATTGACCTTAACTCAGCTACTCTCTTGTTATCTTACTAGATGATAAATGATTCATATGCAATGCTTACCATACTTACCTAGGTATTTCTAATGTACTGATCACAGCATTATCTAAGCATTACATGATTTAAAGAAATTATTGCTTTAACTTTCCATAAATTTAGTGCCTGCTGCACTAGAGGAAATAGAGCAAAAATTCTTTATGCAAGCTCAATGAAATTTATTTGTACATTCCATATATGAAGAGATGAAAAAGATACACTAGTTGAGGAATCATAGGGAAAAGGTGGCTTTGAATCAATATAATAAGATCATCTCTGCAAAGGAAAGATTTCAAAGGGAAGAAACACAATAGCAACACCAGGTTTTAAAAAAAGTAATCCAATGAGTAAGTAGCTTGTAACAGTAAAAATTACAGAGAAAAACTTTGCCTTAGAATTCAGACAGGACAACAGTACATGAGTTATATAGAAAGGTCAGACTACAGTAAGACATCATGATTTCCCAAAGCCAAGAAAATATAAAGCACAGCAATTTCTGATTTTCTCATCAAGAGAGCAGCAAGTTAATGGGATGGCAAAAGCTCTGAAAGGAACCGAAAGTGTAAGGAACAACACAGAGGCCAAAGGATGCATCTTGAGGTCCTACAGTGACGTGGTTGCAGTAAATATTTCTGGTTTCAAGATTTACATAAAGGGAGTAAGAGTTTTACAATAAAAACTTCAATACTGATCATAGCAGAAGAGTAAGCATAGAAAAAAAGAAAAAAAAAGGTTGCTGGAATCAAAACTGTATGCATCTTTTTTTGAACAGAGGATGTTTTCAATCTCATCTATTAGTTGGTAAGAAGTACCAATTACAAGAAAAAAACCAAAACAGAAGTCAGAGTTAAGAAGAGTGTTGCCTTTCAGAAGGAATTATTAACAGCTCACAAGTATGTGCCCAAGTTAGGTTTAAGGCTTTGCTTGTACAGGAATTCAGCTAAACAGCATTATCCCACTTGGCAAAGCAGTGTCTTGTATTCACAGTAGGCTAATGAAGAAACACAGTAGAGGAAGAAAAAAACTCACAAAGTACAAGATCTAATCAGTATCAAGTTTCACATTTAATGCCATCACTCGTTACCTGGATTTCTAATTCAGCAATATGCTGCTGGAGTTCTGCCACAGCTGCAATGCGGTCTGCCTCACGGAGCCGTACTGCCATCACTTCTTCTTTACTCTGAAAGAAGTCACAAATGGGAGCTAACTAGTACCAGTTTTAACTGATTACAAGACTGTGCACTGCTTTTACCCAAAATCCTGAGAAAACTTAATACACTGCTATGCAAAGTACCAGTATTCTAAAGAACTCACATGTAGTTTTAACCCATAGGAGGAATATGTAATAATCTAGTATAAATTCTAAACTATAATAATATTTTTTTAAATCTGCAGTTTTGAAAACTTTCTGTTATCAATGTCAAGGTCCAGAAAACAACTGTCTTGTTTTCCGGAAATATTATACTGTAAATGAAGAAAAAGAATCAACATAATAAAAGAAACCAGCTCATGCTTTAATTTTGGATTTTATATATATAGAAACAGCAAAGCAACACAAGAGTTACTTATTTCATAATTTCCTTTGTCCTAAAAAATAAAAGAAATACCAAAACAAATGTATTCTTCACTTCATTTAGTCCAGCTTAGTCACAATATTTTAGTCAAAAGACATTTTAGAATAAAGTAATAATGCACGTAACCTACAATTGGCCTCACTGTAAGTTTAACCTACAAATTCCTCTATAAATGATAGGTAATTTGAGTTTGAAAAAGAGAGAAAGAAATGTTTTTTTTTATGAGGCAAGTCCTCAAGACTTCATAGCACAAACCAATATATTGTCAGCAGCCAAGTACAACCACAGAGATAAAAGAGTGTTGGATAATTAGTGAACAATACTATCAGCTGAAGAGCAAACAGCTCTGGGGAAGAGACTGATTAGGCTCAGGTACACCTACTTCTATAGCAGACTGGTGTTACTAAACTGTATTTACTGCAATTCAGTTATTTTATGTGTTCCTCAAACTAACTGTACTCAATCACCCTTCATTAGACAGTACAGTTGAGATGAAATCAAACATATCGAAGCTTATCAATAGTAGCTACTTCTAAACATGCTATTTGTTTGGTTTTGGCCTTTTTCAAATATTTCTGTAATAGAGGTATACAATCCACAGGACTCAATTAACTGCATTTGTAATCAGTGGAGCCCATTTCAGAGAAATCTATCGTGTGCTAGCCAAAGTTTAGCCATTCTTGCTAAATTCTGTTGCATGATTGCTCAAATGAAGGCAAACCGACAAGTCCACAGGATTGCATGTATTCAACTGAAAGCTGAAGGAAAGACTGGCTTGGTTTGACTTTGGTATCAGACATGAGTCAACAGTGCTGCTCTAGATGGCACTGATGCTTTACCTCTGAAACACAGAGTGTTCTCAATAATTACCACAGAAGCTGATATGGTAGGAAAGACAAGACTGGGTGGGGGCACAAATCTTAAGCTGTAAATTCTTTAGCACAACTGATTAGAAAGATTAGTGGTGAGTTTCAGGAAAAAATTTGAAATTGAGTCCTTGCTGTAGAAGCAGTAGTCAGATAAAAAGAGAAAAACATTACAATAAACACCTGTGACACAAACAGTTGCTGTACAGGTGGCATGAAATTCAACTGTCTACAAAAAATTTAATTTCTGCTTCAGCATTTCAAGATATCTTTTAAAAGAAAAATACAAGTTCCTTAAACAACATATCAATTTATTATGCATAAAAGAACTGGGGAGTTGAAAATCCAAATACATACTTTTTGAGACAGTAGAAATATTGCTACCTAGCCAAGACAAAAATAAAACTAGAGCATGATTTCAAACAACGTGAAAAAACAGAAGAAAAAAATAATCCAACATCAGTTACTAACAGAATCAGGAATAATTGTTGTTGTTTCTGATATATAATCAAATATTACTTGTAAAACATTCTTAAAATGTAAATTGTAATCTTTTTTCTGTAAGCTGCAAAGCAGGTTTCAAGATCTAATTAGTGTATGTCAGTGAAGATATTTCACTGGCTATTGACCACAGCTACTTTCAGACAATCTCTAAAGAGTGTACTGGTGCTCTGTCTATTACTGTCACACTTTTCTCTAGCCCATGCTAGAACGTTGTTCTACAAATGTATTATCCCACTGAGAACAGTAATGAGTACTAACTCACTAGCCAGGTTAAAGACATATTGCTCTTTATGTAGCCAACATAAAAACAGAATATTGACTACACACTCACAATCCTCAATCTCTTAAGGATTAATGAGCACCTTCAGTATCAAAAGCTAATCGAACAAAATAGGTTATGGGTTATATGAAAAAGACATCACCAAAATTGTAACTATTAAAAAAAATCAGTAAAAATAATCTCAGCATTAAAAAAATAGCACTTAGGAAATCAGAGATTAGGGCAAACAAGAAAGTCAGTAGAAGCAATTTATTCTAGTTAAGATTCGGTGTCTTTTTTCCTAAAAGCTTGTGATGGAGTTTGATGAGTCAGCAGAAGTTACTTCTTTGCTGCACTGTACATTCAGGTCCCACTAGAAACAAATGGAACTGGCAAGACAGTAAGAAAAATGAAAACCTGAAAGAGTCTGTTGTTGAGGAGTGTCTTTTTATATTATACACAGACACTTTTCTGAGTAGAACCATGCTCTAAAGTAAATGTTTATCTTCGTGGTACCACAAAGAAGCAGCTCCGTCAAAACCTCTAGTGCTTTTTGTGATATGGTAAATTCAAGATGGTATTGCCAAAATCAGTAAAAAGAATTTTGGGTTATGATTTATGCTTCTCATTTAAGACACAATTTTATCCAACAATGGCAGACATAACTGAAATGCACATATATTAGCACACAAGTATTCTTTTCAGAATGTTTACCTTGCATTCAATCTCAGCTTGTCTACGTTTCGCTTCATTCAACTGAGCCAGAAGTCCTTTGTTCTGTGCAGAAAGATACTGCACCTTCTCCTGTAGGTTGGAAACCTCTTGCTCTGCCCTTCGTAAGTGATTACTATTGATCTGATTCTTTATCACAAAAATTTATGACAAAAAATAAAAAAAGAAAACATGTTAAGGAGAGGATATTAATCTAAATCCCTGAAATCTGACAAAACAGACATAGATCATTTACCATAAAAAAGTTTTGATGAAAAAGCATTCAGAGTTTTCCAAGTGTAATCAGAAGAGTTTGCATGACATTTTGTTTATGACCAGGATATTCAAATTGTTCTTAAACAGATGACTCATGGTAAGAACATTATTGCAAAGCTCCAGTAGATCTGTTTTTCCCAATTTGTTGCCTAGGTAAGGCAGATTTTGTGAACTTGTATCCCAACTACTCTATGCATCCAAGAAAGATCAGGTATGTCAGAAACACTGTGCACATTTCCCTGTGCAGTGAATTCCTGAAAGCAACACGGCACCTGAGTTGAGATCAGTGCACAAGTCCAAGTCACAGCATTTGTACCTGAAGCTGTGCACACCATACCACGGGAATGGCATTTTTCTCAGACGACAGCTGAGCAGCCAAAGCACGTACAAAGTCTCCATGCGTAATGCTGAAGAGAGAAGCACCTAAAGACATGTAAGCCAGGCAGCAGGATCTCTATGCCCCCTACTGACCAAAACAATATTGACGTGTCAGTGAAAATTTAAAAAGATAAAGCAAGAGGAAACTTGTTCAGTTGGGATAGACGAAGGGGTGCCTCTGTCAGAAAGAAGCCTTCATAGGCCTTGCGGTTGATTAATCTCTCTTCAGTAGCATGTCCTTACATGCTCTCCTGGTTTCTGGAATTGCTGAATCTTGTCAAGTAAAGCTGTTGTTTGTTTGGATTTTTGGATGCATAGATCTCTTTCAAAAAAGTAACATTTAGCAGGTATTTAATGGGAAGATTTCTTAGAAATCTATCACAAATCCTTCTCAATCATCAGCACATTGTGCTTATTAACTTGAGTGAAAGTTTATTAATCTAATATGAACTCACCACTTTAAAGCACTTTCATTTCAGCTGCTTAGCAACTTATTTCCTAGTTATACAAAAAGAATCTTGGTAGTCAAGGTATGATTGTCTTTTCTGCACAAACCTCACCAGGAGTCACTCGTGCTTTTCTATTCTGGCACATAAAAGGCAAACCTCATGCTAAAAAGCCCTGACCAATACACAGCTGTGTTGCTGAGTCCACAGCTTAGTAACCAGATTCATGAAATAACCTCAGCAGAAAATCAATCACCAATGTCATCACAAGAAAGCACACACTGCCATCTAAACGTTACTATTATCAGAATTGCCAATTAGATTTGTGACATTTCAAACGCTTTAAACATACTTTTGTTGTTATTACACTTGTTAAAATTTAATGAATTAAGATGAGCACACATTCAGTGTCTACCAACCAACCCAGATTAGAAATTCAGGGAGAATAGTCCTGGGAAAGATTAAAGAAGAGACATTAAAGTTGGACTGTATGCACTAGATTCTTCCATCCCCATCTAACAGAAGTGAAACATCTCACATTTTGGAACTAAAGTCCTGCCTGTGGACAGGGAAGATCATCATCAGGTATCTACCATTTAGCACCAAACTGCCAGCAGCCAGCTCAAGTCACACGTCCTAGTGTTCAATAACATACCTGTGTCTCCACCTCCATCATTCTTTGTTTGGTCTCTTTCAGCTCAGCCTGAGTTTCTGCTTCTCTCAACCGCACTGTCATCAGCTCATCCTGTAGCTCATTCACTGCATTTTTTCTGGGAGGATCTTTCCATCTTCCAGTGGTACGAGCTAGATGACGCTAGAAAAATAGCATGTTTTTGCTGATAATGCCTGATCATTCCTGGTGTTTCCTTGCCTCATCTAAGGTCTCACAGTTACATGAGGATAAATAGCTAGAGTTCCCCTGTTGATCCTGAAAGCTAGAAACCCATGGAAACTTACTGGTTTTAAGAACAGACAATTGAAAAACTGAACACCTTCATTCCCAACTATGCTAAGTCAGTGAATTGCAAGTATATCCTGAGAATTTTGTCTATTTCTAGCCCTTTTTAACACTTAGCAAAGTAGGAGTGTACTGATCAGGTACTTCCCTCCTACTATTACAATTAGCTGGTAGCACAGGCCCTCTGCCATTTATAACAACTAGGCACCAATTTCTAACATGCTTTTGAAGTTAAGTTTCTTGTGACAGCTGAATTTAAGGATTTTCCCACCTCAGCAGTTTGATCCACAATCATTAGTTTCTACTTGATCTCAGTATCTCAACATGTTATAGTCCTTTGCTTTATCATTGAAAATAAAAATTCATAAAAGTGTATTGCTTCCCATACCTGCCAGTGTTCCTCCAAATCTTTGACTTGCTGCCTTAGTTCTTTGAGACCCATCAAAGATTCTGCTTCTCTTAATTTTACTGCAATCAGTTCTTCTTGTAGTCTGGCAACATTTTCCTCATCAGGGAGGGAGCTGTTCCTCTGCAACAAGGACCATCCTCTTAAATATGTATTTGAATAAAATTGTGCTTAGTGAAACCCAGTCCAAGAACATAGACATGGAACAATAACTAAGAAAACTTCAAGTGCACATCCTCTGCAAAATAAAAACCATCAGAGATCTAAGCTTCTGGATGTAGTGAGTAATAGTGATAAATAACTTCCAAATGCCAACTACAAAAAAATTTATAAGACAGTAGTTCTAGATATTCTGACTTCAAGATTTCCCTGAATGGTATCCCTAACAAAACATTTACAAAACAAAATACTTGAACACATCATCAAAAATATAGAGAGTAATCTGAAAGATTTTGATCTAGCTGATAAAACGTAAAGCAAACACAGAATTGAAATTACACCTTAAAGCTGTAACTTTTATTTAGGTTTACAGGAAAAATAATAGATGAAAATTTATTTTTTAGGAAGTAGTTCATCAGCCTTTGAAAAGGAGCACAGATATGCTGACAAAGGAACTGTTAATATTTATAAAGAACAACCAGTCAAGAGGTCTTAGAGATGAAAGTGCAAGACACATGAGGAAAAAGCAGAAAGGTGAGAGAAGGCTAAACAGAAAACATGAAAACACCAGGAAAAGCAAAACAGATGAAATCCTAATAATGGAAATCTGGGGAAAAAACAAGAGGAGAAGAAAATGGACAGGCTGTCTACAATATCCCTACAACAAATCACTAGTCACCAAATACTCAAAGCTGAACTGTTCTTCATCACTTTCTACTTTTTTTCCCAGTAGTTGTTTTCAGCAAAATCTAGTGTTTTTGCAGATGTATAATCCTGTGACAGTTGTCATGTTTTCTTGAGAGTTGAGTAAAGCACATGATTAACATTAACAGAACACAGCACAATAGCCATTGATCAGCATTGCATGTTTCAAAATCATAGGATCTGAGTATTGGCAAATGAGAGGGTATGTTTCTGAATGTTCATGGCCCTGTCATTACGGCCATGCAAGTCTCAGGTTATTCAGCAGAAGCTCCCCAGATTACACAACTCATCACTAACAGCAGGAAAGAGCTCTACTGGAGGAATTGGAGGGAGTTCACTCCAGCCGCTTTCTCACGTGCCCAAATTCATTGTGACAGACTGAAATATTACTGTATGTCTGAGTTTGTCTGGCACACTGGAACTGACCCCACTATTCCAGTTTTATTTCACAGGTAAATTTTCATTGTATGCCTTCTCCATGCTGATGAAGATTAAGTATCCTGAAGTTCTCCTGAAAATTAAGTTCTCCTGAATTTTGAAAAACACTTTATTATCCTGAATTCTAACCAATGGTCAATACAGTAAAAACTACTACACTACTAATACTAACCCATCAGATAATTGAAAAATAAACCTTGACTCCAGTGGGTTAATCTAATTAGCTAGTAAGTTCTAGCCAAAGCCTGGGTATATAGCTTGTTAAAATTTCCTAAGGAAACTAATTCTAAAGCCAGTACAACAGGATCTGAAAAGCATGCTTTATATCAGGTCAGTTGTTTTTTTCTTTTCTTTCTATTTTATCTTGCAGTTAAATTTTGCTTCAAAGAAAGGTAAATGTTTGACAGTAGGTTCGAATGCAGCTTGAACTCTGGCATCAATAAGTTACAAGCTAGCATGGCACCCAAAAAGCAGTAGAGATTCTGATACTGAGTAGTGAAGGGATTATTTCCCTGCCCATAATGGGATGGGAATGGTAATATTGAACCCTTTCTTCTTCCCTTCCCAAACTATTTAGTTTCACATAATCTTAATGCTCCCTCTAAGCCCACTGCTCTTGTTGTAGGATATAAGTTTGAAACAATTGATGTTTCCTGTCAAGATTTCACCAGAATCCAAGTTTTTCACTACAGCAGGTTTCAGGAATAGAAGAAAAGTGATCGGTTATTCACAAACCTTTCGCAGTGCAAATAGACCTTAGTTTTATTGCTGTGTTTTCAAGTTTGAAAAGCATCTTGCAATCACAGAGGCATAGAAGAGAAGGTTCTAGAGCACAGTTCTGCAAAGAATGACAGAGACCTGTAGTCTGTTTCTAGTGCTGTTCTATATAGAGGGTCCTGGTTTGAGTTACCTTTTCCATCTCTAGAACTTTATCTTGCATCTCCTTCAGGGCACAATGGGATTCTGCTTCACTCAGCCTGGCCTGGACCAGCTCTTTTTCCAGCTGTAGCACAAAGTCTTCACTGTATCGTGAACTGCATTTATGCTACAAAGTTTGCAGAAATATGTTTAGTATGAAGTACAGATTGTTTGAAAGGGGTGTTATATACCGGATTTGGTGGGAAAAGTACATTCAAATGCTTAAGATCAGGAATACCAGTGTAAGAGCTTACCTTAAACAAGTCTATTAATGTCAGTGCAGACTGCTAGCAAATGTATCCCTACTGCTCTGCCCCTCAAACAACTGCACCTCCACACAGCCCAATGTGTCTGACAAAACTGAGACACTGCTAGCACTGACAACAACCCACACAGTTGTCAACCAAGTTGAAAGATTCTCGAACAATCTTTTAATCACGAAATGTGATTATTTTGTGATCTGCAGAAAAAGATGTTCAGGAAAGACTAGCTAATTAGAAGGTTAATAGAAGTATCACTCAATCCCTGTTCACTTGAACTCCAATTCATATGGAGAATCCTTCCACAATCTTGGATTTTAAATAAAACTTCAATGCCCAATGACTTTGGTTTGCCCCTTTCTTGACTCCAGCTCTAGGCTCCTGTTTGCTCACACTCTACATATTCCTTCTGAGATTCAGATGTATCTAACTGAAGCACTTATATTCAAAAGACTCACTTAACTTCTCCCCCCAATTAACTTTAAAATTACATTTTATTTCTTTCCTGTGTCACTTTAAAATAACTTGTCAGTTTGACAGATTGTCAAACTTGCTTGATAGGCAACACCAACCTAAATCAGCCTTTAAATGTCTGATTGAAGAAAAAAGTGGGCTTTGAAATCCTCAAAGCATAGTTGTTCAGTTATTGTGTTTACATAGCTACCCTGAAAATTACATTTAGAGGAAAATAATTTAAGATATTTTTGGTGTCATTAACTACATTGTAAAATATAAGTACTATGCTTGGATTAATGGATTAAATTTTAATTAACAATTCAACTTTTAAAAGATTATTCATTATACTAAAGATACAGCTGTCTTACTTTATGTTTGTATCAAACAATTTAGTTTTCTGCATGTAAAAAACTGATCAGAAGTTTTCAGTTCCACATGCTTCTCTTAGGTTGTGACATTCTCTAACTTTTTATGTACAAATAAAAAGCAAACAGGACAAAACAAGAATTTAAATGTAACTATATGGTCAAGGAAATAATTCTTTCATTTGCTTTTACACTTCTGCATGCCAACTAAATCTTTTGTCATGACCTACAGTACAGTCCAAATACAAAATGTACACTACTCTTAGTGTTACTATATTTCTTGTATTTTGTGCTTACAGGAAGCTGTAATGGAGGGGACATGTACAAAGCATTAAAAGGCAAAGGCAGCTCAGGCAGGCAGTTTTAGTGTCAGTGACACCATCCACTTAAGCACTCAGCACACTGTATGAACGTGAACACACCCAGAACACAGATATAGTTTCATCCTTGTACATGAATATTATTTTTCCCTTATACAATACAAATGGAATTCATTTTATTTTCAACCCACACAGTGTTTTTGCCTCAGGAAGCAGTGGAGGCAGACCTGATTTGAGCGACGTAGAGCATGGTGCACAATGCTGATTCATTTCTACAGCTGCTTCACATCATGTAGCAACACAAGAACCATATGTAACACCATGCAGAGGCAGAGAAGAAGCAACCACTCTTTTTTATTCCCTGGCTGTTTGTACAAGTTCATCCCATGATACACACAGCAACTTAGATGGACTCTACATTTCATGTTCCAGATTTCTGTCTGGGATACATACAGAATGAGAGCAAATGCAGTGTTCTCTCTCTTGTAAGGTAGGAAGTTCTCTAGTATTTTCCAAGACATTGAGAGAAAACAGCAGATTTGAAGAACTCATTACATTGCTGACTTTGCAATAATGTAAGTGTATTCTATAAAAACTTAATTGATGCTTATCAAATAATTAGTAATGAGAAATATAAGAAAAGTTATTAATCCAGTTTCAGGCACAAGTCATGTCTTCTTTAAATCTGTCTTTAGATTTCACCTGCTTAAGGAGTATGTTAAGAGTACTTATTTACTTGGCCACCACAAACTCTAAATCAAGGCTTGATATACTGGCAAAAAAACTCCAGCCAAGATCAAAACAGACTGAAGAAATCAAGATTCACAAATTAGAAGTTGTGAGTTTTGCTACCTAGTAAAATAAAGCACAATTTCAATAATTTAGTATATAAAGGTAACACAAGTTTATAGTAAAACAGTGTTTGAAAACTGCTTTTAAATTGACTGTGGGAAAAAGATCTGCTTTTATATATTTGCCTTAAGCCCTAGAATTTCTGACAAAAGCCTCAATGCAAATACAGACTTTCAGGCACCATCAAACATTTTAACCACAGTAACACTTTCTTGCCTATGTTGAAGCTACATATGTAATAAAAGGGACTAAAGCTGTTGTTCTACAGCCATTTAACTCTGAAAGAAGCCTTTCTTGGCATCATACAACTGGATTTATTTCCACCCAACTTTTGTTAAATATAACCCTACCAAGTATTATTTTGGCTGATGACAGATGTAATTACACCGTTTCTCCAGTACCCCATCCTGAGGAGCCATTAACCGATGATTCAGCAGCTCCCAGCTAACTTTGTTTACTCGTTAAAGCACTAACTGCAGTACTTCCCTAAATACAGTATTCTTATTTTCTGCTTTTTCGTTGCAAATCAGAACACAGTATTAGGAAAATATACTGTAAGATAAAGTGAAGCCTCCTGTAAAGTTGCAACATACATGTATAAGCATATATTCTCAGTATCAATTACTATGTTCTGAATTATCAGTCATTTTAGCATGAGTTCCTGAAAAGAAACTATGCATTATGAAATTGATGTAACAATAACCAAATACATCACTATAAATTACCTTGCAAAATGCATATGCTTCCATCTGAATGCTTAGTCAATTAAAATTCTATCTTCACAAAATATAGCTGAAGAGCCTATTTAAAAATAAGATGTGAACTAATTTTAGCTTGATTAGCCTCCAGTTTATCAGATTCAATTTAAAAGCATTCCAACTGATGAACTAGGTAATCATTGACAATTACAGTGTCACAGGGAAAGACAAGATTTGCATTCTGGAGGTGTTTACATCCAGCAAGAAGCTACCCTTTTCATTTAGAAACACAAGGGGGAAAGGAACAGAGAATGAAACCTTCAGCACATAATTACCAGGAGTAAGTTACAATAGGCTGATTACTCTTTCCCCTAACTCCTCAAATCCTATTGTTCTTAGCATGCCTCAAAAGAAAATTCTGTATTTCGTTCAAGTCAGGCACAACTTCCTCCATGCAGTTCTTTATTTACTAGCAGTTTAAGGAAGAAGCCACCTTCCTCTTAATCATTTGGTAACCCACCACAACTTGCCTTTGGCAAGCTTCTGCATTTAAAGACCAGACAAGCCAAAGAGAGATTAGTATCATTCGTTAGTATAGTGATTACCTCTTTAAGCAGACTGCACACTTCATAGTGAAGTCATTCTGGTTCAACTAAAAACTCCCTATAAATAGTTCAGCACAGGAAAAAATAAACTTCTATGTAATTTGGGCTTCTGGTGTTGGGCTTCAATCAAAAGAATACTCCTCTACCCATCTCTGTATTCAGAAGTCCTGCAGGGGAGAATTTCTTCAGACACAAATCCAGTTAAGTACATTCAATACTCACCCTTAAGCCATCCAACCTATGCTATCTAATCTCAAAGAAACAGAAAGCATGAACCCTTGATTATACTCAAATACAAATGCATAACCTTTTTGCAAAGGATATGTTAACCTTCTTAGAAATACTTTTGTTTAGATAATTTTTTACAACCAATGAAACAGTGGGTTTTTTTAATCCCACTCAGAAGAGGCAGTTGCAAGTACCCTTAGGCAGTTCTTTTCATATATTTTTCTTCAGAGATTCATATCCAAAAATTACAGTTTTTATCATGCTGAAACAGACAATTCAAGACTGAAAAAGATGAGATGATAAAATAGATACAATAGATGCTGTATCTTTAAGTAAGCACAGATAAACTATGCAGGGATGTACAAGTTTACAGTGCAATAATAACTAACAATAAACAAAGCTGAAATAATTAGAGAAGAAAGCATTAAAGCAGATACAAGACAATACGGTAAAGGAGTATTGCCAAGTACAAAGCTACTGGCACTAGCAAGTGGCAAAAAATTTACCAGGGTACAGTAAAATGCCAAAATTCCAACTAAATCCATGCATTCCCGCCAGGTGGCGCCCTAAACGCACGCAGCTGCTTCCGTTTGCTGCTCCCACTTCCACGCTTGGAAACGGCTACAAGCCCGTTCAGTCACACGTCTCACTGACGCGGCAGAACATAGCGAAGGCTCCTCCCTTAAACCATTTTAACACTTTCATCACGTTGTCTAATTCTGATGGATCTCAAGGCCACGGTGCTATTCCCTGCACTTCAGAATACGCCAGCTGTTAGGCACAAATCTGCCTATAACCATATGGATTTAGTCTCGGTTCCACACACAGACAACTTTCTACAGCCATATTCACGTTTAAGTGGAGAAAACACTGCTGCAAACATGGAAAGAAGGAAGCTGTGCTCATAATTTCACTTACTCTCCATTCCCACAGTACTTGTCCAGTTGCCTGCACTCACAGCTCCAACCCAGCCAAATTTGCAACCCAGTTATCTAAGGTTTTGCTCAGGATCAGCTCCCATCCCTAGGCAACCTGTCTGACCTTCCCATCATTGCTACTCAGTAAGGTCCCCAGCAGAGTTAAAGGCATTAGCTTTAAAAGTCATATTCCCACCAATTAACAAATAAGTAAATATAGTATCTTAGTCTTCTAATAACTTTTAATTGCATACAGGTCATTAAGATAGATGCCTCTAAAAAACACTTTCCAAAGGTGTGCGTACTATTGTAATCAGACAATGAACAGCTGGATATCCAAAAGTCTATAAACACTTCTCATTGCATTTCACTTGAAAGATTACAATATATCTAGAAATGTTGGAAAGCATTGCTGGACCATCCCCATCTTCCTAATCATAATTTTTTCATGTTTTTTCCCCAAATAAATTTTTCAAGTTCTATAAAAAGCAGTATTTCACATGAGAGGTAACAGCTCATTAATCACTTCTTAGAACTATTCTAAAATAAGTATCTTTTTTACACTGAAATGCTTTCAACAGATGTAATAAACTAGCTCTAGAATGTTGCATTTAAGTTGTGATTTCTTTCCAGTCTAACAGTAAATCTCATCTTTACCTTCCAATATGTGACACAGGTATTTCTAGAGCTTTGGTGGAAGACGTGTAAAACAAACTGCCATACTGACATTAAGAAATTTGGTAAGCAAGCAGCTGCAGTATACTTAGTTCTAGTAAGTCGTATTTCATATACCTGAAATTCCCAAGACTCCAGACAAGTACTTGGATACTTAAAACAGTATGAGGATATTCGCATCAGCACTAGTAGTGCACAGTTTACTCAGTAAGTGAAGATGTTAAAATGCTTCCCCCTGTCCCCTCAGAGAAGATACTGAGCACTTCAAGTGTCTTAGGGGAAGTAACTTCAGTCTTACAGCAACAGTCAGAAGTCTTGAACATTTTACTACCTAAAACACAGAGTGTGCACAAATACAGCACTATAAAAGGCTACTAAAAATTATTTTCCTGCTTCATATGCACATAAACCCACACTTTTAAATTAAGTTCCATAGTTCCAAAATCAGGGACAATACTCTTCTGCTTCAGCAAGCAGTAAATGTTAGCATACTCAGAAAAAAACAGATACAGGTACACAGAAGAAACATTAACATGAAAGAAACTGAAATTATATACTAGGTAAGGGCACTGTGAATCAATTCCCAAATTTGAGTATTCAGAGTGACACAACTTGCAATGACTAGATTCTTAGCATTAAGAGCTATCAGAGGTTGTATGTGTGGTTTTTTGTTAGTATTTCTTTTGTGGTAGAAGGGCCAATAATAGGTTTGTGGGGTTTTTTAGAGTTTTTTGCTTAGTGTGTTTCATTGGGATATGTTGTTTAGTTTTTTTTAATTAACACATAACTTACAGCTCTCCAGAATCTCATGGTTATGAATCTCATCTATCAGTAGATCAGAGCAAAATTTAATTTAATCCAATTTGTGTAATTTTAAGAATGCAAATCACAATGAACAGGGGTTTACAAAGACAGCACAGAGACCATGTCATGTAATGATGAGGGAAAATAAACACATGTGAGTGAAAAAGATGAGATGATGTGCTGCCAGGCTCCTTACCCATTGCTGCTGTTGCTGGAGCTCCCTGATGGTATTCTCAGCTTGCTCCAGTTTAGTATTGGCCTCATCACTCTGCTGTTTGATGGTGGCCAGCTCCCGTTTTATGAGGTAGTTTTCCTCAGCCTCCTGGGCCCTTGTCACTTGTCCCTTAGGACATAATTTATTTTTTTAAGCACTTGATGACAAATCCAAGGAAAACTGCCTTTGTGATGCTTAGCTGCTTATATCATCAGACTGGTTTTGCAAACAGCACAGAGTATAATTGGTAGAAATTTTAGGACAAAGTAGTACTAAACAGCTGCTTTAGTACTTTATTACGAAGTTTAGCATCCATTTAGCAAGCACAGTTTTGTACTTGCATTCAATAAAATTCCTTTCATGCATTATTACTCAGTTGTACATGCACAGATTGAGGTTCACAATATTCCATTTCATTGTTAATACAGTGTCATAGAATCCATTTGCCACAGGAATTTGTACAAAAAATTACAATAGGTTAGGAAAATTACTACAACGTGCAGGTATTGGGTTTATATGTTTTTAGTAAACAAAATTAGGCAAGTTTCTAGCAAGATATATTAGCTCTGTATTTATTCCAAATCAGCAAAGCAGGGATAGAATACAGCATGCAAATATGCATGCATTAAAGCAGTTGGGTTTTTTTATGAGTAGGAAGAGAGTCATACAGTAAAAGACTATACCTGTATCAATCTATCTGCCAAGGAAGCACTTTCCTACAAAGGAAAAATTCAGATAGGAATGAGGAAAAGGGAAATCAAAATACAAAGGGCTGATAATAGTGACAAAAAAGACCAAGAGCTGATGGAAAGAAAATGCCCAAATTCTACCCATTTTCTGTGCAAACTCTTTTTGCAGAATTAACAACTCTTCATATAAATGAAGGCAACTCAGCCCAAAGGTCCCAGGAAGCAGCCCTTTCTGCAACAGATTTATTTAACACAGTCCATCTTTGATTCAAAAAGCTTTCAAAGCCAGATTTCTGTAACATTTAAAAGTCACCTAGAGGAGACTGGGTGTTTTGATTTGAATGGCTTGCTTCCCTCATTAATGAAAGTTACTGAAGCATTATCTGACATGATCGAATAGAGAGATGCAAGACACGATCTGCAGTCCCCCCAAGACATGAAACAGAGGCATAATTTGAGCACAGAGGGGGAACTCCACTAAGCACTGAGGCACTCATGCAGAACTACAGCTTCCACTAAGATGAAGCAGGGAAGTTAAATGGTGCAAACTGACAGAAAAGTCAAGGAAATGTCTACTATGACAGCTAATGTTCTGTTTTACTGAACTCTTGCAGTAACTCATTGAGCAGTTCATAGATTCTCTTTCCTTGCCAAACTTTTGCAAGAAAAATTTTCATTTTTGCACACTGACAAGCCCTACCGCCCTGCAGTTGCATTTAATTTCTATTTTATCACCCCTGAAACTCAATTTTTTTTAATGTTCTACAACAGAGAAACACATCTATGCATAGACCTTCTTTGCCCTTGAAACTTTTATTAAAATTGAAGTTCAAACTAGTAGATAAGAGCTATTACTTAGAAGTTAAGGTGCACTAAGGAAATCACAACTAAATCAGATGGGTTTGAATGATGGAAAAATATTTCAAAAGTAAGTTTCCAACAGAAGAACTTAATGTATTTTTCACACTTCATGATGTTTTTCAAATGCTGTGATGATAACGATCTTCAGAAATTCTTATTAATAGACAATATTTTCCCATTTTGAATTGTTTTAATTCCAATCAGATTGGGATAGTCTGAAGGTGAATTCTGAAATTCTAAGTACAGAATTTGCAAAAGAACTAACATATGGCAGCTCATCATAGACTTCACAATTAAAAAAAGATTTCAAACCTTTACAAGTTAAGTATAAAACAAGGATATTAACTATTATATATTTGCCAAGGGCATTGACATGATTCACTACCGCTTCAAGCTTCTTAAACAGAACCTCCTCTTTTCCATTCATTTTATAAATCTTCAATACTAGAAACAAAAATGTTCATAAAATTGTATTTCTGGTCACAACTTTCACATTGTGTCCTTATTATGCATACTTTCCAAACTAAATTCTGAAATCAGTTAATTAGAATCTGACATAGACAAACTGCTTTTCAAGAAATTGCAATGGGGTTCAACATCTGACGTGTGACGTCTTTCTGTTGTGTCACTCTTAACTGAAATGTTACCATTTTCTTCCCTCTGAAACGTGAACAACTGTTTGCAACTCACAAGACCATTCAATATCCTTTCTTGAAAGATGGTCCCTGTTTGTGCTTGAGATGGGCAGGCATGTTCTCATTCCTCAGCAGAGCAGCTCAAATGCAATCTGCCACAGAAGTGTGACACCAGGCTATAGGAGAGGCCACTGGAGAACAGTTGGCAATGTATCCACAGCAGTCCTCATGCATACTTTTGACGTTTCGGTCAGTTATAAAAAAAACTAGCCAAACTCTACCCCAGACTAAACATGAGAAATAAGTCTTTAGATATTCTCCACACCATGTACCCAAAACTGCCACAAAACCTCAAAGCTACATAGAACAAAGGAATGGCAGTGTTCCTGTTCTCAATATGAATGCTACATTTCTCTGGTCATTGGTAGGTCTGTCATGTTGCTCCTACAGAAAAACACCAAGCAACTTCAGATTTTCCAAACTGAGGATTCTCTCACAATGACCTCTTTTCCAACCAACCAGTCCACTATTTCATGGAGTCTTCTGGACTTTGAACTTATGTTTCTAATTCAGAAAGAAAACAGTACAACACAAGCTGGATATGTTTGATTTTATACTCGTTAAGAAGCAGATATAACCTTACATATTTAAAGCACTGACCTTAATTGCTTGGTGATAGACATGTTATTGGCTAAGCACTGCTAGTAAACACCAGAGATTATCAGGAAAACAGTAAACTATAATTCTGAGATTCCCATTTCATATCATGAAATCACCATCAATCATGTCTAAATTAGCAGAGATTCAATCTAATCCCCAACATACTTACTTTTTCTAGTGTTTCAATGCGCTGTTTTAGGAGTCTATTTTCAGTTCGTAACCTCTGGAAGGTAAACAGTTCACAAATCCATTTCTCAAGTTATGAATTGAAAGTCTTGATAAAAGCGAAGCAAACTAACAACATTTTTATCTCATTACATCCACAAAAATCAATATAAATACAAAAATAATTAGTGACCATCTTAACATCCTTTCATATTATGTACTAGCTCAAAATATGAGTTTAAACAGCTTGGTACAGCAAAAATGAGAACACATCTCATGTTATGCAAAAGCATGTGTGCTACATTAGCCGAAAACTGTAGGTCTGCAGGTGAACCATGGGGCTTAACTCCACACCAGACTTGACAGCCTCCCCTTCATAAACAAAGTCTTCATGGTTAAGGGACGTGAAAGTGCACTCCCTGCACTAGGACAGGTTAATGAGGCAGCTACGAGGTTTCCTCCCCTTTCCTCACAAGAATGTACATTGATCTGTAAGGTTATACTGAGAATTACCTCAAATGTCCCAGAAGTAAGAAAGAGTTGTACTGAACTCTGTACTTTACCAGTGCACTGTCTGTAAATTTTAGCAGTCAGCATTCAGATAGAAGAGATCCATACCCCTCAGAACAGGGTATTGGATAACAGTTCAGTAAATGCTTTTTTCTACCAGGCTAAAAGGAAAACTCAAAATATGGTTGGTTTTTCTATACCCTCCAATACAGTTTATTCTGCTAAGAAGCTCTGCTAAGTCAGAAATTATTTACATATGTCCCAAAGTAGGGCCTAGAAACAGATAGCTTTGCATTGTTTGCTTGGGGTTTTTTTGGTTGGGGTGGGCTTTGTGGTTTTTGTTTTGGGGAGTTTTTTTTAATTTCTTCTTATTTTTTTTCGGGGGGGGGTGGTAGCAAGAAGCAGGAAAGGATTTGAAATGAGTTTGTGTACTAGAATCTAAAGTTACAGTTGTCTTTTATATGGTTTTACTTTGTCCTGTTCTGCAGAGAGCTGTCATTTGAGTCCTGCAAATCTGATTTCAGCTGCTGTTACAGCAGGTATCCATGCTGCTAACTGCCTCACTGCCTGGTACAATAACTGCCTGAAAAAGGCTCCTAATAGCTTTGTGCTCCCAGGTGCATCTCACAGCCATTTTTCTGAAGAACTGCTGCCTTAAAAACTGATATTGAATGGCAAAATGACTAGCAGTGGACAGAAAGAAGGAAGGCTGTACTTAAATCCCTCACAAAGCTTTATATAATACACTTGCACATCATTTCTCCCACTGTCTTTTCTCATACAACTGTCTTAAAACACAAGTAAGAAAATCCAGATCAAACAACATGTTGTGAAAAAAAAAGTGAAATAGTAGAAAAAAAGGCATCAAAAGCCTATTTATGTCACCAAAGCAAAAAGATGCAGTGATTAAGTACATACAGGAAGTAGGTCAGTTAGTAAAAAGGGAAAAATAAACCACTGGCAGCTTGGCTTTTTTCCCCCAGTTTGTATTAACTGCAAAAGCTCCAAAAGAAAAAGTGACTGCAGACAGAAGATACTACAATTTGGGTCCAATGCATAAGAAAAATCAAGATCTTAAAATCAAAGACAAACCACTTAAGTGCACTCTATGAACTATGCACTCTATCTTAACATTCCTGTGTCATACAAACCTCCTGTGTGGAACACCTACATCTAAACCAGCATGTTTGGAACTTCTCAAAAATGAGGACATCTGTTATTAAGCTTTCGTCAGCAGGAAATACTAAAAACATAAGTACAGCAGGTCCCTAAAGATTTTTTTTTAAATGTCCACCAGAAGTCTTAATAATTTCACTGTAGGTGTCCTTTATGAACAGACATCCCAAATATAAATGCTGAAAGAAAAGAATTTGGGGACCTTAATTATATCCTGCTACATGCAGAGATCAAACGTGTAACCCCCCCCCATCATTTAATAGGAATTAAACTTATTCATAAATATATTTGTTGAGGCTTCCTTACTTTAATTTCAACTTGTTCTTCCATTTCTTTTGTCTTTATTGTAGTGTACTCTTTTTCTAGCCTAAAAATTAGAAATAGTAAATTATGATCAGAAACACTGTGGATATTTTACTTGTTGGTGTAATACCTAACTAATAACAGTAGAACAGAGATACAGATTATTGATATTTCCTCTGAAATGTATTCCTGTAAATGCTTAGACTGGACCTTGAATTTAAAGACAGATTTCAGTAGATATGAACAAACTGAACCAGCACTCTGAAGTGCAGGAGCTTGCTTGGATACATTACAGTGGCAGCCATTTGGAGCTACTCTGTAATAACCCCTTTGTGTAATACAGTCATCAATTCAACAGATTCAGCCAAAAGAAATCAGAGCTTGGAAAGCCTGCAAGAAAAAGATGCAAAGAAATCTGAGAAAAATACCTTAAATATAAACCAATTTTAGCTTCTCCCAGCAAACAAAATGAAAAAGGCAGCAAGAAAAACCCACAAGCTGAGATAACAATGCCTCTACAGAAGGCAGATCAGGAAGTTCAGACTTGGAATGGCAGGATTTTCAACTACATACACTTGTACTGGTTTGCAAAGAAAATATTCTTCCTGAAAACTTTGTTGTTACTTCTTTTTTAAAGAAGACTGCTCACTCTACTGATCATAGGCTGCTGACAGAAAAAAAAAAGATTGACAAATTCAGCTTGAAAGACCCTGAGCACAACCTGCAGTGCAACAATGAACCTACGATACTTTACAACCAACGGGTGATCCACCAAACTTAACCCTGGCAAATCACACTATCTGCAGCTTGGCTGATCAAAACAACATTTACCAAAGGCAGAAGTTAGTTTATGCAACTAACAACAACAACAAGTAGTGGTATTCTCAAGATTTCAAACCCTAAATGAAAGTTGTTTTACTGTTGCCAATGCTACTACAAAGTTTTATCAAATTATATTTTAAACAGCACTAATTTTGCCTGTAAATGTACTCTTTAGCACCATGATTATTTTTCCAGTTCCTGAGAACTAAAATCTTTAGAATTTAAGCCAGACCATAGAAGTTTCATCTCCTTTCCCTGCTTCACCCTGAAAAAAACAAAAATAATCTCCCTTTCCACCAGAAAACCACCCTTTACCCACCCAGCCTTCCTATTCAGTTCCTTTTTACAGAAGTGCTGTAAAACCCCACAGCTCACAGTTTTCTTCAAATGCTTTTTTAGTTATTTTTGTAAATGAGATATAGCTTTATTATATTTAAGATAAATAGCAAATACTACTTTAGAATCATTTTTTTGCAGACAGAACTTCAGTTTTAACTGTTTATATAGTATAAAACCCCCCAAAAATGTAAAGATGGAAAATTAAAAAGGAAACTCTGAATAATAACTGTTAAGGGTAAACAAACAGTAATTCAGCAACAGTATAATCTACTTTCTCAACATGTAATACCTACTTTTTCATCTTTTTTGCATTGTATTTGACTTGGTAAGATGCTTGGATTAACTTGTCAGGACCGCTGTCAAACTGATGCGGAATGACCTTTTGAAAGTGCTAAAAGCAATCAGAGCACAAGATTATATATAGTTAACAGCTGCAAGAAAATATACACACACAACACATTTCAGATATCTCTTAAAATTATTATAATCATAGCTTACCTGTAACATTCCTTCCATGTCAAGTTGCAGTAATTCTGCCTGGTTCATCTGAAGTAATGCTAAACCTACTCGAAATACTATCTCTAAACCCTGAAAAGAGAAGTTAAAAAATATCCAACAATTATTCATGGCTTTGTCAACAGTACAGAATTTTTCTACTATTTACTAACATTGGAAATCTCACCCGAGTAAACACAAGTAAAGGGGCTACTGAAAAGATCTCTCAACAAATTGCTTCTGTGTTACTTTTTTTGACAAGTTAGTGATGAGGCAAAATCTCAAGTGACAGGAATTCTCTAGGTCAGCCCTATCAACCGTTTTAGGTATATCTAGTAGAAAAATCCCCAGTTCTTCTCAAAAAAGCTATATAAATTTCAGACACAGTACAATGCAGTTAAACTATTGAAAAAAAAAAAAAAAAGGAATGTCTCACTATATACCCCATCTTGGACTTTCCTGAGGGCAAGCTGAAAGGATCCACTTTTGACTTACTGCTTTCTAAAAGCTGACTGCAGAGCAAGCATAAGCTATGACTTGTTACTAGTTGCAATTATGCAAAGCTCTAATCCTAAACACAGCATAGGTGTCTTTGTGATAATGACACTGAATAATTCCCTAAATTTCTTTGGCACCAATCATCATCTGGACAATAAAAGGAACTAACACTCCCGCTTCTTGGCTTGTATATCCCCAAAGAACTTTACCTTTGGCCCAAAAGCAGCACTGCATTCCACTGCAAACTCACCATAATGCTGAGGAATGGATGTCCCTGCTGCATGCAATGCTAATGCACTGCATCCAGAAAGAACAGATCTGGGAACACTTCAACAGGCTTAGAGCACAAAGCTCCACACAATATCAACATTCAGCGACTTAGCTGCTCTTCCTTGACAAACTGCACACACAGACACGTTCCCTTAAAATAATCCAATCAGCATAAGAAATAAAAAGCAAGATCTGTCCATCATGATGGGATTTATTCCACTACCTAAATAATTGCTTTCAACAGCTACTCTTGAAATATAACATATGACTACTATTTAGTAGTTACCTCAGACATAAAGATATCAAATATTCTCGTTGCAATTGGTAGTGGAAAAGTTGTAAGGAATATAGTTAAAAACCATGACGATGCATACATAGAAGTATGAAAACTCTGAGACTGAAAGTGCACATAAAGCTCTGGAAGATGTTCCTGGAAAAGAAGGGGAATAAAATACACAAGTATGTTAAGTTTCTGCTTGTAGTTTTAGTGCAGACATGTTTTTGACAAATTTTGAATACCAGAAAATAATTGATACTTAGTACAGATAGCAGCTGTCTGTACTAGCAACAGGACTAGGAAAGATACAGCTCATCATTATCAAGAACCATGCAACAGAAGCCCCAGTATGGAATACCCTATAGAATGTCTGCCCTGCAAAGCAGATAACAAAACAAAAACACTTCCTGATCCTTTGGGGAAGTCTAGCTTGTAAATCCCTGAGTAATATCTAAAATGGGCTACTAAAATGAGCTGACAAAATCTAAGGCTATCTGATATCTCACCCCTGATCATCATGTTAGAAAGTGGAACACAAAACAGAAACCTGTTTTTCTCCATCAGCCTGACCAGGAAGAACCTGCATTCCAAATCGGAAAACAATTTCAGTTCTACATTTGAGGGTATCTATCAATTTTCATCTTTTAAGATACTATAAATTGACTATGAAGACTTGGACTTTCAGAATCTTCAATCCAAACAGAATTACATTTATATGCTTAAACTGCAGCAATACAAATCTTCATGCTTTGGTGTTTAAAGCCAGTCACTGTCTGCCAAAGGTTAAAAAAAAAATTGCTCACAGAGCCACATGCATTTACCTCTGAAGTTCTGAAACTAGCTATTGTCAAGAGTACAGTCTGTAGCCAACAGACATGTCTGCTCTTGAGCTGTAACTCCCAAGTTCCTTACTGATAGTTACTGAAGAGCAAGTTTGATAGATTTTGTATGTACCTGTATCATGCATTCAAACTGGTACATACAAAGGCCCAGTTCAGCCATGCTTGGTTTAAAGAGTTCTCGTAGTCTGTAATCTTGCATTAATTTAACAAACACACAGAATGCCTCTTCTTCTGGCATCTACATCAAAAATAAAAAAGCACAGTAAAAACTCTGGACAAATATAATGATATATCAGAGTAAAAGCCTGGGAGGATTTAGGGTTGGGGTTTTGTGGGTGTGTGTGTGTGTGCGCACACAGTGGAGGGGTTTTTTTTGGTTGTTGGTTTGTTTGTTTTGAGGTTTTTGTTTTGTTTAAAGGATTTACAGCCAATTACTCCAATGAACTTTTGTATATATTAAATTCTAGCAAATAATTTCTAAACTGAAATGGAGGACTGTAAGTTTGTTATTATATACCTGACTTTGTCATAAACCAAAAACCAATAATACAAAGGCAGCTTTAATATAATCAAGTCAACTGTGTAGTTCTATTTGCTCTGAGGAGATTCCATGTAATAGAAGAAAAATGAGAAGTTCATTTACTTTTGAAATATCACTCATCAAAATAGTTTGCAAGCCTGCAATCCTACCTTAGCTCTTAGAAACAAATACATTCTGCCACTCCAATACAGTATCTTGGCAAATAGAAGGACACAAAGTAAATCTCATTTCATTTCCAGACTAAACAGCTGCCCTTGACAACTCCATTGTAACAAAATTATGAAGGAAAACCATTGCAAAAATTCCCAACAAACCACCACAGTATATTATACATTCTAGCATGGATTTTAAAGTTTCAGATATTTTAAAATATTTTTACCTGCATAAGTAGTAATCCAACTATGAAAGCACTTCCTTGACAGTATCCAACCTCACGGTCCACCAAAGAGTAAGCCTGGGAAATAAACTCTCAACCATTAAAACCTCATTATCAATAAAAAGTAATCATAGCTCATCCTGCTATCTTGTTAATAACTTATTCTTGCTCTCCCCAAATCCAACAAAGGCAGACATCCTATCCAGAAGTTTTAGTCAGTCATTCTAGTTTCTACCTGCTGTTACAAACTCTGCTCTCTGAGCACCAACAAAGCTAAAACTAAGGCATATCTACCAAAAATACAGGCAGCTTCCAATACAGGAATTTACCAAAAGATAAG
Source organism: Polioptila caerulea (assembly GCA_013397295.1). Lineage (NCBI taxonomy): Eukaryota > Metazoa > Chordata > Aves > Passeriformes > Certhiidae > Polioptila > Polioptila caerulea. The sequence continues at coordinate 137,865 of VYXF01002831.1, read as the reverse complement.
AGAGATCACTGACATACAAATCTCACAAAGTACTACTTTTATAGGAGACAGACCAGACAAGGAAACAAGTTGTCTTCAGAAAAAATATGTGTTGCAATTTTATTTACAGATGGATGAAATGTGGTGATCTCCATGCAGGTGGCATCTTTGCTCTAGAGTTATGGAAATTACTACGATCTGGAAACCTGCCAACTTTTCTCTTGAAACTATGTTTTGTGGAAAAGTCTGACCTTCAAAAGCTACATTGGCATTTTCATTTTGTGTTTATGTTTCAGTGCAACGTGCACTGAAACAACTGCACATTAGCTTGTACCTGCCATTTGCTGCTGCCACGTGCACTTCAGAATACCTGCAAACTGAATACTAGTTCTGATTGCCAATGTTCTTGACTTGGGCAATGCTGTTTCCTTTAATTCATGGCACACTTCATTCCATTACACTATCAGCAGTTAGTATGTGACTTTCTTTTAATGCCAACTCGGTTTTACTTTGTGAGACATAAAAAAACTTACAGGAATGCCATTGAAACTAAAATGGGATTTGTTAAACCATTCTAGTGTCTATGGTTGAAAAACAACTTACACACATGAAACTGGTGCGAGTTCTCTATATACAAGGCAATCTAAGCTGGTGCATGTTCTTGCCAATATATTTTCAAGGGCTGAAATACCAACTCACCTTCATTACGTTGAACAAGACCTCCTGCCCAAGGCTATCTTTTTCTTTGAAAAAATCATGTTCAGGGTATGTTCTAGCAATGTCCCTTCTTATTAATTTTTCACAAGGAGATGTCATTTTTAAAAGCTCTGAATACTGATCCTTAATTGGCATGCTTTGAGCGCTGCATAAAAGTTGCCAAACAATTGCTCTGAAGTGGTGAGGTATCCCTTTTCGAACCAGCTCCTGAGGCACAAAAACACAATTTATATTTCCTGAAAATATTGCAAAAAATAAACCTAGAGAAAAAACAACTTCAAATCAAGTTCCTTGCAATTTCAGAAAAAAATTTACATTATGGCAATAACTACTTATACAGTTTATAACATCAAGTTTATATTTAGTGGGATTATTAAGTTTAGAAAAGTAAGCAGTCTCTGAATCTTTTTAAGTGGCTAAATTAGCCATTAAAATAGACTCTTATCCATGGCAAGCTATGTGAAAAACTGAATATTCAAATAATTTTATATAAGAACTTCCATTAAACAGGATTTCATACAATTATGTCTATATTTCATGAAAGATTACTGAAGATAATACCCTTAGTAATATTTGTAGTAATTGAGATCTAAGAAATCACCAACTGAAAAATACTTCCAAAATAGGTAAATGTCAAAAAGTAGTTGACTGTGGCACAGTCAACTGCAGCAAAAAATTTGCACAGTACAGCTGTCATTTAACAAATTTGACAAGTTGAGTCTAATTTCTCTGGTGTGCCAGTATTTCCAAGTTATCTTCTCAGAAAGTATTTAAATGCAGTTTCAGACATTGGACCAAAAAAACCATGTTAAGTTTAAACCTACTAAAATCAACCTACTAAAACTAAAACCTACTTTAAACCTACTAAATTAACTAAATTTACTTTATCTTTTGAAAAAAAAATCTGCTAGGTATTATACGATTCAAACGTGCCCAGATGAGTACACCTAAGAACCTGTTACTTGTCCTTCAAGAAATCCCAAGGACAAGTAGTCTTGTTGTTTGATCTGAAAACTGAGAAAGAAGCATTATTCCCAGATTTAACAGACTTTCTAGGTAGAATGTTCTGCAACTAGAATCAGATTGACCTAGAAGATTGTCTCTTCAAGACTATTTCCTTTTTGTACCTGAATAATTTTTTGTACCTTAAGAACTGTTATCAAGTATTCTGTCTCCTAAAGACTTATTTCATTATTATTTATTCCAAAGCAAGAGTAATCTCTTATTCTGCAAACCTTCCTCTTCTTCATGTTTGTTCCACATATTTCTCCTACTTCTCCAACATTACAATTAATTAATGCAACACTGATCACTTTCAAAGAGACTCTTGCTTTCAAGTTTTGTTTTTTTTTAAGCTTTCTTAACTCTGCTGCAGGAGTTTTGCATTGCTGACCTCCATTTTCTAATACCCCTAAGCTCTCAATCCATCCTTCTTCAGAACCACCATAGTAATGCCACTCCTACCATTTCTCCTGTCTACAACACAACACCAAGGTGTTTTTCCTCAAAGATTTCCAACTCCGAGACAAGAACCCTAACACATCAGTGTTACACAACTGCCTGTACCTGTCTTTGTCAACAACACAATTGCACTGTACATCAGTCATCTAAAGCCTCAAGGGCCACTAATAAAGCAAGAAACTTCTTGCTAATGCCTCCTTAATGTACCTGCTTGACAGAATAATAGCATTAATAGCATTAACGCCTCCAACTTTCCTAAAAGGAACAACAGGGAAGCACATCTACTAGGCATGTCTTGTGAACTGAGCAGGACTCAAGTCATCCTTCAGAAGTGCTCCATAAACAAGAAGCAAGTTCTGAAGTGGATTGAGAGATGTAAAGGACGGAACACATCATCTTTGGAGGAAGGTATAGACACTTAGGTCTAAAACCTAAAATCTTAAGAGATTTCTAATAACTTAAGACTAAATAACTTTTACAGCCAGGACAGAAAGACACCTATGCTGCTACCTATGTACCTGCTGGCACAATCAGAGAATAGGTATGGATGTTCTGATATTCCATCATAAATGCAGACTCACAGATGCAGACTCACAGTTAAGGTTGACTTTCTACAAAAAAATACTGAAAATGATTTAACAGCAAAGGAAAACTTGGCTAGTTTTAAATATAATATTAGTCAGCAATATAATTAAATATTCTCTGAAAGTTAGTCAAATACTCCTCAAATTGTACTTGGCCAGCTGTAAAAACAAGTGATACTTGGGACATTTGAAAGGTTCAAACAAATTCTAACTAACCAGACCTTCTTATTACCATCTCACTTTTCCTTTCCCTTGCCAGGTTCCTGTGGCCTGCCTTTCATGGCCTTTGGGAACATCTTCCCAGAAACTTGCTTTCCCTATGCAAGCAGGAAATCTTTAGTTAATTTTCTTTTCCTTGTTTCCTCTCTCAAGTCATGTTCTCTCTTCACAACTGCTTCATATAAAAGATACTTTACTTCAGCCCATTGTTCCGCCTTCCCACAACCTATTCATAGACACACATTTCAAACTGTTCAAAAGACCCTGACACATTTGTATTCTGCACATAAAACTACAGACTACAGCCAATAAAGAACCAAAGCAGAACAGACTTGCCTACTAAGAAAAAAATCCCACGCTGCTGTGCTTGCTGCCACTGAAACATGGATATGTTCAAATGCACTAAATGCTTTTTAGTTTGAATTTAAAGTGTAATTGAACTCCACTTCTGTACATGACCACAACTAACCCAGACTGGACACACTGATGAAAGTTCATCCAATCCATCCAGAATTTAAAAACTATGGGTTCTTCTGCCTAAGGTCATCTCTGAGGTCAACATACTTGGCAAGCACAAAAACCTAAACTCATTGTAGCCTTTGAGTAGAATTGTCAGCTCTCCTATTACGAATGCATTAAAAAGAGAGCTGCTCAGTAGCATAGCATACATATACATAATCATAGCATCAAGCTATCAAATGCCCTTAAGTTGATGTTCACTAATTCCATTTTTGGAAATATGAAGCTAATCATCCCTGTACTCATGGAAATCTCTCATCATCGGTAAACTGAAAGCTTTAGTATTCAAGATACAGTAAATGCATCTGGTTTTCAGCTGGAGACATTTGTTAGGTGACAGCACATAGGAAAGTTACAAAGGAAGCACTAAGGCTTAGAGATGGAAAGATTCAACTGGAAGTTTGTATTATGTATCTATTTCAAAAGAATAAGCACATCACAAAGAGAAAACAGTATCACTTATATCACATTAAAAATATATCCAAAAATTGGTTTCCAGCTACTACCTTAACTTGCTTTTCTTTCTTTTTCCGTACATCTTCCCATTCATTCACAATTCTCCCCCACAGGATCCATGAGTCTTCTTCAAGATGGCTGAGGTTGCTAGAAGCTGATGAACTAGATACAAGAGAGGATCCACTATTTCTTCTTGACCCATTCACTGATCGTAAGGATTTGCTATCTGTTTCCAAGAGTCTGCAAAGAAAGCACACAAAAACCAAATTCAAGTTCTTCTAATCAAAGGAGCACACTATTAATTGTTTTCTGGACAAAGAATGCACCCAGAGGTTTAGTGAAACAGTTTAACCAGCATTCATTTGGACTAAATGTGAAAAGAACTGTTCAGTGTTACTGCTTTCTCTTGAGATCACAAGTAAATCTGCAGGCAGAACAGTTCACACTGCAGCATTTTAAGAAACAGATAAAAATGTCACCCACAGCTGTCATGCATCAGACTGACAAAGAAAACCTAAGGAAGTTAAATATCTTCAATGATAACATCAAATGTCAAAGAACTTTAAAAAATACAGTCATTTAAAAGACAAAAAATTAGCCATCTAGAAGTCTGCCTGATTACACTTTTTAAAAATTGGCAGTGTAAATAAAGACAGAACAATTAAAACCTTTGAAGTAATTTTAGAACACCTGACATTTGCTGACAACTGTTCACAAATCAACATGGTGTTTTATGAATGCACAGAAGAAATCCCAGACCTACAGACCAGGGACAAGGCAACAGAAGTGATTAGTAGAGCTAATGAATGTGTAATTAAAGTAAAGAGGTCAAACATGAGGACCTCTGGGGTTATCTAGCAGCAAAGTATAAATAAAGATGTCTCAAGTGCTAGACAAGCTCCTGAGGAGATTTCCCTGTGAGCTGGTTGCTGTGGCCATGGACTTGGCAAAAAGGCAATGCTTTGTTTATCCTCAACTAATATTGAGCTCCATAAGCAGGGGAAATTTTTTGGACCATATGTGAGATAAGAGCAAGAATTCAGACTAACTTGAAAGTTTTTCTCTATACCAAGAGTTTCATTTGTGCTTTAACTTCTAAGAATTCCAGCATCAGTACATCAGAGCCATGTGGTTGAATAATTTCAAAAAATAAGCATGAAAGTTAATCCCCCCCAGCATTTCAGCAAGGTCAGGTTATGTCTAGATATTTAACAAATTATAACTCAAGGCATATTGTATCTGAGATGGTACAGAAATCTCAGCATACCTACAATTTTTAAGCTCTTTGCTACAATAAAGGTATTTATACTAGCTTTCTCTGTTCCCAGCTTTCACCTACTGGTGTTTATGAAAGCAAGGGAAAAAATAATTTCACTCATAAAGACAAATAGTACAGTTTCTGCCAGAGTATTTTGTTTGGAAAGGAGTTAAATGGTAATACTTCAGGGGAAGGGAAAAAAAAAAAAAAAAAAAAAAAAAAAAAAAAAAAAAAAAGCAAGCCTTTTCAAGACAAATTTTCATTTGGAATTTTATTTTTTTTAAAAATCAAATAATTTTCCATTTATTAATGGAATGCATAAAATCTCGTTTTGAAGAAAATATTTTTAACATCCACTTCAAATGTTTAGAAACTTGGCTTATGCTGATCCATAATGAAAAACTAGTTTGAAACTCCTTCTCTCAATCCAAGACAATGCCTAAACACCAAATTCAAAGCAATCACAGAGGAAAAAGCATAAAAAGAATAAACATTAAGATTATAAAAACAAGGTTCTAATGAGACACTTCCAGTTTTCACAGGTTTCTGCACAAGTTATACTAAGTTTCTGTAATTTGACCTTACCTGGATAAACTCATTGTCCTTACATTTGAAAACAGGAAGTTCTTTTCACAGTAAGTCGCAAGTTCTGTGACTGTTTTCTTTCATTTAAAACTTTATAAATGATTTACTAATGCCAAACAGTTCCACCAGGACTCTGGACTGAGCTTCCTCTTTATTCTGTGGGGACTTTCAGTATAATTAGATTACAGAATGCTACAAGACATAGCTTGAAACAATTTGAGTTCTTCCGTTTTCTAACTGTTACCTAATTCATATTCTCCTTGTGACATAAAAGCCTACAAAAAACCCAAAACCTTTACAAACATCCACAGCAGCAGTTCTTCCAGCAAGCAGAAAGAATGGTTCCCTGTGAACAGAGTACAATTGTCAACAAAGTGTCACTGTGCTGAACTGCAGATGCAAACTGTTCTGGAACTGCAGTGCAGCCAGAGTAAGAGCATCGAGTTTCAGAATTAAAGGGCAGGATCTCACCAGCTCAGATACACTTGATAGGGCAGCCTCGAAATACAATTCACACACAAGGTTAGTGTGGGACTAACATGTCCAGCTAAAAGGAAATAAAACCAGACAATTTTGGCTAGTTTACTTACTAAATGAAGAAAGCTGGCTTGAGACAGAAAGCTCAAACTCACATTCTTTCAACAAGCCAGGCAGTCTGACTGCAGGCCTTAATGAGAAGACTTTACATGTAAAGGCATTACACACCAACATAGATAAGCAGTCCAAAGAACAGTTTGCTTTTCAAATACAGGTTAGGTGCTTTGTCATGAACAGACTGCCTCAGATTAAATGCAAATTGGCTCTCTTAAAAGTGTTATTTAACTATTTTTTTGCTTCTTTTGATAATTTTTCATTTGCACAGCAAAAATTACAGAGAGTTTATCTTCGAAGACAAGGAAGAGCATATGAGGTGGTTCTAGAAGCCTCCTTCTATTGTCAAAATCTGGACAGATATATCAAATTCCCTTGAAATTGTGCTGCTATTAGGCTGCAGAAGGCAGACATGACAGAAGATATGCCAGGTGACATACAGGCATTGCCTCTCCTCCCCCCAGTAACTCTCTTCCTCCATTGGAAGTTACTATCCTTCAAAGTGACTTAGCAAAGAAAAAACAAACAAATAAACAAAAAACCAAAACTCCAAACAGCCCCTCTCAACCAAGAATACTACTAAAAAAAACACCAAACAAAAGCCACAAAAAACACCACCAAAAACCACAAAAAGAAAACCACCAAAAAAAAAAAAAATCACCAAAAAGCAACCCCCCCCCCCCAAATCCCCCAAACCAAAAAAAAAACAAACAAAAAAAATCCAAACAAACCCAACCCAATAAAAAATAGAGTACCTCCACTGCCTCAGAGCAAAGGCCAGCACACTCACAGAAGCTGGAATAGCTAGTTTGAACTAAATTATCAAACTTTGCATTTCACTGCAGCTCAGGGATAGCCATCTCCAGTAGGCAACAAAGGCCTGCAGTGACCTGCCAAGTCTAAATCTCTACTTAGAGCTCAGGTTGTATCCAGCCAACCTCTCCAAAACTACTGAAACATACTTGTCAAATATTACCAGATTTTGCAAAAGGACAGATGACTTAGGAGTCCTGCCTCAAAAGTGGAAATTAGTATGACTTCTGGACATTCAGCATTAAGAAATTATACAGTCCAATTTCATTAGTGATATTATGAATTTGTATCACTGTGCACACCAAGAGCAACTGATCCACCTGAAAATTGCATCTTGAATTGTACATGGTGCAGATAATAGGCACTCATGGAAAGGCTACCATGAAAACTGTTACTGACTATACATAAAGAGGCAAGATGAACAGAAAAAAACTGATTAGGAATTTACTTTTCATTAATTTAAGATATTATGCATCCAGCATCACTAATGTAACAGCAAGGAGCTGGCTGAACACAGTCCTATCTCCATACATAGCAGGTTATGTAGCTGAAACAAGAATTGGATAGAAGTGGAAAGAAAAGAATTGAGAAATATTTAAGATTTCAAGAAATTAATAGAAATTATACTTATGCTCTTAGATGGTAGGAAGGTTATACATAAGTCTCATCCCTGAGATACTCTACTTTAAATTGGATACTAAAAATCAGAGTGTCATTCCTTACTATTAGAGGCAGCCATGAACACTCCTGTAAAACCAGGAAAGAAAAATGCCTTTTAGGGTTCCACAGAAACATTGCTTGTAAAAGCACAGCACAAAAATAGAAATTCGTACCTTTGGGCTTTCAAACTGAAGTGTTAACTGATTCCCCTCTAACAGCCTCTAAGCCACAATTGTAATAAACCAATTTTAGTCTCATTACTAAACTCTGAAAAGCAAAAGCTGTTTCCATTCACCTGTTCTGTTCCTCAAGTTTCGCGAGTAATTCCAGGTCGTCTGGGCTCAGCTGTGTTGGTGAGGATGGTGACAGGGCGGGTGTGGACAGAGTGGTGGAGGGGGATGTGGTGTGGAGGGAGGCAGATGGACTCGCCACCTGGCTGGCCATTTGACTGACGGTGTGTGATACCGTGTTCTTCACCCATGAGAGAGTGGAGCTCAGCTTGCCTGCAACCTTCTCTGTCGCCACCTGTATTGACAGAAAGAAGAGGATGCAAAAGTTGTCCTTTTTAAACTCATTTTTTCCAGCAAGCCTGCTGCATCGAACAAAGGAAAAGATATACAATATACACAAAGCAACACTGAGATTATTTATTTCTCCAGGACCCCAAGGCTGTCAGAAGTAACACAAGCATCACCAGCAATACAGTATTATAGAAGTAACATGCAAGTATGTTGCTAATCCACAAAGACAAACCCCGAGAAACTCCTGATGTATACTCACAGAGCTCATCTCTGCAGTACAGAAATACCACAGGATCCAGGATCAGCTCCGACTTCCCATTATAAAAATAAATAGAAATAAAAGCTTATTTTAAAACATCTTGGTAAACTAAAATAATGGAAACAAAATTGTAGAAATATAGATATAGAAACAATCAACTATTTTACTGATAGATACTGAAGCAGAGTATCAGTGTAAACCCCCAGACCACCCACTGCTCACCTTCACTAAGCCCTATAGTGCCAAGACAGAGGAGCAGGGGCACCACATTTCTGATTTACACCAAAGCAAAGCATTCTCTAGCACTGCCAGGGTGCAGAAAACAGTCACAAAGAATCTGTGCCCCTGAATCTACAACTGGAAGTCTCACAGTAAGGCATCACACTGCTGCCTCTTTTTTTTCCTCCCTTTCTCTTCAGGTCACTCCTGCACCAAGTGTCCTTGATCCCCCATCCCACTGCCAGTTCCTGGACAGACCCCAGGGTTTTGGGGAAAAAGTAAGAGGTGCTGCTGGAGTCAGGGAAGCAGTGGGCTCGGGAAGGCAAAGGTTTATCTGGTGCTGATCATTATCTGCAGCCACTTCTTGACCAGCACTATGGAAAGAAGAGCAGCTGTTGGGGGCATCTTCCAGTGAACCCCTCACTAGAGCTTCCCTTCAGCATCTGAAAATATAAGAGGCTTTGACATACAGTAAAGCAGAGTCTAATCCTTCCCCAGCCCCACTCAGAGGAAATCCAGATGCACCTTAGAGGAAGAGCTAGCTGCCTAGCAAATGTTAAAACTTGGCAAAATCAAGGCTGAAGAGGAACTTGTAAAGTGGTGCAGTGCTGCTGGTAACTATTTATTTTGAACTTTGCTGATTTCCTCAAAACACTGAATTACTCAATGCCACAAACAATTCTGCAGTACAGCCTATAAATAATTACTAAGATACTAAAGACACTGAGCTACAGTGAAAAAAAATCCCTTCCGAAGATCCTCCAAGAGAATTAACTAAACCAAAATTTCAACTGAAATAAAAAACTCCTTCTCATCACACTATGCATTTATCTGAAGCACAATATATAGACTGAGTGACTGATAGCTGAAACAGCTGCTTTTATTTGGATACAATGCTACAAAGAACTTTCTTGTCAATCAAATCCAGCAATATTTTATTTTCACTTCATATCAAAAAGAAGACATACTGAATGCCTTCAGAAAACAAGAGGAACACAGGCCAAACCCAAGTAAGAGGTACTCAACCTTCCCACTTACTCTCCAACAACAACATGACACAAAAGCTCTCCTAGAAGACCAGAAAAAGTTTCCAATTTCCACATGCTTAGCATTCATTCTGAAAATGGTATCAAATTTTGCTAGAAGTCTTCAGAGACAGGGTTGCGCATCACAGGTGGGGATAGTAATATAATCATCAGAAAGGTTCTAGTTGGTTCTTGTCACTGTTGGACAGTTAAAGTCAGGTATATAAAAAGAAGGAAAAAGAAAAAAAAACCCAGAACACAAAGATCCCAAAACATATCTTTTAAATATAATCTTGGAAAACATTGCTTCCAACACTAGCACTTGACATCATCTTTTATAAAAGAAAGGAGTGAAAATTACTAGAGGTTTCAAAATTCTAAGTTTAATATATGCATTAATATTTCACTTAGTCTATATCCTTTATTCACTATCGCTATGAAAGGATAAATTACTTCTGTTTCACTTTGAATAAAATCACATTATAATGAAGGTAACTCATACATCTCACTTAAGACTGATTATTTTCTCAAAGGCTTTAAACTGCTTAAAATATCACAAGTAATGCAACTATTCCAAAAATAAATGCTGGCAGAAACAGGGCCAATCTTAACACAGTAAAAATGACTGCCATAAGCAGCAGGCTTTAGGAGTCACCCGCTCTAAGAATCTTAGGTATAAGGATTAGAAAAGCAATGATTTTGAGTAATACCCTATGTGGTGCAAACAGGAAGAAAAAACATACATTCCATTTTGATCTTTTCACAAAATAAAGTAACTGGGAAGACTTAAGGCATAAAACAAAATTCAAGGTCAATCTGGCTTATAAATGATGAGGCTTACACTGTACAGTAAGAGAGCTGAAGAGGGGTGGTGTAGGGACAGAAATCAAGAATCTTGCTAACATTCATTCACCAACATATCACTGGGCATTAAAAAAATTAACTGAAGTGTGAAGAAGCCAATTATGTGAAGAATATCCAAAAGTATGGTCAAGAAAACCCCACAAGACAGCAGTTAAGTCAGTCAAAACAATGTGCCTAACATTACTGTTTGTCAGGGCAGCTCAGAGGTGCATTAGAATGTATCAGAGAATGAGTACCCCAACACTATTTCTAGCTAGCTATCTGAAAACATCAACACACAGAGCAGGCAAAGTGCACAACGGCCAAAAGCAAATGTTTGAAGATCAAAAGACTCACAGTAAATTTGCATCAAGAACACATGAAGAATTTGTTCAGGGGAAAATAGTTATGGCAGTCACCTAGAGCCAAGCTACATTAAGAAAAACACAATTTTGGTCTAACAGCTAACTAGTCACACCTACATCCTTTTGGCCAGGCTTTTCCAGGTTTCCTAAATATCTAAAGCCAGCTCTCAACTTGTCAGCATCAGCAAAGACTCCTGAGAGAGTATACCTTCAAGATATGAAGGTATTTAGCTATGTGTTCATCAGCCATTTTCCTAATTAGGATACAGTAACAGGATTTTTCCTATTTCATCATTTCACATACCTTAATTTCAAAATTTGTAACAGTGGCAGAAGATTTCAGAGAGTTAATCTTTGAAAAGTGATTTAAGACCTTCTAGAAAACAGGTCACTGAAATTTGAAAATGAAAAAACCTTGGGCTGTATCCCAAAAACCCTGATCAGAACAAATGCAAACTTCATTAATAAAGAATATTCTATACTTTTTTTATATCTATGGCTCCAGTAAACTGCCCCCAGAACCCAATATGCATCAGAACACTACTTGTAAAATAAGTCATATGCACAGTTTTAAGCATTTCTTTCCTTTGTGTGGCTTTATACTAATCTGAGAACAGATATTTTGATGAGAAGTCAAAATAAAATACTCTGATTTGGAATTACAATGTCCAGCAAGTCAATTATAACATAGCAGGATTATTGAAAGTGAGTATATATTGTCAGTAGTAATTTTATGGGTTTGGTTTTGCTTGTTTTTTCTAAGTATTTCTGTTCTTTTGGTTCCCTTTAAATACTAATATGCAAATAGAACTTAGTCTAAATTGTAATAGAAAATCACTGGCAACAAAGCAAATTATTTTGATGGTAGTTTATTAGTAACGTTGATTCTCTTCAGAAAAGTATGGAAATAGCAGTTACATTTGTTGAGCTGATTCTAGTGATGTGGAAAACATGTAATACCAATATTAACATGTAAATATCCAGTTACTTGAATTAATTATTTTACCAATTTAAGCTGCAAATCTATAGTTTGGTTGAATTATTTTTTTCCTCCTGTGAAGAGCAATGCACCAGCATTCCTATGGATACACTGAGTATACCTGCCTTTTAAACCCTTTACCCTCCTCTTAATAAAGACTGAAAATCCCTGCTTCGTCAGCAGCTTTCCAGTTCCATGTACACCGTTCCACCCAAGAGCACAGCTGTACTTGGCTGTCACTAAGCCACCACTGCTGCCTCCCACCTTTCTGCGGACGAGCCCTGCAACAAGAGATCTGTCCCACACCAAGACAGCGCAGACACCCAGCACCAAGTGATGTATGAATGACAGCAGACAGTTTCACTGGGCATCACCAACTCCAGCAAACGCAGAAATGTCTGCATGAGCATTTGAGAGGTTTAACCTCTCTTTAGAGATGTGAATTTGCTTAACACAATATGCTGGAAAGACTCAAGAGAACAAGTCTCATTAAACCTTTAATCTTTGGGTTTTTTGGACAGTGCCCTCAAGGCTTTCCTAAACAAGTGTTTATTTAAAAATCTGCTGATGATTTTAACAGATACATCTGCAGGCCCGCAGCAGTGCCTGCCTTCTGCCTGCACTTCAGTTACAAAGTGTCCTTCCCTTTGCTACTCCTCATTGCTGTGGAAAAGAAATTGTACTCATGTGCTCAGCTGTTTGTAGCAGCAACAAGGCCAGCCAGGTACACCACAGTGCCCCTGCTATGATCGTAGGAGGTCACAGCGGTAAATCCAACTACACGAGACAGGCCTTCAGCCGTGACGCTCGCACCTCTGCCGCTCCCCGCTCCCGCCCGCAGAGCTGCTCCAGCCCGGCGCTTCCCGGCCGAGCGGTGCACGCAGGGCTGAGCCCTGACTGCCCCTGAGTCCCAGCACTTCCCAGGTCTAGGCGAGCTCTCCACCCCCGTTCAGCTAACCAGCCCAGGCTGAAGTCCTCAGTGAACAGGATTCTTTGCTCAACTCACCTCAGCCAGTTTTTCAACTCTGCAAAGAGAATTGGTTTCCCTGTTATACCCAGCATTTTTCAGATGCTGAAATCCAAGTTGCCTTTAAAGAGTACAAATGATAACCTTCATTGGCTGGGATGTATGCCAAACCACCAAGAATACCATCAGGATGCTCAAGGTATTACTAATTATTATTGATGTGCGATCAAAAATAGAATCAGCCGATTTAAAAAATGTGCTTTTTCTCTGGAGTGGGATCACTCAAAAACCTGCCGATTTATCTGAGATTTTGAACACAAATGCCACTTCTAGCCCACTCCTGGGACACCAACCCCTTCCATTGAAGATGGCTAGGTCTGGAGACAAGCAGGCAGGAGCACATCCTCCTTACCCTGTGCAGGGGGACACATGGAACTGAGCAGACTGTGCCCCAAAGCAGGCACACTCATTCAGGCTCGCAGTGCTAGTAACAGCTACACTGCTCCCAGCCTGCCAACAACCCAGAGCACAGGGACAATTCATTGGCATCTGCCTGCCTAAGGTCATGCAGATTCCTCCTAAAGAAATGCATGAATTTTGAATTTGAACATATTGATCCTTAAAAAGATGGGGGGACACAAAACACAAGACCTAATTACCAAAGACTTTGTACTCTTATGCAGTTTTCATTGGGGGAACAGAACTACCAGCAATTCTCAGCCACCTGATGAGTCCATCAGGTAAGACACAGACCTGGCTGCTACATCCTCTAAGATATTGCAAAGATAATAAATGATTATATTGATAATAAACACAGATGCATGATATGTAGCATATATATATATGCCAACTAAAATATATAAAATTCAATATCTCAACTTTATGTTTAGTATCTCTAATTAGCTGATGCTTATAGGGTGTTATTACCAAGATGACTACAATACTGTGTTTAGTTTTCCAAATTACTCAAAGGAATACTGCAATGAGGCTGCATATAAATTTTTTTAATTAAGGCCAGCTAAAGGTACACTGCAACATTCCCCATTACATACAAATGTATAAACCTCTTTCCTTGAGAATACTCAGGTATTGTGCAGCACCTTACAGAAGGCCTAATTCTGTTAGCACTCCGTGTATTTGCATTTGCCAAACAAAATCTGCTTTTTAAAAAAATCTCTTTAGATTTCTTTTAAAAAGGTATTTCACTGTACATGTTGAATTTGCTTACTACCTTTTCCTTGCATTTTTCTGAGTAACAATCAGAGAAATATATCTTGATTACTCAAAAGATTACAGATATCTTGAAATATTGTCTCAACTCTTCTTACCATATGACAAAGTAAAAATAACTGCAAGCCTTCCACAAACCCTACTGTATATATCATTTGCTTTCAACAATTTTTTCTCTTCATGTAAAGAGAAAGAAATGGGAACTTCCAGAATATAGGAAGTAATCTCCATACTACTCTACATATAAAAAGAAGTCTGACATAACTGGGTCTGAAACTGTATATGTGGTTTTCAAGCCAGTTTTATAGCATTCCGTAGACCCAGTCTCCTTCCTGCTGCAAAGTTAATAGCATTCCAATATCTGTAGAACAAATTAAACCGACTCAGTCAATGACACATGCAGGAGATGTAGCTGGTGAGTCAGCCTGCTGTCATGCTCCCTGACAAGCTAAAATCCTAATTCAGGGCTCAAAAATGGCTTCACTATAAACTTCGTTTGGGTCTTTTACACTAAAAATTCATATAACTGATTTCTGTCAAAGCATGAGTGAGAAATCCTCACCTACCCTCATATTCCTGATTTTTCTTGTTATGCCACCTAACAGTAGGCAGGAATATCATGGCTACCATTCTTTAGCTTCCATTTCACTTGATACAGACCAGCTCTACAAGTCTTTCTGAAACAAAAAAATAAAGCAGTCTAACAATTTAGATTGTATAAAATTTAGGCTATCAAAGCTTTGCATAGCATCATTTTTTAAAACTCATCATCTGACTAACATGTCCCAGGGTTTTGATGGTCCCAGAGAAACCTGAAGTGGCAGTTCACATGTACAACTAATATATGAGGTGTCTTAAAGAGGAACTTCATTAGAAATGTTGTAGCAACCCACTAAAGGTTGAAATCATCGCTCAAAGTCATATGAGTATCATTTCCATTACTGACCAAATTGTACTAAATTTCATTGCTTTCCAAGAACAATTGCAGGGTTTTAATTACCCCTATGGTCCAGTGTGGTTTACAGTCCATCAGGCATTGTCCCAGTGTGCTGAGAAGACACAGGGACAGCTTTTGCTGGCACTATCTTCTGTCCATCTAGAGATGGTCCTTTATCAGAAAAAGTTTCACGTCTGACACAGGAATGTAAGAACCTTCAAGAAACTGAGGCCTTCTTTCAAGGGAATAGAATTCGATACAGTGCTTTTGTATAAAAGATGGCTGAGAGCTCCTCAGAGCTGCAAGAGAAAATACTGATGGACTACAGTAAAAACCTTTAACAGAAAAGTTCCTTTGTTCTCTTGGACCTCAGTGTGGAAAATTTCTTTGTATTTGAGATTCAGCATGTCAATGGCACACATATATGCTTGAAGGACCTTCCCCTTGGCTAACAAAACATAACAATCAGATTAATCAGCTAAAATAAAATCAACCATGTCAAGTTTTTTTATGCAATAGATTGGAAGATTTAGGGGTTTGGCTTTTCAGTAAAATGCAACTCAGTTGTTTAACTGGAGTTTAAGTATCATCAGGCACTTCCAGAAGAGTAACACACTCTGAAGCACACATGTTTATAATTATAGCTCCTTTCTACAGATTTTACTTTCCAACTCATTCCCCAAAGCCTAGCTTCCTCCTGGAAAGGAGGCAGGTCTAGCATCTACAATACATTAGGACAAAAATAAACAAAAGTACACAAATGCAGCTAAATTTACTAAAAGCTTTAGGTCCATATTTTGGAAGTGAGAAAAAATTGAGTCCTATTTTTAAACGTTCACTGACCATTAATCAAAATCAATGTTTTTAACACAACTCTTCATTTAAAAAGGATACAAAATTTACAAGCAGTTAAATTGGTAAGTTTAACAGAATTTAGTATCTGAGTATCTGACACATGAAAACATACCATTCCATGCAACTATGTTTACCTACTAGCAGCTCAAGAATTTTCTAGGTCTAATCCTCCTTTTTACAGAGACCAGATAAACTTAGGCCACAACATGCAGGTTAGGACCAAAATGCTCATCTCTCATTTACCAAGCTGTGCACAGTTCCCTTCCCAAAGGGGTGTATGAAATGAGACTTAATGGAGAACCCAAAGGATGTAGGCATGTCCCTTATGCAATGTGGTAACACCTAAAACTTTATTAATTACTTCCTAGAAGTAAAAAAATACATGACAGAGGTTGGTGTGACCCTCACCTTCAGGATATTCGGCTCCTTCAAAGGATCACTAAAAGGCCAACTTTCTCTCAGCTACACTCAGGAGTGAAACAGTTTCTAAATGACTGACTGGTAACCAGCCCTGCTTGTGAAGTACAACTCATGGCAACCTGCAGCTGCTGACAGACAAGAAATAGAATGTAAAAGTTTCAGCAGTGAGAAGCATAACTAATTAGTGATTTCCACATAGGAAAGGTGTCCAAGCTATCCAGTAAACAGAGCAGATTTAAACACAGCTGCAAACATCAATAGTCAATTCTTGTAACACAATCCATACCAAAATCTGTGGTCCTGCAGTAATATTCCATTTTGCCCACTAATTTACTTACCATAGCCATGACTTGCCTTCGCAAGCACTTAGAGCACAACTGGAAGCAGAGTATTTTTGTGCTGTGGAAGGGTCTCTCTCATGTTATTCAAGTCTGTAATAGTGCTCCAGCAGCCTTCTCTGAGCACAGCACAGAGAAATCTAATTTTCCTTAGATATTTAATAAAGAAAAGGGAAATGGCTCTTCAGAGAAATGATGTATCTGCTCATCATCAAATTAAGTCAGTTATGTTCTGATTAGTTGGCCACTGACTTCTGCACTTTTATTTGGAAATAAGGGCCTGTTTACTTCTTTCAAAACAGCCCACTAGGGGAAGAACGCAAAGGAGATCAATGAAACACAGATGATTTTTCGTGTCAGCCTGACACCAAAAAGTTCATGTAAAAAATCCCAAGTCCATTTTAACATAACATGTCTCATTATGGAATTTAAACTTGCTTTTGTAATGTTGTCTTTAGAAAGACTGATCACTATTCTTTCTCCAAATATTTAATAAGACTTCAGCCAAATCCATAAAGTTCCACCAGTAATGCATTCTAATGGAGGGAGAAAATTACTTTGCTCAATGAATATTGAGATTTAGCTCTCCTGTTTCAGACAGCATAGAAGCTGGAATTCTTTTTACTATGCCAAGAGTAGTTCACTGCTTGAGATACATATTAACAATAGGAATGCATGAAAAGTGAGAGCCACAAAACTAACTTCCACACAATAGTTTTGTCAACAATACATGTTCAAACTGTTAATTTTTGGCTAACTAATAACTTTTTACACCCATTTTAATTGACATTTGATAGTTTTAGCCTTCCAAAACAAAAATTAACAGTAAGCTCCTCTAACATCTTCTGAGCTACAAGTGCAGCGTTAATTTATGGCGACAACCATCTACTACTGAAAACCTGACCCCATCTGCCAGCCTGCTGAAAACAATGAAAAAACCCCCATAGTTAATGCAGTATAAGGTACTGATGATTCAGAATTCTAAGAACATGTTATGATGTCACCAAACATGTATTTAATGCTATGCTAAGAATCACTAAGGTTTGTCATGACAAAAAGCCATAAGAAAACTTAGGAGTTTGGGAAGATCAATAGCTTACCATATGGCACAACAGATTAACACAACCTACTGTCAAGATTCTAAGTTTGGATTTTTCTTTCTTTCTTTCTTTCTTTTTTTTTTCCCCAAAGGATTGAACCATAGAAACAAAAGCAATACTGGTCAGACAAGATGATAAAGTAAAATAATCCATCAGAGACGGGTAAAGTTTGTTCAGGCAAAAGAACAAAAAGATATTTGATGATGGCTTTTGGCTGCTTTCCAAGTTGGAAATTAGGACAAAATAGGTGTCCATAGTCATTCTATCACACCACCTTACTTCTTGTCCAGAATAAAGACCCACCCTAGCATTTTACTTCAACCTCAAATATACAACTGCCTCGCTGGGACCGGGGAGGATCACTTCTACAGACAATCAGCAAACAAAGTCCACAGTCACGCTATCAACATCGTCCCTGTCATCATGGCTGAAAGGAGATCCATTGCCTGAACCCTAGAGCAGGTTCAACACTTCCTAGGCTGTCCCCAGAAGGGCACTTGATGGCTAAATGGAATCGTTTCCAGAGCTCTCAGAAGTTAGGCCATGAAGAGCAACGATGGAAAAGTGACAATTCACTAAATCACTCCTGCTGCTCTGAGCAGGTGCGCTCTGTGCACGCACACACAAGACAAAAGCACACCACGTGTGGAAAATGAGCAGAGGCAGAGCAGGGCCCGGGCACTATCCATGGCAAACCACCCACTTCCTGCAAGCAGCACTTGCTGGAGAGGGCAAGGATGCACTCAGTGCACAGACACTTGAGCAGAGATCACTCCAATGAAAGCAAGACAACATTCCCGACTTAAAGGAATCCAAGCACTGGCAACATATGATGTCAAGTGTTACAAACACAGAAGGCACAAGGCTTGAACTCAGCACGCTACCTACAAACTTCAGGGACATATTCAAAAACTCCAAGGAACGTGTTAAACAATTCAAAATTACATATTACTATAATATTTACTATTTGCCTTTTCTAAAACTACTACTGTTTTATTTGGGTCTAGAAAAAAGAATTAATTAAGAGACTATAATCAAGATATAGGGTGGTTTAGATAGCAACATTCATAAACTCAGGGTTAGTTTTTACTATTATTTCTTGGATCAATCACAAAAAAATTTTTCTTACAAACTGTGCACTTGACACTTAAAATTATATGTCAAATGTTAAATTCTGTCTGTTTTTTAAGCATTAGAATTTCTTTTTTTCTACAAGTTAAGGAAACTTAAGAGTAAAAAATAATCATAAGTATGCATATCCCCAACTCAGCTGTTTTCCCCCTTCTAAACTGTGATATTAGAACCTTGAAATATTAAAGTAAGCATTTCTGTTTTCCAAAATTCACTGACAAAGGACTTGTCTTCCCATTCTTAAAACTTCTCTGTTTACTATCAGTCTCACCCAGAAAATAAACTGACAGTGACTGTTCAGGCATGTCACTTTCTCCATCCCTTCTGCCATATATCTGGAAGAGCTTTTCTCCTATCTCTTCCTTTCAGCTACTCCAACCACCTCCTGCTTACTTGTTCAACAGCAATTAAACAAGTCCACAGAAGACAAAGATATAAAGAGAAATTCGAAAAAACCTGGCCAAACAAACCAACATTAGCAAAACAAAATATCCAAGCCACCAGCTGTAGCTCAAGAAGTCCTTAAGGCTCAACCTGTGGGAGTGTAGGAAGAGATAGGGAAGTAGGGCTGTTCTGTTGAAGCTTTCTTCTCCAAACATCTGTTCCTCTTCGAAGTACTGTGGGGCTGGATGGACACTCAGTGACAATCACTACAGCTGCTGTCAGCCCACTTGATAAAATTCAGGCAATGCTGACTCATAATACTGAGTGCTTTCCTCCTGGTCATGCCCTTCTTTCACTGGCTGTCTCTATTTCCTCTCCTAATCCTTACTTAAGAACTCATATCTGTGCATTTCAAAATAAGCCTTAAATCTTTATAAGCATAAATAGAGAGCTGTACAGTTGTGATCAAAGCTGGCAACTCACACTGGGAAAGGGAAGAGAAATAAACAGGCACATTTATACAAAACATTTTAATGCTATCTAGCAGTAAACCAAACAAGATCCAACTGCCATGTCCTTTAGGCACATGAAGCAAAGAGAATTTAAAATAAAAAAAGAAAAAAATTTGAATTGTTTTGTAAATACGTTTGGAGATAAGTAAAACATATTGAATATCATCTGTCCTTCTCTGTATCAGTGTCTCCTTTCTACATCTTTTGTATGTGATCTTTGAAAAAGAAAGAGCTATCCTAGACAGATGTGGAATGCAATGTTTTGATACAGGCGGTGTTAATGGCAGCTTAAGCTGGAAATTGAAAATCGTATCAGCCAACTTCTCGTTTGCTACAAAATTGCTTTATCAATGCTGACGATTAGCAGGTGTTACATGGAAACACAGCAGCACAGCCATAACTGAATAACTAAATCTGGAATATATAACAAGTAGCCAGAACATAATTACCGACTTTTTATCCGCATTATATAATCACGTTCAGGCTGATGCTGCAGGACTTCTCGCATTTGAAAATTGAAAATTATCTCGCTCAAGAATGACAGACCCGCGGGTTCCCGGCCCGGCGTTACGCCGGTAAGCCAGGGAGGAACTCGCCCTCTGCAGACAGACCTGCCGGAGGCTCCCCGGGCCGCGGCCCCTCCCGCGCCCGGCGCCTCAGGGCACTTCCACCGCGCCCGCTGCCCACTCGCGTCCCGCCGGGCCGAGGCGCGGAGGCTGCCCCTG
>VYXF01002831.1:93097-111156 GCA_013397295.1 Polioptila caerulea | reverse complement strand
GCAGCCCCCGTGCCCTGCAGCAGCCGCGGCGGGCCCCGGGGTGCGGGTGTCGGACTGGCTGAGGGCGGGGGGCTGCAGGGGAAGCGGCTCCGTGGCAGAACGTGCCCGAGAAGTGCCTGGCTGTGCGGAAGTGACAGGAAATGAGCGCGGTCATTGCTCCGGTCCGTGCAGATGGGCCTTCAGTGAAAAGATACTTTGATTTTCTCTTGAAACATTAGTTCCTGTGGGGCGGGTAGAATTTATGGGGTTTGACATGGGTAGTTTTTTTTCCGTTTCATTTATATGGTCCTCTTTTTATCTAAATATACAAGGAAATCTGTTTAATTCCCGATTGCACTATAGTTTTATTCATGGCACTTTTAGTTAGAATGGCCTTGGCTTAAAGGGTTATATGTTAATAACACGTAGTTTATGTTTCTTATCCAAGGGGTTTGTGAAAGTTGTCAAGAATAAGGCATACTTCAAGAGATACCAAGTGAAATTCAGGAGAAGGAGAGGTATTATTAAATTCCCTGTAACACACAATTAAATGTCCTTGGTGAATATTCCTACTTTATTCATGCATTTTGCACACTGCAACTGTTGTTTACAGAGGGAAAAACTGATTACTATGCTCGCAAACGTTTGGTTATTCAAGATAAAAACAAGTACAACACTCCTAAATACAGGATGATAGTGCGCGTTACCAACAGAGACATCATCTGCCAGGTAAGGCCTGCGTGTTTGCTGCTTACCTGCCAGCCTTGCCGGGGTGAGGTCAGCACAGACAGGGAGGCACCTGGGCTTTCTCAGGCCTGGTCTGCACAGTGCTTGTGTTGTGAAACAGCTCCCTAGGGGAGGACAGTCTTCAGTGTTGTCACAGCTTCGGTAATAAACCGCGTGCATTGTAGAAAAGAAGTTTTACAAGTGTTAGCACTTTTGCTGTGAGGTTCTTTGCAGTGTAAGAGTGTACTACTTTAATGGTGCTGGGATAAGTAGAACATTTTTGGGAGAGGGAAGATGTCTTGGGTTGGGATTTTTTGCTATATTTAAAGGGCTTCAAAAAGAGGCTTTTTTTGCTTGCCTGAAGACAATCAAGTTGACAAAATGACCTGTCAACCTGCATTGATTGGCTTGTGCTGTATCTGAAGGTGCCTTCTCTTTTGAGAGTTCAAGTTCCTTGAGTTTGTGTGGCTCACATGAAGCAGTGAGGCCTTATGGTGGCTTTCCTGTGAGATTAAAGGAGACTGTGAAGATGAACAGTAGGCACTTCTTCATGGTCATTAAGTATGTGGTTGTGTGTAGCATCATATGCAGTTCCTCACTGTGGCTCACTTGTTTAATTTTTAGAATGTTTTGACTAATATTGAAGTGAAAGACTTATGAATGCTTGTTGTATAATAAATATATGTTGTTGAGCTCAAAAAAGAAGCAGCTACGTTTAACTTGGTTTTTTATAGAGTTGAGAATGGTCAGTCATTGATGAGGTTATTTTATCTGTGAATCTCAAAACTAAAATCAGGGGTGGCAGGGGTTTACATGTGACTGGCAGGGGTTTACATGTGTGGAGAGTGCCTTTCCAGTTTGTCAGAATCCTGCAAAAATGGGACAACGTTTGGATGTAGAGAGGTGGTGTGAGAGTCAAAACCAAAAGGTTCTATACATGAAAGGAACAGCAGAAACAGGTCTGATAGTGCTGCTGTCCCACAGGGGACCCTGGGATGATGGTGGTCTCAGACCATAATTCATAAAATCATTCCATAAGGTTACTAACAGTATTACCACAAAGTGTCATATGCTTCTTGGATTTTATGAGAAACTGGGACAGAATTCATCCCCATTCATAATGATTCTTTGAGAGGCCACTTTTGAAGGCAGTTTCTGGCCTCTTGATCTATGTGGAAAGGTAATCACCAGTTGTTGCTGACAGACATTTCAGGTGACCGAATACAGATTTGAATTCTTTGTGTCTTTACTTGTGGAGTTGATGAGTCCTTTTGCAAAAACAACGTGGTGGGGGAAACAACCAACCAACCCCCAGCAAACCAGAGCAGCACCACCCCTTGAGCCTGCCTGCACGGGTCGGCAGTGTTTTGCACACTCGGATCCAGCGTGGCTCCAGGAGGTGTCAGAGGAGCAGTGCGTGGAGCCCCGGTGGCAGAGCACTGAGGTTTGTTTGTTGCCAGATCGCCTATGCCAGAATCGAGGGGGACATGATCGTCTGTGCTGCCTACGCCCACGAGCTGCCCAAGTACG
The DNA here is from genome assembly GCA_013397295.1 of Polioptila caerulea. NCBI lineage: Eukaryota > Metazoa > Chordata > Aves > Passeriformes > Certhiidae > Polioptila > Polioptila caerulea. Next base: position 108,921 of record VYXF01002831.1, on the reverse strand, counting down.
GCGTCAAGGTGGGCCTGACCAACTACGCCGCCGCCTACTGCACGGGCCTGCTGCTGGCACGCAGGGTAGGTCGGGCACGGCTCCCTCCTCCCTCGGGGAGGGAGGGACCGCTTCCTTCAGGGGGGTCTCACCCCCACCTCCCTCCGCGGGCTTCGCAAAACTGTAACTTTGCTACCATCACAGGTTTGGTGTGTCTTGTGGCTGTCAAGTCACAGTGAGGGGTATGACAGCATGCAGTCTGTGCTCCAGCAGGCCACTTTTATGTCTCAGCCCTTAAGTTGGAGGGAGGGAGGGAGGATAAAAATGTAAGAAATGCAGCTTGTAGAGTTTGAAAACATGTAAACAGCAGCCATCCATTTTCCACAGGGGTTCAAGAATAAGTCTTGAATTCAGTGGTGTATCTGTAGGAACAGATGGTTGGAGCTTTACAGACACACAGTGGTGGTTGTTGAAAAGCTTTGTTATTAGTATTGGGTGCATACTTTTTGTAAAGAAATTCGTTAAAAACATGATTCCACTGCAAATTCACATTTTAAAGTAGTGGTAATTCTACATTATTATCCATAAATGGAGGGAATTTCAAAAGTGCATTTTCTTTCCCCACAGCTTCTGAATAAATTTGGCCTTGATAAGATCTATGAAGGCCAAGTTGAAGTCACTGGTGACGAATACAATGTGGAAAGTGTGGATGGCAAGCCTGGTGCTTTTACCTGCTACCTGGATGCAGGTCTTGCCAGAACTACCACTGGAAACAAAGTCTTTGGTGCTCTGAAGGGTGCAGTGGATGGGGGGCTGTCTATCCCTCACAGGTAATGTGTGTTAGCCTGGGATGCTTCTGTATGTGACAGTCTACTTACACTAATCTATTTATGCTGAAATAAATTTGTACTGACATGGTAATGGTTATGTAATTAGGTTCTGGGTTTGGAGGTTTTTTGTTGGTTGGGTTTTAATCTGCAAATGCAGTTGTGATAGTGCTTCTGGGAATCCTGCATCTGCCAAGAGATGTTATAAAACTTGTAGAAACTGGAGAGCTATCTTGTTGCTTTTACTAAAACTCGAATGAATGCCCTTACCAGATCTTCAAAGAAAGGGTTTACTTGGTTTAAGTCTTCACCAAATTATGGGTAGGCGTTAATTTCACTGTGAAGAAACTACATACCAGGTACAAACCCACTGGTACTTGATACAGTTGTCAGGACAACAGTAAGTCAGAGCAGTCCACCTTCATTTAGAATTTCCACATGGATATTTTGACTGTTACCTAACACTGATGTTACAGCTGAGTGCTGCTTTCTGCTAGCAGCAGTGGAGGAAAGAAAATCTTGAGATCTTTTGTGTGTTTTCCTACCCTCTCCCATGCTGTTCTATTCTTGGCTAATTGTCCAGTTTTTCTGACTTTGCTGCTACATGATGATGTTTGCAGTGACTGAACACACTGTAGTTGGTCCATGGTGTGTTTATGATGTACTGCAGTGTTTCAAGACGGGACTGATGGCAGCTGAGATGAACTTAAACCTCCTATGTTTTATATTTTATTAGAGGGTCCTATCTGTAGGAGAATGTGATGTATCAGTCATTTCAGTGTGCATCTTAGCCTCTGAATTAGAGCCTTGTTGTGACTGTTCCTGCTGTTTGACAGCACCAAACGTTTCCCTGGCTACGACTCGGAGAGCAAGGAGTTCAACGCTGAGGTTCACCGCAAGCACATCATGGGCCAGAACGTGGCCGATTACATGCGGTACCTGATGGAGGAGGACGAGGATGCCTACAAGAAACAGTTCTCCCAGTACATAAAGAACAATGTAACACCTGACGGGGTAAGAGTTATCCTGCTGGAGCTTGGGCATCAATAGAGATAATGCTGATAAGTCTTGCATAGGGATTGCTGTAATCAAATCAGTCTGATATGTAAAATTATGTGACTCATGTTGTATGTTACCCATGCAAAGAACATATTTTTTTCCTTCATTAAGGGCTCTGTAATATAGTGTAGAACTTCTGAAAGTGGGACCTTTTTGCCTGCTCTGAAACGTAATGTTCTGCCTATAAATCCAGACTTACAGGACCTAAGTCTGTACTGGACCACTTTCTCCCCTCCCCAGTAGGGAAACTCAATTAGAAGTTTGTGTACAGACTGTCATTTCTGCAGCTGTAGTGTTTGTACCTGAGTGAGCGTGTGGTTCTGGATCAAATCTGTGGTACTGTTTGTGTGACCCTATACAAGGCAGTTCTGCTCTTCCAGGTGACTAGAGAGAGCCCAAGGTAGCAAACTTCATTTTCTATCCTTTCATTTAAATGGGGTTTTGGGGGTTTTATAAATTTAACTAGTCACTAGTTTTTTCTAACAAATGCTAAAAAGAAAGTAATATAAGTGCCAACTTCATTGGCTTTCTGAGCAAACAGCAGTTATAGCTTGTATTCAAATGAAGTGAGTCTAGGACTTGGGTCACTAGACAAGCACTTGCTCTTTGTACATCTAAAGTTTTTCACAGCTGAGATCTTAGTGGTCTTAATTAACCACCAGCAAAAATATTCTTAACATTTGTGCCATTAAGTAGCCAGAGTTGCCTTTGGGACAGAGCAGCAGTATTGCATGCCTGGGGACAATGCAGGCACAGGGATCTTGGATTTCTGGTAATCCTAAAACTGGGCCACTATGGTAAACCTAATTTTTTTTTCTTTTTTCCCCCCAAGATGGAAGAAATGTATAAAAAAGCCCATGCTGCTATACGGGATAATCCAGTCCATGAAAAGAAACCCAAGAGAGAAGTCAAGAAAAAGAGGTAAAATTCTCATTCTTTTTAACATCTGTGTGACTTCTCTGTTGGAGATAATTACAGTAAAACAAGTAATGCAGTTTTGCAGTTGTGTCACTAGTCATGTGTTCTGGACCAGATTAAGGTACAAGCAGTTCTGTATAAATTAAAGAGTTAAGTTCAGCAGTAGGAATATGACATTCAAGAGCTCTTAACTATTTAAAAAATTGAAGTGAAGAATGCTTGTGGCTTGAAGAGCTGGAACAGTGTGTCTCTTCAGGTCCCAGTGTTTTCAGTGGGAAAGCTGCTTCTCTTCAGCTGAGAGCTCATTGACTGTTTTGTCAGTACCAAATTATTTTGATTTGTAAGGGTGTGGGAGAAAAGAAATCAAGACCCAGCTATTGCATTGGGCTTGCAAATGTCTGTGCTTCAGTCACAGAGTAGAGAGTTTCCCTCTAGAGAAATGAACACTGTGTCCAGCCATGCTTTTTGTGGTGCTTTCACTACAGCTTTAGACCATTATGAGGAAATAAAGCATTTTATCCAAGTGGGAATATATTCTCCACTGCACTCTTAATCACAGTTGTGGGGCACTGCTACTTTTTTGCTTTGAACTTACTGCACACTGTGCTTCCACTGCAGATGGAACTGCCCCAAGATGTCCCTTGCCCAGAAGAAAGACCGTGTTGCTCAGAAGAAGGCCAGCTTCCTCAGGGCCCAGGAGCGCAGAACTGAGAGTTAAGACAACTTCCACAGTTTTCTGTGAAGCTTTCGAAAAAGTGGCAATAAATTTATTGAGGAAGCAACTGTGTAAGACCAGCTTATTTATATAGTTTATAAATTGAGAATATTTTTTATAATCTAGATATTCTGTACCTGAAAGGGTTTTTTTCTCCCCTCTCAAAGTACTGTGTGAATGAATTGAGTTTTCACAGACAAGAGAGGTGACAGACTTCAAAGACCAAGGCTGCTGCATGAGAATTACTTCTGAATTCGATTAATTTTTGGCATGGTTAGTATCAAAGACTTTAGTATAAGAGCTTGCTGCTTCTAACTAGAGAAAGACTGAAAATTGTTTTAAAAGGCTGTACCTGTCCTTCACAATTCTTTCAGCATACTTCATGTTTGGGAGGAGTCTGGATGTAGCTTAGGGGAAAACCAAGAGTAGTCACAGTAGGTTTGAAAGCCACTGTCCAAAGGTAACCTTGGGCTTTCAGGCACTTTTCACCTCCGAGCTTTGGCTGCTACTGAAACAGGTACTGTCTTGAGCTGAATACTTCACATTATTGAGTTGATAAGAGAATTCACTTGAAGTTGCATGCATGGGGGTAGGTGCAGCGGCCTTGTTAAGGAAACATTAATGAGACTCCCTGGCAGTTACACACCAGAGCCTTTCCCCTTGACTCCCCACACAGCCAGACCATGTTCCCTTCCAGTTCACCCCTAGGGTTCCCTTAGCAGAGCCCACAACATCCAGTCCCACAAGGCATTTTATTCCTGTTGTGAGAACAACTCGAGATGGTCCCTCTGCAGAGCACCCCATGGCTTTTATATCCTCACACTCCCACACCTCCCCCTGCTGCCAGTCTCCACCTCCTCAGTCTGCTGCCCCCCCTCTCCCAGTCCATCCACCTCACCAGCCACCAGCTTTCATCTCCTACCCTAGAGGGTGGCTCCCTCCCAGAGCCCAGCCTGTGTTTCCCTCTGCAGCCTGTGCCACCTGGAAGAGAAGTGTTCCTCACTGGCCTTGTCCTGCCCTGATCCTTCGCCTCCTTCCTCTCAGTTTCATGGGCACTTCTGTGTGCCAATAGGTTTCCCATTAGACTCAGAGAAACTACACAGTTTAAACATGAGTCAAGCAGGCTACATGGAGGAATGTTTTGCTGTAAGGTACTGGTAGTTGGTTTAAATACTGCTACTGAAAAAAAAGAAAAAAAGTCTGTGATTTATTGTAAACAAAAGTGTATTTTTTTTTTCCAATGGAAGCTTCAACTTGATGCAACAGTAATAAAAATGAAGATTGTGTACAACAAACTGCACTATTAAACATATTCTCCAGTTGTTAAGATACCAATAGACATTGGCTATTTTAAGTATTCTCTGCCCAAATAGCAGTTGCTGTCAGATTTTTTCACCAAGAACATGACCACTTTACACTTTTAGTGCATTGCTGGTCACAAATACTTAGGAGTTCATAGTTGGAGCACATTAGCAAGAAGACAATTATTAGTATGAGCACAGTATTTCTTAAACTGAAAGGCTGATGTTCACAAAACAATCTTAACCCAAGCTGCATATTACTACATCTGGTGTGGGGAAATTACTTTATTGTGGTCCAGTGTCATCATTCTAGGAATGCATTTAAGACAGGATACCTAGAGCAGTTAACCTTTCAAATACTTACAGCTTGTTCTTACCTCTGCTGAAAATGAATTAAGGGGCCAGGATTCAGAAGTATACAGATGACTGCCCTTAAAATCATAAAGATGGAACAACTTTATACCTAAAGCATTTATAAATTAAACATTCAACAGGTTAGTATTGAGCACATATTCAGGAGTATTATGGACATACAATTCTGCATAATTATGAACAGAGATGTAAATCTGAAAAATACAAGGGTGCAGATTAAAGGTGGTAGAGTGGTCATGCTTTGTGGAGTGCTAGGATCACGTGATGTTCATTTACTCATGACTTGAATCTTAACAGTGACTCAGATGCTACTAAAAAAAAAGAATAGTAACACACTGCAGCTCACTTGGTAACAGCTAGGAATGAGCTGGAAAATACCTCATAGGCTCCCATTTGAGCAATATTGCACAATCCTGAACAATCCAGCTTCTGTCTTTAAATTCAGGTCTAGCCCTTGCTTACATATTTCCTGCAGTAGTTAAGAAGATTGAAGTACAGGTCTGTAGCTAAATGTGGAGAGACAGTGAAGAGGCAAGACTATCCACAACTGTTAATTGTTTCTCATGTCATACAGCAGATTCCTACACTAAGCCAACTTCCTTTTTTAACTGGTTGGAGATGTCTGCTATTCAGTTTTCATACTATAGCTTAGTCCACAGTGTCCTTGCTTTTCACTATTTGCTACAGCTTAATTTGGGTTAAAGGTTTCCACTGAAGTTTTTGAAATAGATGCTAGTATTGATGCTAAACCATACAGATGACTTTAAGAAATAATATTCTAAAATTCTTGGCTCCCACAGGGCTCACCATACAATGACTTCATTAAAAATGTTGAACTACTTAAACATTCAAGACGTAAGCATGAGGTAACAATGTGTAAACAGAATCTGATTTGTCTCATATTACAACCTATCCATTCTAGAATAAAACTATAATTTTCCACCGTTACAAAATTATTTAATGTGCAAATTCTGCCATGCCAAAGGTATTAGTAAACTTCAATCTCACAGTTCAGTTAATTCATAACAGCAGCTTGGACTTGGACACATTACTTGCAGTAGTGGTGATTCTTCAAGAAACTACTTAGGAAAAAAGTCCTCTGCAGGTATTTCACAAGTGAGCAATGTTTTTCACAGAAATGGAAGATGTTCCCTCAGCTGATGTGATGGCACAGTGAACACTTTCATCCTGTTTAAGATCTGACAAAGTGCACAGAACAGTCAAGCATGCAGAGTTCTTGTTTCCATGACACAGCACTTAACACCAGAAGGACTTCCGGCCTCTGCCTGGTCACTCAGTGGCATGTTCGTTCTTTGAGCAGCCCTGTCATGAGTTACTGACTGAAGGGCAGGACTGAAAGAACCATTGATAAAATCTGAGTAAAGAAATATCTTTTTAAAAAGGTGCAGATTGTTTTTATCAAATGTCTTAGGCCACCTCTAGTGGCAGGCATCAATATTCTCTTCTGCTGGTGGAGAAGCTACGAATCATTTGTATGAGAAATTTTCTTCCACAGTAAAGTTTTTAAGTTATTGAGTATTAAAGAATGCTCCATTTCCATCTGATTCGCTGTGACTTTAAGGGCAATGCACAAGTACAGTTGTTTTTCTAGTTCTTCATGGATATCAGAAGGAGCACCACGAAGCAGATAGTCTTTAAGGAGCTGACAAGCTTTTGCTAAGTTTGGCTGAATTACTTCAGTGGTACATCTCATTTTGCTTTGGTCACATAGTGTTCTACAGTCTGTACCATAAATGCAGTCCAAATCTGAGTCACACTGACGATCTTTAATTATTTCCTTCAAATTAATTTCTGGCACTATTTTTCTCATGTCAATCATTTTCAAATCATATTTATCATTATATCCCAAGTTTTTGGCACTTGTATCACACATAAGAAAGTTTCCGTAAGGACCATGGAAAATGTCTTCCACAAATTCTAAAAGCCCTATAGCTATTTTTGCCTTTCTTGGCCATGATGGAGTGAACCACTGGTCCATGCTCCTTCTGAAGCCAGAGGGGATGAGAAGTTCTATAATCCATGGAAGGCTGATTCCATAGAGAGAGGTATATTCCACTCTTTCGGTCACATAGAGATCCCCACAAAAACCCATCAGCTTGGGAGTGTGCTCTTTATCCTGCAAGATCACCATTAACAGAAACTCTTCTAGCTGCAGGAGTGCCCATGCAGATTTTGCCTCTGGCAAAGAGACTCTTCCATCTTTGTTTCCATCAGCAAAAGACAGGATGAGATTAACCAGTTCTGAAAGATTTCCTTGTTCACCAAGTTTTGCCTAAAAGCAATAAATGAAAAAGATTAAGTATGACTTCATTAACTACTCCCAATCCACCTCTACTTCCTGTTACTCTCCTTCTATAAATAATATGAATAACTGGGTATGTTCTGGTTTTCACTGGTTATGGATGTAACAGGACCTGCCATCAGCTGCCTGCAGAGCTTCCTTTTTGTTTTGTTTACATAGGCACAGAGCATACAATCCTCTGAAAGTAATACCTTTCTTTACACTTCAAAATGCAAATATTAAAATTCAATTTATTGTTCTTGTTCAGATCAGGCCTTAGAAAAATGTTATCAAGTAGCTTGTTCAATATTCTCCAAGAAAAAGTATGCAGAATTCAAAAGTTTAGATCAGGTTTAGTTTTCAGCTGATTAGACCTTAAAATTGTAGACAAATAATGTTACATTTTGTCCAATTATTAAGGGTACCAAGCCAAAACTGAGTACAAATGCCATAATTACACTGAAATGCTTAATTTTGGTATTTGATGTAACCAACTCCATTGTAGGACTACAGAGAAAGGAGCCATTGCTGGAATCAGAACTGTTCCATTCCCAACTAGGCAGATCAACTTTTTACAAATTTTCCTAAAAACTACCCTAACACACCTGCTGCTCACCATTGTTAGAGACAAAGCTGCTGTAATACATGACAACTGACATCAGCCTTACATCATGTTTTCTATACCAATACTAGCAAAATTTACAGACACATAAGATGAATGTCAGCTTCCATCCATTCCATTTAAAGAGTAAGAAAAATCCCCTGATAATTAGTTATTTCAAGATAAGCATTTCTGGGAAAAACTATTTTTGTGCTGATTATTTTTCTAGTATATCCTTGAACAAGGTTCATACAACAGGGTATTCTCTCCAGCTTCAAGAAAACAAGCCTTTCTGCCAAAATAGAATAAATAAGAATATACTTACTTTAAAAAGACCATATACCATTTCTTTGAATTTTTCAACAGTGGTTCCTCTTGTTGGTTTATCAAATAGGACTATTTCCTTCCTTGGTTCTGGGTCAGTACCAAAATCAAGTTGAGCAGCTTCTTCCATCTGGCATTTTATAACACTTTGCAGATTTCCCCAGATTCCTAAATAGATCTATGCAGAAAAAGAGGGGAAAAGGTATAAAACACTGTAGAAGTCCACCCGAAGACCACCTGTCCTCCAACCACTGCTTCAGGAGTCAAATGGCAACACAGATCAGAAACTGAATCCTGTGTGCTGACAATGAAATGGCAATTTGAACAATGGCAGCCTCAAAGACAACCCACTGCTGAGGTGCTTGGGAGACACTGCACTGTCACCACACAGACAGCTTCCCAAGCAACAGGCTGGCATCACTGCCACCTTGGCACAGCTTGTGACGAGGCTCTGCTTCTATTGGTGATGCAGGACTGCAGGGAAGCAGTGTGATGTGCAAAGCATGCACGTTCTGGCAAACCATGGAAGGATCCAGTATGTATTCTATATGTTTCCAAAATCCATGCAGTAGAAGATAACAATATACCCCCTACATACAGGACTAATTTATGTTATTCTGTATAGATGCATATTATATATATTAATTTGTATTACAGTGTATCTTCTCTTTATAGGTGTGTAACAATTGAATATTGTATATATACACACACTCACACACACGCTCTGCCTGTCACAGCAAATCAAGCTTGAAATAATCTCTGTTAAACAGATTCAATTTGCTGACACTAAGGTCTGCCTGACATTCCAGACAATGGCATTTCAGTGGGAAATAACAAAGCAAGGTTGGATGAGTAAAGCCTTACCTGGTTATTGGGCTTTGTTGACAAACATTTTCCAAAATACAATGTTTCTTTAGCACAAAGACTACTACATGCTGACCCATCAATAACGCCAGTCTTGTATTTATCACACTGAAACAAACAGGGAGAAAAATATTTAACAAATTGCCTAAGAAAGGAGGCAACAGCTATATCTCTTCTAACACCTAAGTCTTGAAAGAAAAACATAAGAAAAAAATTTTAATAACTGTATGCCAAAATAATGCCAAGAGACACAGCTGGTTTAATCTGTAACTGAAGATGTAATCTTACTTCAGCATGATGGAATATGAGAATTTGATTAAATCACATGTGGCACTGACTGAATTAGTCCAACACTTCAGAAAGCTATACTAAACATACTTACTATTATTTTCCTACAGTCATGTCCTCTGCACAGTTCTGTGTAGGTGGAGTACTGGACATACATAATCCAGCTGCCAATGAACACGACCAGCCAGGAGATGAAGAGATACTTGATCCGCACATATGACAGACGGACCTAGGGCAACAAAGAGAAAATATTGTTTGTCATCCACTGAGCAGCAGTAAACATCAATTACTATTTCATCTTCAAGGAATTTGACTTCTACAGCAATAAAATAAGCAGAATGCATTATATGGAACATTTGCTTCCTTCAGTGAGCAAAACTGACAGGAGAGGTCAGTTTGACTTATGTAAGTGGAAGGAAAATTGAGATATAAATAAATAGAAGAAAAGGTGTCAGACCCTCACAGGGCAAGCCGGACTGCAAGAACCAATTTGATCAAAATCATAAACTCCCAGAGCTCAATTAAGTGCATATTTCTCTAAGACCACATACCTATGTTGCACTCATGGTAAATCATATCCAACAGACCAGGAATCTGGTCAAAAAATAATCTGTGTTAATGTGTAAATATGCAAGATAGAGATACAATGAGCAGGGTCGATATCAGGGTCAGGTTCCACGTGCTGAAGTCTCCCACTCTTTCCTTGAAATGACACCATTTACTATGCAAATAAAATTATTCTGTACTAGCCTCACCTTCACCTTCCCACCACTGTATGCACAACTACCCTGTTGTTTCTGTGGCCTCACATATAGAGTTTCTACGGGGGCAAAATGAAAAATTATTTATAAATTAAGAACTGAGGGACAGCTAAGTGTCTTACAAAGTAGGAGGGATGCTTTGATCTTTTCCTTCTTTTTTTTTTTCCCCTCTCCCCCTAGGANACGGGGGCAAAATGAAAAATTATTTATAAATTAAGAACTGAGGGACAGCTAAGTGTCTTACAAAGTAGGAGGGATGCTTTGATCTTTTCCTTCTTTTTTTTTTTCCCTCTTCCCCTCAGAGTCTGGTGTGCTAACAGGTTGATTTTCATACATCAGGACCAGAAACTAATTAGAAGATCAGGACCAACTTTAGCAGCAGGATATAAGGAAAGTGCATGAGAGCAGCTATATTTGGTCAGTATAAGATCCATTTCTATCAGTATCCTGATCTTCAGCAATAGCTACAAAAGATGCTATCAAAGACTGATAACATATATCATATATACCAAGTGTGCTCCCAGTTTCCTCTAGAAGACCTTGCTAAGCCAGGTGTGATATTCTATATTTAGTAAATCTCAAATCATTTATCTTTCACCAATTTACCCAGATTCCCTTAAAAATCCACATAAGCTTTTAGCATCCACAACAAACTTTAGCAATTAATTCACAGGTCTACTATCCACTACCAGGGTGAGGGACTGGACTTCATTTTGCTGAAGTCTGATTCACATCAGCTTTGTTTGAGACCCCCTAGTTCATGTATTGGAAGAGCAGAGTGAACAGTCTCTGTGCACTCTGTCCCCATCTGACATGATTTTGTAGGCCTCCATGACACACCTGCTAGTGCTGCCATCTCTGTTCCAGATTGACATGTCCTAACTTGACTGTTCATCATAGAGAAATAATTCCATATGTTTGGAAAAGGTTCCAAGAAAGGTAGTAATGATGAGCAGTTTTTCCATCACATACATACACAGAACTGCAGCAGATGCAAAGAAGCATTTTTTTTTTTTGCCCAGCAAGACCGCAGTAATTTATTAGTATTTATTAAAATATAACAAACAACCAGCATGCATTACACCCTTTCTCTTGGGAACAAAAAAATCCAGAAAAAGTCAGTTTCAAAAGACTCAAAGGTGATTCCAATCCATAAAGCTGGTCTTGCCACATTCCTCAGCTGTGCATCCCTATTCCTTCACACCCTCACACAAACTCACTTGACAATCTTAAAACTACCTGGTTATAAAAAGAGAGAGCTACAATTAACTTTTTATTCCAGTGATTTTTTTTAGAGACAAGTTTTATAATTTTGAGAGTTTTTTAAGCTATTTCTAATAACTCTGTTATGTAGCAGAACATGAAGCACAAAAAACTACTGGTAAAATCTGGGGAAGAGCAACAGAAACAAAACTGACAATTTTAGGAAAAGCTGTTTCATGCGTAAAAACTGCTTGGGAACCAAAGCTTCTGGGACAGCAAACCCTCTTCATTCCTCATTGTTTCTTGCTGAATCCTTCCATGACCCTTTAAACCAAAGTGCTGTCTAATGAAATTTTGTATTATTGTACACGTTTAGTACAACCTCAGAGACCAGCAGCAGTCTGCAGGCCTCAGGACCACTGCAGAATATGGACCATTCTCCCTGTATGGATACCGTACATATTGGCCTCCTCTTAGGCAGAAAGAGAATGTACTTGAGACCAAAAATGCTCCCCAAATGCCATCTGACTACATCATGTATTTGGCAGGAAGTTCCAGAGAAGCTAGGTTTATTTTGAGCTCAGCACTGTGCCAATGGAGTCATGCAGCTTTTGACTCGCAAAAGCCGCCCAGTCAGATCAGAGCACGGACATCAGCATCCCTCTTACAGACAACCAAGGCTCTGCTCTCTGGCTCAAGGAGAATTACTTTTCTGAGAAGGACTTCCTCATCATGTTCAGCAAAAGGCACGATCATTATTTGATTTCTTCCCAGACATTCCCCTACCAGATTCTCATTTTCTCCCCAGAATGGGTCTGTGAGCACAGACACACTCAGCTCCCTTCCCCTGGCGCACGCACCCACTGCCCTAATGCAGGGACAGGGCTTTACTGAGCTGGTCTGGACACATGGGTGATGCACCCTGAACACAAGGACTTACACCTGCTGTGCAGACCACTGGAACATGTTTCTGAGCAGGAAGTCCCAGACAGCACTTAGGGAACAACACACATAGATCACTCTGTTTGAAATTGCGACAAACTGCCAGGAAACTTGTCATAAGAACATTTTTAGGGCAACAGAATGACTGAGAGTTCCAAAATCACAAAAAAAAGGAAGAAAGTGTTCAAAACGAAGAAACAGTTTCTTTTTCCAACTCTTCTCTTCCATCAAGACTTATATATGAGCCAGAGAATGCAAGAATGAGAGAAGCATTTGCAATGCTTGATGTTACAGATTCAACTTCTTCCATCCCTTGTATATTCTGCTAAGTCATGTGCACTGAATAATAATTAGACATTCATCCCCTGAAATAGAACTGGAAAACCACTTCTGGCAAAACTCAAGCCTGGATGCACTCCAAAGCATATGGAGAGTAGTGAATCAACATGCAACATAACTTGACAGATTTTTGGTGAGTGTACTTTTTATTTAAAACACTTTCATGGTTAAAGAGTATGAAAGTGTTTCTTTGTTTAATAGTACAGAGAGCTTAATTCTGGAAAGTATTACACATAACCATAAGTGTAGTAATCTCCAAATCAGAGTTGCTCACTCCATTTGTCTTACATGCTTGCAATGGAAAAGGACAGATGAAAAAAAGTAGGCCAATCATGTTAGAAATTCTGTTTTGTTCTCTGTTCAGGTTGATTTGTCTATCACAGGAGGCACTTCAGGTAAGCTGACATGATGTCTGAGAGCATTAGCCCACACTGCTTTGGATGCCATGAACAGGGCACATTCACATCTTTAAAAGCAGACACTGCATGCTTATGATTATGCCAGTGTCTTGAATTACTTTGTATCCTGAATAACCAAAGGGAGGAAACAGAGCTGAGGTATCTTTTGGTATAAAATAATGATGACCGAGATGGAAAATGGGACATCTCTCCTTAAAAGGCTAAACAAAGCTAAGGGATTAAAATCTTAGAGCAAAGAGATTATTTGGGAAATTTCTGCTATGTGGGGCTTAGACTTGCTTGGTTTTTGGCCCTTCAAAGACAGTCTCTTGTACATTACTGATGTCCATGAGGCACCTTTAAAGAGTCTGTAAACCTGGCCCAGAATCTATAAAGTCAAACTTCCAGACATGCAAGTGCTCTTTACATGAATACTGTCATAAGCAACCCTGCTGATTATCCTCAGCCTCACACTGCAATTGGTAACTACAGCTATCAGAAGAAACTTCAGGGCAATGTCCCTGTCCCGTAAATTTGGGACACTAACTCTCCTTGTCAAACAAAATCCCAGTGTTAATCACCCAACTGCAAAATCCTAGAAATACAACTAAATTATTTTTGTGGTCTTCAGTGGTGTTTAAAAGTTTGTCAGGTTTTAGGGTATTTTTGTTGTTTTGTTTACTATTATTACATGATTTGCAGTCTAAGCAATGGCAAAGCTTTGTACTTCAGAGTTACTGTTCTTCATAGTGACAGGACCTTAACATTTATTCAGGGAGGCCCTAACACTAACACTTTGGGCTGAGCTAAGATAGGTAAGAGTGTGCCCTGCTCCTTTTCCATGAGCTGACACATGGCAGGACTTCCTTTTTAGGCTCAAGGATCAACAGATTACCTATGGATCTTGCATTCTGCACAAAAGCTAAAGCGTGCATAAAGTAAGAGAACATTTGCCATAGAATATCTGTTGCCACCCAGCTCATAACATCCTGCTCCCATTACAACAGAAAAGCTGGAACAAGTATTAAGTTCTGTCTCACAGAACTTGACGTTCTGGCAATTCATTTCACAACATAACGTTCCAGAAGTCTGGAACACCAGCCAGCAAAAGCTGGAATTCACTCAGTGATAACCTTCCACCGTACAAACACCTCCCCCGTGTGCTGCTTGAAATGCTGCTTAGAAACCCTGCACAAGTCTTTCCACCTTGCTCACAGCCCTCAGTGAGTTAAGTCTACCACTGATTTAGAGGGCATTGGCTTCTTGGGAGACAAATCTCAATAAAGCACTCAGCAATTAGTGTAGCAAAATCATGACTACATTTGTCATGTACCAAGAGTAACATGCAGTGACAAGAAAAGCCAATATATTGATAGTTGCTGCCATTCTATGGACACATCAAATATCAACATACATTCACTAACACAGAAAAATATGTTTAAGTTCTAAAGCCACTATTAGAGCCCCTAAAACAAGTCCATAGAATAAGCAAAATCAGCTCTCAGTATCAGAAAGCACAATCAGATTTTTTTTTTCTTTTAATCTGCAATAGAAACTAACATTTAACTTCTTTGGGTTTTCTTATAAATTATTTTGTGGTCTTCTTGTTTCTTAGCAGATTTTACAACACCATATTTTGCTTGGAAGGTCTTACATTGAATTTTGAGAAGAAGAGCAGAGAAGAATGTTATCAGATACTGCCATATGATGATAAGAAAGAGACTATCAAGGCAAAGGAGGCAAGCGATTTGGAGACTCCTAATTTGGAAGGAAGCATATAGATTATGAATTCATTTTTATTTGTATTGAAGGCTTTATGCCACGGGAATCCAAATATCATACAAGTGTCTACTTCAGTAAATAGATCTAGAGTAATCTTTTTTGGTTTAAAATCCAAGTGATATGGACTCGGAGTTGCAGATAGATACCATGAAACAAACCCTAAAGAAGGTAAAATTATATCTGTGTGCTTCCCATTAAACATTACCATCCCAATCCAGGTACTTCCAGAAAGCGAACAAGATTTCTCATCTGGAACTTTTCCAGATGAGGAGAAATTAAAACATTTAAGATTTTAAAATGCACCAATCTGAAGTTTAAAATGTTTTAACTCAATGATCACTAAGCATATCAACAGATGACAAACACATAAGCAGCATATATAAGAAAAGTAAACATTATTTATCTCCTCCGACTCAACAAATGCTCACCTTCGTTACAATCTAGTTAAAATATAAGCCAGCCGATAAGGGGAAACGCAGGGGGTAAACCATCAAGCTACCACAACGTCAAGACTGACTAACATTTCACCTCAGAACTTCCGACGACACAATAGCCACAGTACTTCCAACCAAAACATGCTTATTCTGCTAACTGAAGTAATGCAAACAGGTACCTGCATATGGAAATACAAAAGCGTGCCTACGAACACACAAGGAAATGCATGGGGCGGCAGAAGAAAAGCGCCCGACGTTAATTTTTTAGAGGACGCGCAGAAAAGGGCATGAGTTGCTCCCGCAAGCCGCGGTCCATGCGCTGACAGGATGGATGCCTGCCGCGCGGGCGATGGGTGTAGAGCAGGGGCGCGGAGCGCGGCACGGGGCTCCCGGCGGCGGCCGCGCCGCAGGTGTC
>VYXF01002831.1:76853-92813 GCA_013397295.1 Polioptila caerulea | reverse complement strand
CGGCTCGGAAGAGCTGCCTCGGGCACCGGCGGCTGTCAGCGGGCAGGGCGGGCGGCTGCCGCCTCAGCCACCGCGCACGCCGCCGCTTGAAGGGGCGAGCGCAGCAGCTGTGAGGGAGCGAGGCGGGGCTGAGGCGGCGGGGCTGAGGCGGCGAGGCGAGCCCCGCCCGCCCCGAGCACTGGGGCTGTTCCCGTGCCTTTCCCGCGCTGGGGCCGCCCGGAGCCCGGGGAGCCCACAGCCACCCCCGAGTTCCCCTCGTGTCTGCCAGAAAGTGCTCGGGGCGCGGTCCGGGGACAATTATGGAGAAGTCAGTTAATAAATAACGCGTGTCGTTGATTGCGAACAGGCTCCTGTCATTTACTGGGCACGGTATTAAAAACAGCTGCAGTCTCCTTACAGTCTTAAAAAGAGCCTCAGCAACCACAAAATCCCATAAAGGAGTAGTTCCTCTAAAATAAGGAAGAAGCGTTCGCCAGGACCCATATTAACAGAAATGACCAAATTTTTTACTGTGTCGTTGATGAGAAGAACCTGAATAGGTCGCCCAGAGAAGCTGTGGATGCCCCAGTTGAAGGCCAGGCTGGACAAGGCTTGGAGCAACTTGGTCTATTGGGAGTTGTCCCTGCCCATGGCAGTAGGGTTGGAACAAGATCATCTTTAGGGTTCCTTCTAACCCCAGCAATTTTATAATTCTACATTAGTGCCATAAAGTGGGCAAAAGTTACCAATTTCTTCTTCAGCAGAGGGTCTTTCAGCCCTTCATGCTTCAATTGGAAGCCTCAGTCCAATTGAAATTTGTGGGAACACTAGTAAGTTCAAGTAAAATTATCCTTTTTAATGCACAGTTTGGTTTTTGTCCAGCCTTCTTGTGTTTCTGACTTGATTGTGACTTCTTTTAATCAGTGTGTTAGCAGAGCCAAAGCCAGAAGCTGGGAGTCTCCAGTACTGATGCTTTTTGTCTATGAGACTTCAGGCACAAAGATTATGTCAAGGTGTTGGGATCAAAATGAGACAAACATAGCATGTAATGGCTTTGGGTGTTCAGGGCACTTACCAAAGAATGCTGTTTTGATGAAAAGACAAGTCACAAAATACTACTGCAAGGATAAGCTGCCACTTTTTGGCAGGGCTTACTCTTAGGGAAAAATGTGTATGTGGAAACCAAATGTCAGGAGCTCACAAAGAATTTAGAGATTTGTGCTTGAAGATTCAAGAACAGTCTGTGACTGTTTTTTCAATAATATAATCACTGCCAGAGTCACCCTGAAGTATAAATCTGAAAATTAATTAGTAAGATTTGGCACTCCTGTAAAAGCAATCCTGGCCAATGACTCTCACAGGGTTTTATTCTCTTCCTATTCAGCAGGCCCAGATGGCTGCACTTGCTGCATCACCCCCCTCTACAGTTCAGTGGTTTGCACAAGTTTAGCTGGGTTATGGGCATGCAACAGAGCAGCAACACAAGAGGAGGCCACAGAGCAAAACATTTTAACATTTTGCTGAATAATCTCTAGCCCTTACTTCATCCAGTGCTCTATGCCAAGCCTTGGAATGAATGACAGGCTGGGAGTAATTGTGAAATGTTGGTGTCCCATATGGCTGGCAAGGATCTAAATGTTTCATTCCTGTTACATCCAGATCCAAACAGTTCCTGGCATATGTTCATTAGGGGATATATTTTTCACTTAGTACATGAGCTCTTCATCATCTGTGAGAGCAGGTGCTTTATTCCACCACTGAAATGTTTAGTTCTTCTTCAAGAACTCTTTGTGCCCAGGCTTTGCTAAATGCTAAAAAATAATGCCATTTCAGCCTTTTTCAGTTACCTGGTAAATTCCCAGTTAAGCCTCAGTAGAGGCAACTCCTGTGAGAAGCTAGGCCACAGAAGCCAGAACAGTCACAGGAATCATGTAACATGCACCGACTTGGTATTCACAGGATGTGGAAACCCAAAGGAATATTCTAAAGACTAGGGGGCAGATGCAGAAAAAACACACAGGTAGAACATAAGTCATATTGATGTATTATTTACGGTACAGCCTTTCCATTCATGCATCTCCATTCTGCAGTTCACACATCATCTGTTTTTGTAGGCCTACACCAAAGCTTTGGTATGTCTTACTGTCCAAACAGTAGAAGTTATGCTAATTTATTGCAACCTATTAATTCTTAAGTTTCTTATCCAACTATAAAAACACTAAATGTTGTTATTCTAGAGATGTAGGGTTTTTGTATAAAATAGAAATTGTACTAGTTGTACAATGCAGTGTTTGTCACTCACAATGTCAAAAAGTGAATGTGGTTTTATAATACCTTCTTACATTCACCTGCAGTTCCATGACAATTTGGAGCTTATTATGTATTAAGCATAACTCAGAAAAACAAAACAAAAATGGTTGCAAAGACTGAAACATCCAGGAATTCTGGACATATAGGGAGTGAATATATAAGATAAATTAAAATACTGAAAAGCTACAGAGAAGAATCTGAATTCTTTAGGACAGTCAGTGTAATGTGCACCTTTAAAATATAATAAATAATTTTATCCAATTTTTTTTGAAAGCAAGTCTCTGTAACTTGAGCAAGTAATACAGGTTTTAACATCACATCAAAGCTAAACATTAACTTATTGCAGTGGTGCTGGACTTGCTTCTTTCAGTTAATTGAAGCGGCTGCACCCACATACTGATTTAACTCAAATGCTGTCATAAGAGACTCCATGGGAAATCCTCAGGGTTCACCCCCTCTCCCACCACCATATTATATGCAGGGAGCCTCTGGCTAATGTTAATAATCACAAGGCTTCTCTTTCTCCCAGCAGCTTTACCAGCTTCCAGTCTGCCTAGCATGGCTTGCTAGATTTTCTCTGGATATGCCTAAGAAATATTCTGTGACCCTGAGCAGCTACTTCAGTCTTAAAGTATTACAGCACCAGTAGAATGTAATGCCCCAGCAATTGCCATTGCCCTGGTTTGTAGCTACATTTAATAAGTGTATTTCAATATATAATATGGTAATTATTTAAAATAAAATTACCCTCATTTCCTAAAATAAAGTCTAGAAACGTAGATGTTTCTATCTTTTTGTGCTACTCAGCTATCTACTTGCTCACATATCTGTCTAGGACTCTGTTTTTATACAGATTCTACATTCTTAGGCCTGTCTATGTGAATGAGAATGAAGAGCTAGGGACCCATCCAACTTTTATCTTTAAACTTTCCCTCATGTTCCCTTCAGGGAGAGATACTGTTTCCTCTCCCTTTGCAAATTTCTGTGAACTCTGACTTAATCAGGGTGTTAGCTTTAATTTTATCCTAATAGATTATCCCCTATTATTTCTTTTTCAGATTCCTATAAATGCTAATGTTTCTATTGCATGTGTAGGTGGAGCCGTCCCTTACCCAGAGAGCAGACACAGCCTGTTAAGGATTCCCTTGTGGCTTAATTTGGTGTAAACAAATCATTAATCTGTTTGAGGAAACGGACTCTTCCAGCCAACAGGTTTCATTTCTAAGGCTCTATTTACATGGTCACTTTAATCTCACATAAATCCACCCTGCTGCTGAAGCAGATGATGTCACCTTCTCTTGCTGTTGGTGCCTACCTTCTCCCTTGGGTTGGCACAAACATTTCTCTTGTTGTATAAAGAACTAGATCAATGATCTGAACTAAAAACTAATCTTGACTCTTTTTTCCTCTGAGATAGGTTAGAGGCACTCCAGTTCTTTTCATCAGTGGCTTGGCCTTACATGGGAGCAAAAGGGCTGTTTATAACCACCGAAATCTTTATCTTATTTAAACACATATCCTTGTAAAAGATCACATTTTACCATCAGATAAATTATATAAATGTATGTGACTCATTTGTAGCTCTTGACTGAGATTAGATACAACCACTATTATTAAACATTCAGAGATACTGATTAATTTGACATACATGTCTGCTTTGAGAGACACAGTGTTTAGTCTTTTATTCTGGTATATTTTTTAAAATTCAAAATGTACTAAAAAACATTACAGTAAATAGGTCTTAATAACATAACATATCGAGAGTAAACAAGTCTTCAAAAATCCAGAATAGAAAGCTTTACATGTTACAATCCTGTATACATGAGAGGACTAAGAAAACTCCAGAAATACTGTGCTCAGAAGAAAAGATTTGAACGTGGTCAATTGTGAGCAAATGCTAAACAACAGTTTGCATTTATGTTTGCATTGTGTCAAAGTCTACAAAGACAACACAGTTCAGATTCAATCAACCAATAAAATTAGGTTTCCTTTGTACATATCTGTGCTTTCAAGTCTGCTTCCTCTATTAATTGCTGGAGTTATGAGGTTTGAGAATTTTACCCAAGATTAATTGAGGTTATATGTTAAAATGCATGGTCAGAGTACACTTGCTAGCATTAATCTATTTCTGGATTGGAAAGCTTTTATCATTTTTGGATAACTTATTTTCAACATGGTTATTTTACTTAATTAGCCAGGCTGTTTCCTTCTTTGAATTAGAGGCAAAATAAAGTTATAATCCACTCTGAACTTCTGTTCACACTACTTGAAGTTAAAGACTTCTTTGTTCTGTTATTTTATGCCTGTGGTATTCATCTGTTAAAAACCACAAAACTTTTATAATGGAAATGTTAATCTTAATTCCTATTTATGGACTTTCCAATAAACAGCCTAGTTGGCACTTTCTTCATGCCTTATTCCCATTTCCCAAAATTTCTTCCCCTGAATTAACACTTGTACCTTCCTGCTTACTTTATAAGGTAGCTCAAAGAGCTAGGAAATATCCAAGTCCTAGCCCACACTCTTTAAAAAGTCCTCTTAGTTTCTTAAGAGTAGATTCCAGTACTGAAGCTGGTACATACTGATACGAGGAGGTCAAGATGAGAAGGAGATGAGACAATTCAATTCAGAAAGAAGATGCTAATTTCTAACTCCTAAGGAAGTATAGTATGGGAGCAAATCACTGAGCATGGTAGTACATTTTTCAACATGTGGTGCACTTAGGAGAGCTCCGACCTAAGCACAAAGCAGAAAACAGCTGCAATGGTTTAATGCATTGCCACCCCCAGCTGTCCTGCCATCCCCTCTGCCCGAGGACATTTCCACAACAGAACTCTCAGCTCACAGTCGAGCACATTTGCTTTAACTGCCTGAGAAGTCAGTTCATGCTGAAATGCTAGACTGTGAACCTCAGCTAGTGAGGTACAGCTCTGCCCTGCCTTCTGCCAGCCATGGTATAGAGGAGAAAAATGGGCAGGAGAGCAACTGCAGATAGCAGAGCTGCTGTGTGAAGCCCTTTCCTCGCTCATCCTCTACTACTTACACCTACTCTCATGCTGTTCTCTCACTTCTGCCATGCAGCTCTTTGTGTAGCTGCATGGTGAACTGTCTGCTGGACTCAAAAATAACACAGAAAAATAAAAAAGCCACATCAGTTCTCCATTTTGATTCTGCATACCACTGCAGAGTGCCATATTCAGAAATGCAGGAATACCTTGACATTTGGAAGAAGTGGCAGAAACACAAAATACTTAAAGTGGGATACAATGAAAAGCACTTCAAGTCTGCCCTAAAACTGATATCTCCTTATAATACATACTCCTACCCAGTGATTTGTTGGGCAGAATGAATGAAATGTTGTGTTGTGTAGGAATTTGAACTGCTAGTCATTGTGTCAGGCCTTAAATCATACACAAGCAAATCTGCTTCAGTTCACAGGCTCTAATGAAGCTGGAAATCCAGTCCCATAAGCAAGAATTAGTAACGTGTAGTGGCATGCCTTATCAAACAGCCTTCATGATATTGATAAAATGAATCAAAATGTAACACTTTGTCTTACTTTTTTTGGCTACATTCAAAACCTTTACACATGAAATCCAGAAATTTTGAACGGAATTGTTAGAGGATTCTGATAGCACCCTTGAAAAAGCAGTAAGGATTAAAAGAAATCTCTAGGAAAGAAATATTTCCTTTAAGGAAATCTCTAATTGTAAGGTCTATCAAATTTTTAGGTAAAAAAAAAATTTAATGTATTTTTAGTAGTGGCTTATCTAATTGTAAGGTCTATCAAATTTTTAGGTAAAAAAAAAATTTAATGTATTTTTAGTAGTGGCTTATCTAATTGTAAGGTCTATCAAATTTTTAGGTAAAAAAAAAATTTAATGTATTTTTAGTAGTGGCTTATCTAATTGTAAGGTCTATCAAATTTTTAGGTAAAAAAAAAATTTAATATATTTTTAGTAGTGGCTTATTGAAGTTGGTAGTTTTGAGGTAATTTGTAATACACAAACTTTCTTAAAAAGCTTATTACCACTTATGAAGGCAGCATCCATATTACTAAAATTTCAAGCTCTTAATAAATATATGTACAGTTCATCTACTTAAGTATTTGCCATTGGGTTCTTTTCTAGATAAAATAGTTTTTGCTCCCCTTTAAATAAACAAAACAACAGACAGACAGTCAAGTATATTCCTGGCACAGAGCAGATGCATTTTTCAATCCCTAGAGTAGGCAAAGTATTGATTATATATTAATTAATTCCTGGAGCCTACTTTATGGAAAGTGCTGTGGGATCATTGATCGAAAATGCCAGTAGGCATTAAATAGTAATTGAATTATTTTAAATTTGTCAACATCTAAATTCCTACAGTACTTAGCAGGAATTCCCATTGTAAATATAATTGCTAGAATTAAGTAAAACTTAAAGCAATTCTTTAGACCGAATTTTAGAAGGAAAAATGCTGTTTTAAGCAAAGTAGGGAGCTGTTTTCACACACAAATTTTCTTACATCATTAAAAATACTCAGGCAGAACAAATTTAGTAGTCTAAAATATATTCTTTTGGGTTCTTTTCTGTGTAATAATACATATTTCTGAAAAACAGATTTTTTAAATCCAGTTATACAACATAGTAAAAGAATGACAACACAATAAATATCAGGTTACAGCATTTCTAAAGGTGTTTTCTTTTCCTTAAATGAATGACAAAAGGCAATTTGGAGCAGTAAGAGTTTAAAATGCTAAAAAATATAATTTAAAAAAGAACCAAGCTTATGCTAATATGGTATGCAGTATTATTTTTAGCTCTATGCTTCATTAAACTTCGAGGTAAGTATCACTGCAGTCATAGTTGACTATACCATACCAATATGCTAAAAAAAATACCTTGTCAAATTAGGCTTATGCCCAGTTCTTTCAAGGCTCTATAAGTCTGGTTGCAGTTCTCATTGATCAGTTCTGCTACATGCTTTTACAGCAATACTGAAGTTCACAATAGAAGTTATTTTTGTCTTGCCCCTCACAGCCCATTTTATTTCTGTATCACAGACACACCATTCCACCCCTCCACCCATCAATATTATTAAATTGTTTTTAATTAGAGGTTATTTTTAACCCGGATTATATCTATTATGAAATTGGCAGCACAGCTGAACAAAGGTTTTGCCTGTACTAAGGGTGTGTGCAGAGCAGCCAAGAAGCAGACTGTGGCCAGAACTTACTAAAGCAGCCCAACTGCTAAAAAAAAAGCATAATGGAACCACAACTAGAGTAACTTTGTTATTTGACAATGTGGTATCTGTAAGAACATAGGCCTTAAAGATGTATTTTAAGATTGCCCTGTATGAATCTACATCAGAAATCATACTGATTCCTTGTCTTTTGTTCAAAAGAAACCACCTCTGCATTTTGTATACAATCAAGCGTATTAAAAATTGCTATAATGTCTAAATATATAAGAAATAAACCCTTGCAAGTAATTAAAGTTTTTATTATCTCAGAGGAAACACACTGACTACATATCTTTTGTGCTAAACTGAATACACTCAGTGTCATTATGGTGAACAGTGTGACTGTTGTGCCTGCCCTGAGTTCTCAGTGAATGTAGGTTCAGAGCCCTCTTTCCAAACACAGCGTTCAGATGACACCACCATCACTCTCACACAGAAGCTGTAGAAGGTAAAGCATTCTTTTTTGATCGAGCAGGCAATCAGACCCTTTCTAGATCTTTTATATTACAGTGTAGCCAAACAAAAGGAAACAATATGCAAACCCACGTTTCCAACCCACATCACCAATTTTGGTTTGGGATTTGGGAGTATATCTGAAAAAAAAGAAGTAGTGGGTGAGGTAAACTGAATGGTTCTCTGAAGACACAGAGAGTCTTTGTTAGACCTTTTCACCTCTAAGAAGGGTTAAGTGGTAGCTAGTCAATGCAGTCATTGTAGTTGACACAAATAGTGTGATTTCTGTGAAAATATTTCAAATTACTACAATACTTATTTTCTGTTTTGTCTAGCTATATATTAAATACTTTGTTATAGTTTAGGCTGACCTTGATGTGAGATTTGCAGAGTTTTCAATCAACCTATTTTGTGACTTCCTCTTTATACACAAACAAACAGACTTCCTGTGCATTGACATCCCAGCTTTTACCTGTTTTATCCCAGCTTCTTGTACTCATTGTGCAATTGTCCACATAGAAAACCTTTCTGCACAGTATTGTTTGAACCTGGACTCATTTACACAACTGAGGATATAGGTTTATATCTACTTTTACTTCCAGTCAAATTCTAACCACAAATACAATTTTCCATCAGGAATCAATGGTTACAATTTGTTTTAATTTAAAACCAGAACAGAGTGGTAACTCTACAACTTTTCCATCTCTTTTTTTTCCCCATCCATCTTCCCAGACATGATGTGAGATTCAAAGTACATTTTAAACAAATGAAAATGACATTTTCAATAAATTTGCTGTTTCTGAGTTAAAAAAAAAAAAAAAACAAAAAACAAAAACTTTTAAAATAAGATCTGGATTTACAGGTCTAGCAAGTAAGGGTTTCACCACAGGCTATCCGTTGGTAATTAAATCACACCAGTAATCTGATACAGCATTAGATCTTTAGTAGCATGATAGCACTGTCACAGGCATTTTACATCCTAGAGCCTGCAGTAAATTAAAAAGTCCTTGGAGACCATCACTACTTGACCTCTTGGTCTGCTGAATTCCAGGCAAGGCAGAAAAAATTCAGTTCTACTTTTAGCAACCTCCTGCACATCAGTGCAGTGTCTTATCAATGCTTGCCTACATTTCCTCCTATCTTTGGCAAGTACAGCTCTAGAATTGATCCTGCCTGAGAAATTTGAGACAGCCGGTAAAGTTCCTGGGAGAGGCAAGCTGACAACAGCCTGTTGTTATTTGAAGGAGAATTAATCTATAGCAAACTGACTTCTGATTTAGATAATCCTCACACATGCTTATTAGGCCTTCCCTTTTGTGCATTGTCTTCTTTAATTTGTCTCAGCTTTTGAGGGTGTTTCCATATTGACAAGCCCTTTGAATGTGGTCTTTCTAATCCTGAGGTTGTCTTCACATCTGCTTATGGCAGGTCTGGGAATTCTCTTTTGCATCTCTCATGGACAGGTGGATGGACCCTGACTGGGTGTAATGGGGCACAGCAGAGCCATCAGTACCCCTCTATGGCACTGGTACTGCCCAGCGAGGGGGGCACGTGGCCCTCCACCCCACCCAGGCTGAGCACATCTCATGACACTTCTCAGCAGCAGGGAATTCACAGGGCCAGTGTGCCTATTTGGTAGTCCTGCTTGGCAAACTTCTGCTTTCCTGACTCAAGAAGCAGCTCATTTGTCTCATAATAAGTGGCCCATGACCACAGAACATGCATTTGTTATCTGAAAGACATGGCAGCCCATGGGATCAAACTGAAAGTCAGCTTATATTTCCCTTTTGGCTTGTTGTAGATATTTTCTCCTGTAACTTAGACACAGGAGGAAATAAGCCTTTTCTCTGCATTTCCATTTTGACATGAATATTTTTATCACCTCTTCTGCTACCTCAGTTCTGTACTCCCTCTTCAATATGTATGTGCTCTCAGCTCCTGGGCCCCTGAAGTCTGCAAGCTGACCTGTCTGCAAACAAACCTATTTTTACACACACATGTATGTATTATATATATACACACACATATATATTATATATATACATATACATATATTATATACATATATACATTAATGTTTTTCAGCAGGAGCAGTTCACTGAGCTGCCACCTCTGCATGGCTCCTGGCACAGGGGAGAGACAGAATGTCCCTGAGCAGGAGTGAGTGCAACCTTAGATGGCAGCAGCTGTTGGACAAGTGTGGCCGAGTCAGGTAACTGTACCCTCAGCTACAACTGCAGAGGAGATGGATTTAAAGCTCCACGCTGGTGTTCTGCTCCCCACCCCCTTCTTGAGCCCAGGCCTCCCCTGCCTCTGGGAGGAGTGGGCTCAGGGGACTGAACCAGCAGAGAACATTTTAATCACCCTTGTGGGCTCAGTTTAGCTGAGCAGGTCAGAGGAGCACCCGCGTGGGCTCACTGGGAGCCATGGCAGCATACTGGGAGGGAAGCAGCAGGACTGCCAGCTCTTGATGTGCTTTGTAAAATTCACATTTCCACCTCACTGCAAAAGCTGGCAGAGGGATATTTAACTGATATTTAGAGACTCATCACAAAATAACATAGCACAAGGGAAAAAAAAAAGGGAAAAAGCCTGTCTTGCAGCAGCCTCCAATTTTAGAGATAGAGTCAGGACTGTAGATATAGATATGGATGTGCCACAGTGCTGGTATGAAACAAGCCAAAATAGAAAATAAATGACCAGTGTAGTAAGAACTGATTTTGATCCTGTTTCTGTGTACTTTTTTTTTAGCTGAATGCAGATAACCAATGCTGTGTTAGAACAAAATTTGTGCTTTCAGGCTGAGAGAACATGAGATCAGTGTGGAGTGATCAAAATATGTTTGTGACAACAGCTCTTACATTTGGATTAGCTAAAACAATTAGATTGTTTTAAAACAATTAGATTGTTTTAAAATTAGATTGTTAAACATTTAGATTGCACCTTTTAAGTAAGAATATCAAAGTTAACAAGTGTAACAGTATCATTATTTCATAAGCATTGCAAGAATGAAGCATATAACTGGTGGCTGGTGTGCCAGCCTAGGACCATTTATGGTTCTTTCTGTGCAGCCCCCTGGGGCTGGCAGCAGAAGGGGCTACTGCCTTATCTTCAGCCCCCACAGCTGAATTTTCTGGGCTGCAAACACCTCTTCAGCCCCTGCTAAGTGTTAGCAAGGTCCTACCTTGCTGCACTGTTCAAAAGTATTTTGTCTCCATCTTCATAAATAAAGAGATGCTATCAGGTAGTAAAAAAAAAATAAAAATTTAAAAAATTAAAAAAAAATAAGAGAAGTGAGGGATTTTCCATCTGAGTGGGACTTGGCAGACCTGCTGAAAGCTTGTTGGAAGGCCCATACCGCATTCCAGGTGGTGGGAGAGCAGAAGGAATGCTGTACTAATTCTCCCTCCAGCCAGACTGATGTCCAGAACAGATTTTTCACTGCAGATGAAATGGCAATATTCTGCCATGTAACCATGTCCTGAGGGGCTGTTAAGCATTTTTAAACTTCAGTTTAAAGTTAAGAGGTAAGTCTGGTCTGTACTGCTACAAAATTTAACCACAAAAGAGCTGGAAATTCTGCTCTAGCAGACATTTTTACAGTACACAAAGGAGTACAGATGCTGACAGACAAAACCTTACCGTAAAACAGTACGATGCTCCAGTCCTCAAGAAGTTATGATACAGTCCATCACAATGTAAAATATTTGAGACTGCAATTGCTTTTGCAAATCTGCAGAGCAGAGCTAAAGTGAAAGAATAAAATGCTTGCTTAGGCTTTAGCTCTGAAATGCTGACTCTGCATTTTAACTTTAGTCACTAGCTAGGGCTTCAGTAACGGCTTTCAAATCTGTGCATGGAGAGGAGGACAAGGAATGCATCACACTGGTGCATGACTGGATTCTCAGGGAGTTTGAGAACCGGAATCTCTTTCCGATCAAAGCAATTAACCAAAATTTCAAGCCTTGTCAGCTGCTTGTTTTCTGAAAGGAGGCAATTATATGACCACAGCAACAGAATGACAGTGCAGGCAGAGAGCAGAGATTTAAATTCCACCTCTGAATAACGAGCTCAGATTTTTATGAACTGGTCACACAAGAAAAAGGAGAAAAAGATTACAGGATCACACTCGCATACCCTCACAAAATTCCCACTAGCTGGAATAATAATAAGTTGCAGTTCTCTCACAGTTATTTTGTGGAGCTAAAATACTCCTACATTTGCTCGTAAGTCTTCAACTGAGAAAAAAACGTATTAGCAGTAAAAACACAGTAACTCATACATAAGCACTCTCAGCAAGGTCAAACCTAGTCAAACACTTATTTTTTTTTTTCTCCTTCAGACTCACTCACTGTCTTCAGGTACAAAAAAGTGTTAGTATAAGTAAGATAGATGTGAGACATAATCTCTTACAAGAAAAGCCTTTCCTGCTTTTAACTAGCATGCCCAAAGATGTTATAAATAATGTAGAAACATTGTGTCTCAAGCTTTTACTATTTCCATTCTTGAGTATCTCAGTCTACAAGTTTTTTGGGTTTTTTTCTGCACTGTTACACATTTGAGAACTGAGGGGTTGCTTCTTGTTCACAACCACTTCCAGCAAACAGAATTCAGCCATGGCAGGGTATGAACTACAAAATGGGAATAACTAAGGGCTTATAGCAGAATGATGTGAACATTTAATAGCTTGTAAGTGCCTTGAATTATGAACTGTAGAGCATTTGAAGAGCTATCTATTCACCTACCAAAGATTACTCAGTCATACAAAAGCTTGGCTTATGTTTTACAACGAATTTCAGCAAGGTTACACACCTGGAATAAAATTTTAAGTGAATGAAGCATTAAGGACCTTTCAAGCATCAGCTGGTTTGATAATTTTTCAAGCATCTGAAGTGTCTGCTATTAGATGCAGAGCTAGCTAATAGGCAGAGTAGGTTGTTTTGGCTTTTTCTTGAAGTGTCTGTGATGCTTTGAGTAATAGTGACAGAGAGAGATTTAAAGAATAATTACAACATTGCTAAATGTTAATTTTTCCAAGGTAAACAACCCTCTAATGATTTTCCAGTCTAAATATAGCTTATTCAAAGGCTAATATAGATTGTGATACAAGGAGATCATATACTAACCCATACAGTAATTGCTGTTTAATGTATCTATTGCAGAAGGGCTTTAGAGACTTAAAATTAAAAATAGGACTGCAATACTCATAATATTCTATCTTCAAAAGTTATCAGAATTTTAAATATTAAGAATAAAAACATTTCTTAGGATTAGTGGGGCAAATGTGTTGTTTTTCTACACATTGAATTTAACAGAAAAAGACTAGTTTTTGACTGGCTAAATTGGGTCAACAGTGACAGTGAACACATTTAAGAGGGTATTTATAGTTTAAAATTTACTGGGCATGATTATGACATTCACAAGAAGATGATGGAGTACAGGACAGTTTATTTCAGGATTTCTTGATCCTTGAGAAGGTAAAAAAGGAAGAACAAACACTGTGTATTCCTTGTACCAGGAAAAACATAGGTTTGTGTGAAGACCAGCTTAAAGGTACCTTACAACCAGTAATATTAATTTACTTTCCCCTCTATTGATGTTATGTGCGGATGAAAAATTATTAAAGTTCTTGTCTATCTAGAAAAATATTTAAATATGTTTATTTTTAAATATTTTCAGTGCTATTTTTATATCCTTAGCATAGAGAATAATTAATAATTACAATTGTTAGCTAGTTGTAACACAATAACACAATTAATATAAAATTCTTCAAATCTTACCAGTTGCCTATTTTTTAAATTTTGAAATTGAAGATTATTTTCTGAGTTGAGCTCTAATAAATGCAGCATATGTGCATTGTCTTACTAATTAGTATGTTTATGTAAAAGTGGATGTACCATATTTATCTTGATTTAAGATAGGAAGATCCCAGATGAGTTTCCTTGCTGTTTCTGTGCTTAAACAATGCAGAGAAAATGTCCTGGGATCTAATTTTCCCTCCTTGCTGAATTGTGGTCATGACAACCATCTGTACAAGGATAAGCTTCATAGTATTGTCTTGTTCAAGGGTATCATTTTGATGTTATGCTGTGTGATACAATAAGGTAATGGCAAATAATACTGTGCAGCAGTTGGTGCTCTCCTCTACATACACTGCTGACTTACACTTTTGGTTTCTGTGTGTTTTGGTTTGCTTGTTTAGTATTTATGTGGACATTGGGACAACAAAAGTATAAAAAACAACACTAACCTGCAAAAAATATATTAACATTTGAGAGAAGGGCTACAGGAAATGCCATTGTTCTGACTCTTCAAATTCATCCATCTCTGCTGGGTACCAGGGAATTTACATGTGGAATATGAAATTTAGTTTTTCTCTATTGTGCCAGTAAGGCAAGACACAATTTTTTAAATCCAGCACTTTGCTTTTGCATGTCTTTATGGCAAGAGATTGCCTAACAGTATATGGACAAATATAAACAGAGGCAAAGACAGTGCTAGGTTGTTATTATGTAGCTTCTTTCTGAAACACAACTATTTATAAGACGATGTGGAATAAAGCTGAACATACCTATTATTAAGCAGAATATGACAGATAATAAAAGTCTTCTTTTCCTCCAAAACTTCTATATAAGAAAACCCTTACTGACACTGCAGGTAAAGTAATTTAATTTGGCTTTGGTGACTCTGTGCCTCAAAGTACAGACCTAATATATCTGGAATTGAAAGCACGCAAGGAAAGATTGCTTAAGCTGTATTTTGAAATACTTTTGAGATATTAGCAGAAGGCAACAAAGAAAGTAAGTCAAGAAAGTTCCCTCTAAAGGCATGACATACAGTCTTACCAAATATGAACAGAAGAAATAGCTGGCTATTTTACTCACTACTAGCACTGAATTCAAAATATTCTGACTTGCTCCAAATCAGATTAATCATGCACATCTCATAGTATATTAATGGGAATGCTAGGAAAAGTTTTTTAAACATTCTGGATTGCTAAACCCAGCAATTTTTACTACTGCTGTTGATTTTTTTTGCCCCACATACATCAGTCATTAACAAAGATCCTCCTTCTGCAAATATAAGTTTGCTGGTTTGAGCATTTTAAATTGAAAATCACTTGTAAAGGAGCATTTGCACATTTCCAGTAAGATTTCCAACCCTGTAATAATCTGGTCAGGCTGTGCAGAGGAATAATCAGTGTTACAATTTCTATGCAAACTTCTTGTCCTGGAATACAAGTTTCTGAACATAAGTAATTTGTGTCTATCTACCCCTCAGCCACTTGATTTACCTGATCTAGCAGATGGATTGGATGGGTAGGAGTCACACCACACCTGCTCTGGAAAGGGGCTTCCTGTCAGATGGAAATTCAGAGACTTGCTAAAGTGATCACAAGGGATTTTATAGTATGAGTTACTAAATTAGGTTGGTGGGGGATGAGGTGTCTGTGTGGGAGGTATAGAGCTCGGAATCTTTCTAGCTACCAGTAATAGCTGAGTTTAGAGGAAACAGTTAAGATGTTTTGTTTGTTTGTTTGTTTGTTTTTTATGTTTGGCTATGAGCTCATATTGTTCTTCTTGGATATTGCAGGAGAATTACATGGAATCGAGGTTGTCTGCTCTTCTAAGTAATAAGGCTAACAATAACAAGCTTTGGGCGTACATTCTGGCCTCACTAATGCAATCCATATAATGGCAAACAAATCAATTTATCAAATCCTAATTATCCTTATGAAGGGATTCCTAGTTTGTTTTTGTGCTGCCCTCACACAATGCTATTCCAGCAGCAACTCCTAGCTTTGTGACAAGTGGTGCTTTATGGGTAGGATGGGGCCGTGCAGCTCTGCAATTCTGAAATGAAGTTCTGCAAACTCCTGCTGAGAACAAAATCTTAAAGACAGGGAATGTAGAGATGGCACATGTCTTCCTTGTCACAAGATTTTGGGTTGAGTTTGTGGGGGTTTTGGAGCTGGTGGTGAAACAATTT
>VYXF01002831.1:34762-73199 GCA_013397295.1 Polioptila caerulea | reverse complement strand
GGTTGGCACCACTGGAGAGACCGAATGAGGTGAGGGGTGGGGGGGAAGGAGGGAGGGACGGCCGGGCCCGCGCGGTGGGGGGGGCGCGATCCCCGCAGCCCGGGCCGCCGGTGCCGCATCCCAGCGCCGCGGCGGGGAGCGCTGCGCGGGGCCCGCTCCGGCGCGGGGGGCCCGAGGCCTTGGGGGAGGGGGAGGCAGCTCTCTCCGAGCGGCCGCTGGCAGGCGAATGCGAGGGGTCAGTGGTGCTCCTCGGTGACCAAAACAAAGGGAGGGAGGCAGCGGGCCGGTCGGCGGGGCCGGGGGCTGCGGCGCTGAGGTGCCATCAGCCTCGCGCCAGCTGGATTTTCATCTTCTCCTTTAAGGATATTGTCCGAGTAGGCTGCGTTTGCTCGAGTGCGAAGAGAGCAGCACAAAGAGGTAGTGGTGGTCGTTGGTAACTGTCTTTTGGGGATTTTTTTGTTTCTTTTTTTTTGTTGTTTGTTTGGGATTTTTTTTTTGTGTGGCTCTGGGGTTTTTTGTTTGTTTGTTTGTTTGCAATGCCTCACCTCTTAATTTCTGTCAGGCTTGACGATTTGGATGTGTATAGCAGGGTTTTAGTCCACTTAAATGTGGTAACTGTTGCTGGCTGAAAGGATACGCAGGAATGCATTTTCTTTTTTTAGTATTGAATTCTGTGGAAAGAATGGGTTGATACCTCTTTCAGTGAAAGAGAACAATATGGTTCTGTGCTGGATGCTCTGGTCGCTGATATTGGTGTTGAAATACGAGGGGTTGTCGTTCATCCATGAAGGATCAGGGTGCTATTAGAAGTAGAGGGCCTACATAATTAAATGAAAGGCTCTGCCAGGAAAGCAGTGTAGCATTATGGTTATTTCTGGAATTTGTGATAGGCCCAGCTTATCATAACTTTAAAAGGTCGAATGTAGTAATGGATAATGACATGGTTTTCTTCTGACTTAGTGTAAGAGAATGTGATCAATGATATACACTCTAACTGCCAAAAGTGTGGGATAGCAACAAAAAAGTTTCCCTCTTGTTTCTTTTTTTTTCTTTTGATCCTTAGTCATGTTGGTAAAAGTTAACCTGATAATGTTTGTCCCTTTTTTTGAAAGCTCAGATTACATTTAATTTGAAAGCATTTGAAATTAAAAGGGGGGTGAAAATGTTTTGTTTCTGTATTACTAGAATACAGGTTAATGAATTCATGGCTTTTAATTTAAAGGACAATAAGGAAAAATAAAGATTGAACATATGAAAGGAAATGCATAATATAGTGAAAATGAGAAGGGTCTTTGCAAGGAGCTACAAGCTCTGAAATGTGGATCTCTCCTGAGAGTATAATGTAGTAATGTTTTCCACAGTTAACCCTTATTTCGTCAAGTACAGGCGTGTGGCTTCTTTTTAACTTGCCTTTTCTGTTCCAGAAAGAATTTAAAATCAGATGTAGATGCTTCTCATGTGACTTAATATGGCTAGTCAGCAGGGTATATATATTTTTTAATAGGTGAAAGAGACATGTATTGGTAGTTAGCATGAAGTTATGTTTGTCCTTCCCTGCACCAAGAGATCAGGTAAAATTTATGAGAAGAGCAGCTGTAACAAATAAGTTCCAGTTAATTTCCCAGTAGACAGTGGACTTCTGTATTCCCTGGAGATGGATGTGAATTAATGTAGAGGCACTAAAGCATATTTTGTGCTCCTCATGTGAGTTGTGGAGGATGAAGCTTGGAGATGTGACTGGAAGCACATGTGACTAGAAGCCAGTATGAGTCTTCTCTTAGTTTGGGAATTAACCGCATTTTTTGTGTGACCGGCCGCTGGCCTTGCTGCACAGTTGGTTTCACCTTCTTCACAGGCCTTCCTTGCTGGAAATGGAGGGAAAGTGGGCCTTTGAGCAAAACACAACAGGAGAAGAATTGTAAAACCACAGGTATGGCTGGGGAGAGAACCTCCATGAAGGAGTGAAATCAAGATGCTTGACTTTCTTTGAGAGAAGGGGAGCTAATGATGAGAGCATTCCTGATCAGTCTGGACATACTTCATTCACTCAATATCTTCAAGGATAATACTACTTTACTTATGTTTCAGATCTATTTATTTTTTTAATTCCGTGGAATGCTTATGGAGGTTGCTGTTCTTGCAGACTACCCTCAAAGAACAAAACTTATCATTATGGGTTTTTGGCCAGCTCTGAAATCCTTTTTCTTCCCCACTTCTCCCAGAGCCAGTTAGCATGTTGTCTGTTATTTCTTTCATTGGCTGGGGTTGGAGTTCACACTCCCTTGGGTGTCCTGCTGCCTGTATTGGATTTGGATACTGTAGAAACCCAAAAGGCAGTTGCTGTATTCACAGAGGTGCTAAGGATACAATTAAGAGGAATTTTGGTCTGAAAAGGTGTCTTGTGACCCAGTACCATTGTTTTCTCCTTGTACCTTCTGTCTCTTCATATGCAAACACAAGATCGATTCCAAACAAATGCCTCTTGCAGTACAGGACTGCCCTGTCCTGCTTCCCTATGTACCAAGTATGTTATTCTGTAATTATCTTTTCAACTCTTAATACTTTCACTATTTATATCAAATAGATTTAAAGCACTTCCAGTAATTTAAGATTTCTTGAGGGAGAATGTGAGCAAAAATAAAATCACAGATGATTGTAGTATTATGGGAGTACATTTATCCTGGTGACCACCTCTTTTTAACAGTATGCATCAATCTTATTAAGGACAGTCATATTTCACAAGGTCAGAGAGCAAAACCACAGTATTCTATCTAGATGCTGTCTAACAAGTTTTGTGTCACAAACAGTCACTTCCCCTCAGTCCTCTGGCAAAACTTTCTGATATGCAACAGATTCATAGATCTAGCTGCTAATCAGATTAATAGGCTGCGGTGCCTCAGTTTTTATTACCAGTTTTTTATTTCTTAGAAGCAAAATTTATCACTTTTGTCAGGTAATGTGATGTGTATACTTTTGTAGGCATGGATCTACTAAAAAACCCACTAATGAAAATATATTTTGTGATAACTAGGTAGATAACTCTCTGAACTAAAGAGTCTAACCAGTCAGAGGAATACAGAGAAAGAAAAATCATAGCCAAAATATAAGGCCCTTTGAAAGAATTAAAACCCTTACCAAAGCCAACCACCCTATTGGGATAGTAATGTATTATGCAAAATCACGTTTGATCATCATGGAGACTATTAGGGTAGACTGGGTAAAGCTGAGAATAAGGAAGTTACAATTTCTCATCTTACTGACAAGGAGCAGCTTATACAGAATGGTTACCCTAAAATCATTGGTAGGACAAAATTCTTCTTCCTTAGAAGATATTTTAACTTCTATCCATGGTGGATTTGTTAAGCTTTGTTGGAGTGGCCTATGAGTTGGTTTGCTGCACGTTTGAACAGGCACGTGAACTTGACTCATGTAGGCCTGTGGGACCAGGCTGCTTCCAAGAGCACCAAGGAAACTATGGGATGTTCTTGTAGGGCTCTTCCTCACTCTTACTGGGTGTGAAGAACAGGACTAATCCAAAATGATGAGAGGATTGCATGTGTTATACCCATCTTGGGAAAGGGCCAAGGGTTCAACCCAGGGAACCACAGGCTGGTTACCTTCACTTGGTCATTAGGGGAGTCATGAACATCTTCCTGGAGGATGTTTCTGGATGCATGGAAAGGTGATGGCTGGTAACAGTCACCAAAGATATCAATCATGGCCTGAACAACCTGACCACCTTCTGTGTTAAAAATAAAAGGGTTGTTGAACACAGGGAGAACCTCATCCAACCTCAGTTTCAGCAAGGCTGAAAGAACAGATTGAACGTGAACCTCATGAAATTCAACAAGTAAGAGAGCGATGTCCTGCAACTGAAGAAGGAACTCCTGGCTAATATTGGCTGGGGGTCAGCTTTGCAAGATTGGCCGGGGATCTGACAGGCAGAAAGCGGAGCACGAGCCAGCACTGTGTCCTGTGGGCTAAGGCAGGTGGTATCCTGGGCTGTAATAACAGAAGCAGAAGACTGAGGGGAAGTGATTATTGCCTTCTACGCAGAATTCATTAGACAACATCTCAGTAGAATGCTGTGTTTTGGTGCTACCAAGAGACATCAAACTAGAGGAGTTTGGTGCAGGGCCACCAGGACAGTCAGACACTGGAGCACTTTCCATGAGAGGGGCCTTAGGGAACCAGGTTAATTCAGCTTCAGGGAGATGTAACTGCGGCCTTCCAGCTCCTGTGAGGAAATTAGTGTGATGCAATTAGTCTCTTCACAGCAGTGCATGGCAGAAGGACAAGAGGTAACATACATACATTGGAATAAGAGAGATTCTGATGGGGGAGGGTGGCTGCTCAGCAGTGAAACGGGCCCAGGGTGCTTGTGTGGCCACCTGGTTTGGCCTCATGGCTGATGCTATGCTGAGCAGGACTAGAGAATTCCTGAGAACCTGTCTACCCTCAATTATTATATATCCTAAACAACACTTAAACCTGACAGTAATTTTGATAATGTATTTCTTATCTCCCAGTCATTACTCTCTACTTTTCTAGACTGAGGGTTGACTAGATTAGAGTCCCCTTGCCCTTCTTTGGTGCAGTTGGCTTTTGATTGTACCAGCATGCAAAATAGTGTAAAGATAAGGACCTTCAGGTGTGTTTTGTAGATGTTGTATGATATGGCACATTGGAAGAGCAATATTCATTTCAGTCTATGAAGTACTGTAGAGGATAGACTATAATCTGGATTTGTACTTGATTCTTTGCTTAGCAGAAGCTAATGGCAATGTACTAGTATAATAGCTTATTTACATGTGATTGAAAAGTGGCTTGCAATATTGTTGGTATTATGCAAGGAAAGTGATTTTTTTCTTTTTGTTACCAGTTGAATCAACCTAATCTGAAGTTTGTACCTGGGTTGGAGTGGAGGAAGTTAACTTAGGTTTGACTTGTCATCCTGTTAATTTTGACAGTCTTCTTGGCCCAGCAGAATCTTTTTGTTTGTGGGAGGAAAGTATGTTTGCCACAGTGAACAGATAAAGGTTGGTGTGAGATCTCATAAGTAGTGGAGAAGCTGGAAGGGAGAAATGTGGGCCAGGATTTAACATCTCTCCAGCTGTTAACGTGGGTACTAGATCCAAGTCACAGGCAATGTTGGAAACATGGCTTTAGCTTGGTTATGTGGAGCTGGGTAGACAAGCTACAATTATTACTCTCAGGCAAGATTAATTTCCCTTTTCTTCTGTCTTCTAGCTGGGAACACTTGTTGCTTACCTGGCTTGTTTAGTCACCAGATCTCTCTGTGAGGTACTTCAATTTGTTTTAAATATCAGTCAGTGAATCCTTATTAAATGAAAGAGAACTGAATAGGAAGCTAATGAAGAGGCCACCTTGTTATTCCAGAGCTGCTGGGAAGGGAGCAAGCTGCTGTATTGGATAAGCCATGAGTGAAACTGCCCTGAGTTTTGTGTGTTCTTAGCCCTTGCTAGACCTCCACTCTCCTCATTCCATGTGAATGTTAACTCTCTTGTTTTAAGGAGAGAAGAACAGACTGCTGGTATTTCACAACATCTTAGAACTTCAGTAGTTCAGTTTTCTCTAATAAAGAGCTAGTTTGCAACTTCAGACCAAAAAAAAAATTGTGACTAATCAGCAGTAACATCATACTTCCAGAATCTAAAGTGATTATCTCTCTAGTTATCCTAAGTTCTTTCACTATATTTTCCTTTCCTGTGGGATACCATATTTCCAGTTTTGAGATAGATCCTAAACCTCTGTGGGCTGTCTCAGAGTGCTCTATGTGTGATTTCTATCTGAATTCTCTTCTGATAAATCTTTAAAGTAATCATCTCTTCACTGTGGTTTGTATTTACTAGGAATAAATGAGCTATTTGTCCCATTTTGAGTTTTCTCCATGAATTTAAAATTTCCTCCTGATGTTCTTTGGGCACTTTGTTGTTAAAACTTAGTATCTTTAATGCTTCCAAAAACTATCTGTGCTCATAGTGTAGCTATCATCTGCCTGATTCATAAATGCTGTAACAGTAACAGCTCTTCTTGAAAAATTTCCTGAAATTGTAGGGATTATCAGTGAATCTGATTAGTTCAGTCATGCAGTCTGGCAATGCCAGCTGAGGGAGTTTGTGTCCGAAGTTGCTTGTTTGCATTTATTCAGTTGTGCTTACCAACCATTCTGTGAAACAGATCAGTGGACTGAGATGGCTGGGGACAAAAAACCCCAAAACAACCTGTCAAGGGAGTTTTTCATAACAGAAGTTTTTTCACAGCAATTTTTGAAACTGAGGGAGTACAGGACTATGAATGATTTTAAGAAAAAGACATTTGGAAACGAGAATGCTTAGTTTTTTTAATCCTCCAGCCTCTTCCCAGCTTTTCCCCTTCTTCCTTCTGTAGGATAACTGTAGAGGTAGAAGAGTAGATGCACCAAATGAACACAAAAATTTTCTAACTGCTGATGAAGAGGTTAGAGTTACAAGTGAGTCAAACTAATCTAATTTTGATAAATACAATGCTAGTCATAGTCACTGCTTTATGGTTCATAATCAGACTGATTTAGGTAGACTGATTTGGGAGGGACTTTGTTGTATTCCTGTTGGATTGGAATCAATCTCCTGCTTCTGCAACATATAGACTTAATTCATTAAGTAGGTGAATAGAAGGTATCCTTCTGCCTGTCTTGCTTGAGAATATCTGTAGCTATGATCTAGACTCTAAGGTGAAAATCCGTGAGCATTTTCAGTACTTCATGATATCAACTTCTCAAGAAATTCCATTTTCAGACATGTATCAGTGTGCAGACATTTTACTGACTGCCACCACTAACTTTTGAAAGATTGTATGGATATATGAGTACTTTTTTTTTTGGTTTTGCACTTTAGGTGCTAGAGTAAGAGTACAGCACAACCTACTAAGCATTGAGTAATAGATGTAAAGCCATACATGCTGTATGACATACAATGTAGGTTGGTTGTGAAAGTTAAATGAGATAATGTAGATTTTTATTTTGTATAAGTTTTTTTTTTAAAAACAGTGCATCTGATGGATATTGTTGAATTATAAGTTCTCAGAGAGAAGTCTTTAAGATGGTGGGGAAATTTTTATTTCAAGGTTACTAATTTTGTTGATAACCATGTTACCAACATGTAATATGTTAGGAAGGTGCTATGAAGGTAACTTTATGGGAGACTGGAAAGCAAGTTGCTGGAAAATGTGGAACCTTTAACCTTCTTGCTTGTCAATTTTGAAATTCAGTTTGCGTTTTAACTTCTAAGAAAAGTTTTATTTTAATAGTAGGTGTGACTTTTTGGCATTCCACTACAGCAGTTAGAGCTGTGACAAGACAGATGGGCAAGTTAGTAACATTATGCATGTGACTTTGTTGAGGGTTAGGTTGCTTTCGTATAGAATTTTTTTCCCAGAAGTTGCTAGGAAGCTGATTGCTGGGTGCTTGTAGGTACTTATGGGTGCTTGGGAAAGACAAAGGAATTAGCGAAGTCAGGGAGAGGGTGACACCGGCTACACTTCTCTCTGGGGGAGTTTTTTGCTCTCGGAGGGAACAGTCAGTGTTCGGTTTTTGACTGCGGGGAGATCTCACCGGCCCTCACCTGGAGCTCAGCTCAGAGTGACGTTTGTGAGTCCCCCGGGAATTCAAAACCTGGTCTCTCCCTGCCCTGCCGGGAGCTGCTGCCCCGATGCCCCGCATCCGCTGTTCCTTCAGTTTTTCCCTGGGTTTCTCCACGCCATTCCTTCTGCCTGCCGGGACGTTTTCTACGGCTCCTGCTACTGCCGCCGAGCTTCGTATGCACCTCGTCCCTCGGGACTCCTGCTCGCTCCGGAAAGGTGCCAGCATGGGAGAAACTGTGACTGTTTCCTAGCTCTGTTTGTTGTTAATGCTGTGGGTTTTGTTGTTACATTGTTTATCTTGTTAGACACACTAGTAAAGAGCTGTTATTCCTATGCCAGTATCTTTGCCTGGGAGCCCCTTTAATTTCAAAAATCATAGCAATTCGGAGAGAGGAGGTTTGCCTTCTTCATTCCAAGAGAGGCTCCTGCTTTTCCCAGCAGACACACCTGTCGTTCAGACTAAGACAAGCTTTTACACTGGTCTGCACTGCACTTCTTGTGCAGTGGTTCCAGAAGATACTTCAGAGTCATCTACTTTAAGTAACTTATGTCCTGTTCATTAAAGTCAACTTGTTAAAACAATTGACTTCCTACTTAATCGCAGTCAAAAACGCTGAGGGAATGTTTCCCTGGAGAGAAACTTCCTATCCATGTGGAAAGCAACTGTTAAGTTACTGTCAGCCTATTGTAATAACTTACCCTATTTTCAGTCTCTGAGATAAACCATAAAGTGCCACAGCAGGAGCTGCTTCATGGGCTGTTTAGTCCTCACTTCAGCACTGCCATCACTCACAAAGAGAGCAGTGTGGACAATGGGGAAGTGTCTGGTTTATTGGCTCACATCTTTACTGTGTATCAAGGTTCTTCAGGGTCTGAAGCTGCTATTGTGTATTTATGCTGTTGTTTAAGTGAATGTATAGATTCATTTAAGTGTTTTGTGCCAGAAAATGATGCACACTTTTTTTTGGTTGTGATTTCAGTGATGTTGTGAGACAAACTTCTGTACTTAAAAGAATGTTTGTTTTTTTTTTAATATAAAACTCACAGTTGTTTTTTAAGTGACAATCTGTACTGTTTATGATAAATGAATTTGTGTCTTATTGTGTATTTGGTACGAGATCTTACACAAGATTTTTTTCAAGTACTGGAAAAGAAGAGAAAACACATTCCAAGAGAGGCAGGGATAGCTACCTATTTCTAGGATAGCTACCTATTTCTAGGCTAGCCTAGCTAGGCTAACCTAGCTTTTTCTAGGGTCTTAAACCCCAGAAAAAAATAGGGAAGAAATTCTTTGAACCTCTCTGAGACTTGTTCTGTCAAACCGGTTGTAAACCGGATGTTAATGATGAGAAAGCAAAAAATAAGTGTCCCGGGCTGCCAAACTTTTACTCTGTTACTGTAAACCTATTTTGAATACTGCATGTATCCTGTCTCATTTTTCAGAGGTTAGAGGAGAGCTGAGGAAAAAATAGCAGTAACTTGATTCAGCTTTTGTGTAAGAAGCAGCAGAATTGGTAAGGTTCTTTATCTGGGAAATCTGTCTGGGTGGTGGGTCTGAACATTGTTATTTGCACCTGAAGAGAGAAGATGGAAAATCACAGTTTAATTTTCTGATGCACTGATAAAGGATGTCAGACAAAGTGACAAGGTGTCAACTGTGAAACAAGCCAAAGGATTTTTTTTTTGTTTCTCTGGTCTTCCCTAGTCACCTATATGAATATTTCTGTGTTTGGGATCAAGCAAGACTGAAATTGGTGACCCAGTTGTGCATAAGAATGCCAGAGGCCCATTATAGCTGCTCTTGCTGTCATGTCGTTGTTAAATGTCACGTTGATTATAAATATGCTTAAAGCAGCTGATTTTCTTGTGCCTAACCTTCTTGGTTTAAACTGTTTAATATGA
Source organism: Polioptila caerulea (assembly GCA_013397295.1). Lineage (NCBI taxonomy): Eukaryota > Metazoa > Chordata > Aves > Passeriformes > Certhiidae > Polioptila > Polioptila caerulea. The sequence goes on along the minus strand of VYXF01002831.1, from coordinate 63,656 downwards.
TGTTTTAAGCCATTACCTTTCTAGTTTTATTGTCACATTAAATGTGAGTAGTAAATTCTTTAGAATTTCTCTTTGAAGCTGTAGAGCAACTTCTCAAACATCTGTATAGCACTTCTCAAACTATGTGGGACACAGATTAGTTTACTGCTTTTGTTGGTGCTTTGAGATTAATTCAAATGTTTCTGATGCTGATAGTGTACCTAAGATACCTTGAGTGAGGTGAAACTGCTCTTCAATTGACTGTGTCCTGTTTAATTCCCTGATCCATAACTGTGTCTGTATCCGAATTACACATACATGTAGTTTCTAGAGAAAATACATCTGGATATACAAACAGTAACTTTATTACATAGTCTCAAATTCTGAGTATTACTTAAGAAATTCTTTGTGCACTCTCTGGTCCTGTTTAAAAATTTTCTGTATTTTACTGCTTTAATTCAAGTGTAGTGCTTGACACCTAGTCTGACATAAAAGCATATCCACACTTACTTAGACTATATATTGTGGAATATATGAGGAAAAATGCTTATTGATACAAATAACTTACAGTTTTGGGTTTCATGTATGATGAAAGGTAGGTTGCAAGATCTGTTGTTTTTTCTTCTTCTTATTTTCCACCCTTACTCTAACAGAGAGGAGAATTTATTTTACATAAGAAATTCAGCGTGTAGAAATTTCCTGTGCTGGAAAGCTCTATAGCTGTGCCTAGTGGCATTGCATGATTCTGTGTTGGAGGTACCTCAGTATAATGCTCAACCTATACCCTCCCAACCAAGGTAATGCTGTTAGAATTGGCTTAGGACCTTTCTAGCTTCCGTGTAATTTTAGAAAACTGGCAGTGATTTGAGTTTTGCATAAGTAATCCTGTATTGAATGTTTGATGTGTTTTTCAACGCTTCTGGTGGTTTTATGAGGAGTCTCTGAGCTGGGAAGTTGTGTGTTCTCATTTACATTAGTTGGTTTCCTGGAACACTTCTCTTTTGTAAACCTGAACCCTTTCAGATTTTGTACACTACTATAGTAGCAGAGGCACCACTACTAAAGTTGTGTAAAGTCAGAAAAGACGAGCGGGTCTTTCGCTACCCGAAGCTCTGGAGTTGGTCACGTTGGTATTTCCAGTCCGCGGTTCCTTTCCCCCGTTGTGGTCACCTCTTCTCCTGCTTGCTCCCTCAGAGACTCCGCGGCAGTGGGTAATTCACTGGTCCATAAGCGGTCTCCTGTACGTCGCAGCCATAAGAGCTCAGCATCTCTGGCCAAGCTGTCGTTACGTGATGGACAGAAAGCCAAAAAGCCACTTTGTAAATTTGAGGAAGGTCAGGATGTCCTAGCTAGATGGTCAGATGGCTTGTTTTATCTTGGAACTATCAAAAAGGTAATCACATGTTTTAACTTCACTGGAGTCTTAAAGTGTTGCATACTGTCAAAAATTGCAGTGTTACTGTCTCACTTATGTAGTATTAAATACATTCTTTTGTTTGGTGCTTTTACTCATGACTTGCACTGTATTTCTCTTTCAGATAAACAAACTGAAACAGAACTGCTTCATTATATTTGAAGACAGTTCCAAATCCTGGGTTCTCTGGAAGGACATACAAACAGGCAAGAATTTCCATGAAGCAGTCATTGTTTGTTATTTTATATGTTTAGGTTATTGTTATCTGTTAAAAAAAGATTATATTACATTCTTTTATTCTAAAGAGTGATATAATTTAATGTAATCCAGGAAAAAAAGTTATACAACTAAGGAAAAAAAAATATTTTCAAATGACTCTGTCATTGAAGTTACTGTTTTGTTTTGGGCCTTTTTTTTTTTTGTTTGCTTTCACACCTGTGAGGTGAAGAAGACTTTTAAAAATAATCACGTTTGAGGTTGTTTGGATGGGGGTAGATTTTGTTCTCAACTTTAACAGAAAATTCCAGACCCTAATTTACACCTAGTTTGTATTCTTTGTACTGTTTTCAGTTGAAGCTATGTAATATGGAAAGAAACTAAAGCTTGGTGAGTCTTAAGTTTTAACAAAGTTTTGACATTTAAAAGGAACACTGTAAGTGTTGCACATAAGAAACCATTACGGGTTTTGGAGTATTCATGTGATATAAAGAAATGTGTAATTATCAAGTGAGGCACCTATTGTATAATAACTTTCTGATTTTCAGGCATTTTGATAGTAGTTAATGTTTTTATAACCTAATGCTAATGAAGCACAGATGATAATTTGTTCTGAAAATCAGTTACAATTTCTGTGTTATACAAAAGCAATGGAAATCTGCTCTGGCTCTTGTTGATTCTTAATGTTTAAGCTAAACATTGTTGACTTAAAGGAGAAGCTTTGTGTTTGTAATAGCAAAAAACCAACTGCTTTATTTCTTGAAGCTTGTAAAAAATGCTCTTCTGCTTCTGTGTAGTACTAGTTTATGATATGATTCATTTATCCTAACTATCAAAATTTAATAAATGAGTATGAGAAAATTTCAACTTGATGATCCTTATGGGTCCCTTCCAACTCAGGCTATTCAGTAATAAAGAAGCTTGTATTTTAATCAACTGTTACATTAGTATGTGGTATAAGCAAGGCATAGTTTTGTTTCCAGTTTTCAAACTTACTTTTTTCTCCTCTACCATAATTGTATGCTTTTGTGTACTTGGAAATATGTATAAGTAACAATAACTCTAATAATGTAGAGTTTAAGGCAGCTTTGACATATCTGTCAAAAAGATGTGCAAAGTCCGTATGTATTTACATGGAAAAAACCACACAAGTAATATAAATACAAAAGATCCATTAGTTTTCCAGATGGTATTTATTTATAGATACTTTTAGCCTAAATTTATGTTCTTTATTCAGTTACTGAATTTTTATTGTTGATGTTGAGGAACCATGGACTGCATAGTAGGCAATATAAAGCCTATAAATATCTGATGGCTTATCATAAGTGATATAAATATTTATAAGTTTGTACAAAATGTTTGAATATGTTCTTATTAAGAAGTTTGGCACTGTAACAATGTGTTTCTACAATGTATCATCTGTAAGTGAAATTATGAGGAAGGCTATACATGTGGTAACTGTTCCAACTGCAGATATAATCTGAAAAAAATCACAATCTCATCTTTGTCTAGGAGCCACTGAGAGTGGGGAGATGGTCTGTACAATATGTCAGGAAGAGTATTCAGAAGCACCAAATGAAATGGTTATATGTGATAAATGTGGGCAAGGTAACTAGATTTTTTTCTATTTACTGCATTTTAAAAGATGTTTTGATTTGTTTCACAAAGGAGGATATTTGCCTGGCTATGACTGACTGCTCAACTGATCTTAAATTTTATAGCCCTTAGTGGCTATTAACAGCTCAGTGAAAGATGATAATCCATGTTAAAGTGACTAACACCTGTTCTGTAAGTCAAGATTATTTTTTTCTACTAAGAAAATTTCAAGACCATTTTGAATTGTGCTGGTTTTGGCAATTAATGATGGATAATGCCTTAGAATTGCAATAAAGTTGTGTATAGTTAATTCTGTGTAAGCTTTTGTCATTTTAACAACAGTTTGGCTGATCATTTTTCATACAGGTTACCATCAGCTGTGTCACACCCCAAATATTGATTCCAGCGTGATTGATTCAGATGATAAATGGCTCTGTCGACAGTGTGTCTTTGCAACAACAACAAAGGTGTGTTTCTAGAAAAAAAATGTCAATACATTTCATGTTGCATGCATCTTTGTTTTTGAAATTGAAACAGTAAAAAGATACGGCATTTTTTTCAGTGTTTTCTTTTTTATCTTTGATCTGAACACAAATTTTGTACGTTAAGAAGTAATGCTGTTTTAAGAAATAGACCATGTTTCACTTTTAAACAAGCATGCTAGTAATAAAACATAAATACACCTGAAAATATTTGACTTGGAAGTTTTGAAAACTTTTCTACAATTTAATGAAAATCTTTGAAAGTTTCAAAAATATGTTACTGATTTTTTGTAAACCAATGTCTCTGTTTTGGCCCAGAGAGGTGGTGCGCTTAAGAAAGGACCAAATGCCAAAGCACTGCAAGTCATGAAACAAACGTTACCCTATAATGCAACTGACCTTGAGTGGGATGCAGGTCATAAAACCAATGTCCAGCAGTGTTACTGCTATTGTGGAGGACCTGGAGAGTAAGTAAATGGATTATATGTAAGAACTTGTCTCTACTGCAGCTATAAAGTTTGACTTTTTATTTTTTTTTAATAGAGATTTCCTTGTGAACTTATTAATTCCAGTTTCTGTAGTGTGTACATAACAGAAACTGGATGCAAAGTGGGATTTCGAATTCTTGATACATTTTTTAAGTATCTCACAGTGGGAAATATATTATTAATTTATTTTCTTCTCCCATAAAATATTTTGGTTTAATTTTGTCATGTGACCATCACAGATCATGACAGTACATTGTATAATGAGCAAGAAATTTTCTTTATGTTGCTACTGTTGATGTGTTGAGTTTGGATGGAGTTGTTTGTTGATGATCTTGCAGTTCTAGGCAGAATTTTTCTGATGTTACCTCAGCTCTGTCATAAGTCATGAAAATAAATGTACCTAGAGATGAGTTTATTAAATTTTGTTGGAACAGACAGCTGTCTGATTCTACCGTAACATCGTATCCTGGTTTTCAGTCACAGGCAGAAGAAAGATTATTATTTTTTTTTCCCCCCTCTTATGGCATTACAGAGTCCTCTGCTGGTTTTTTGGGGGTTTTTTTTAGCAAGAAAGGCAAGAGGAGGACTTGTTAGGCAGGTAGAGATGAGTACTCTGGTGTCTGCATAAATGAGTGAATGAATGAGATAGCATTAAAGATTTGAGGTCCAGGCAGGTAGAGTCCCACAAAAAAGCCAAGTTTGTGAGTGTATACACACAGGACAGAGTTCTGGTTTGAGACTTTTGAGACTTGAACAAACATGGCTGTCAGTTTTCCATGGTTCCTTTTCTCGAGGGAAAAGCTGGAAAAGGAAAAGGTATGAACTGTGAGGTTTCTTTTGAGAATTCAAAGTAGCTGGATCCCCAGAACAAATGTTTGTGACTTAATGCAGTTGTGTTGTGCTTTAGAAAATAACAAGGAAGCTACTCTAGTATGTCAGAAGGAGCTTGCATGGAGTTCCAGAATTCTTACTGAGAATTAAAAGGTGGATGTCAGAGTAAATTAAATGGATTTTCCTTAATTTAATAACTTAATTAATTCTTTTACTAGTCTGTCTTTTATTATTCTTGGTCTGTGTTTTGTAGTAATTCATTACAGAACTAAATGTTACTGAAATATCCGTAGAGATGACTGTTTTATAAACTGTGAAAATCAGTTTGGGTCAAAAGATCTCTTCCTATTTAATTTAAATAGAATGGAGAAACAATTTTCATAAACTTTTTTAACACATCTTGTGTCTCTTTCTGTTGTTGAAGCTGGTATCTAAAGATGTTGCAGTGCTGCAAATGTAAACAGTGGTTTCATGAGGCTTGTGTGCAGTGCCTCCAAAAGCCAATGCTTTTTGGTGACAGGTAAGAAAATTATACTGTACTTTATGGTTGTATTTATTTAAAATGTGAGGGAAGTCTCACATGTGAGCTTTTATTAGGGCATCTCTAACACAACAGTATTTTTCAAAAAGGGGTTGAGTTTTGAGTAGAAGTTTATACACAAGGCAGCCTGTGTTTGGGTGCCAGGAAAATGCAGTTCTTCATCTCACTTGAACAGGGGGTGCAGTTGTGGGTGGTGGAGAGACCCCAGCTGTAACTGCCTTCACTTTGTGTGGAACTCCCTTGTATGATAGGTACGAGTCTGCATCCTCTGTTCATATGTGAGGAGTTAGGACAAAAAGAAATGAAAAAGAGTGCTGGTCTGTGCTTTTATTTTAAAAGAGACTTGGAGCACTTGCAGCAAAAGAAAGAGGAAAATTGGAGAAGAGAATCAAATAGCATTTCATTCATTATTTATTATAGTTTTATGTGGGAGTTTTCCTGGAATATTTGTATGAAGGAATTGAGTTAGGACCCAGGAATGTATGGGTCCTTAAAATGCGTATTTACACTGGTGCACAGGTTTTTGCATTTGAAAGGTTGTGCTGGGGACATTCCAGAGCATCTTCTTGAGGATACAGTCACAGGTTGAGGGACTTTCTCAGACAGAATGGAAGAGTGGCAACAGGATGAAATTGAAGAATTACCTTGTATCTGGCCCAGTAGGTATCAGCACAGATTATAAAAGTTGCTAAAGTAAGATAAAGGGTAAAGGGACTCACAAATATCATATGGTTAAGTTTCTAGGTTGTTTAGCTTGGATTTTTTTCATAATCAGAGTGTTAAAGCACTGTGTGTGTATGGACACCCACTACCCAGCACGTGTACATATACATATGTATGTATTTCTAGGTTTTATACATTCATTTGCTCAGTTTGCAGTTCTGGACCAGAATACCTCAAACGTTTACCCTTGAGATGGTAAGTATGAATTTACAAACAAGAGGGTGAGTTGGATACATGCTCTGCTTTTCTTTTTGGTGTTTTGGTTCTCCTTGCTAAAAAGGAAGTATACATGTTAGCTTGAGCTGTTTCCTGAGTCATTCTTGCTGTGTGTGTGATCAGGGGTGCATCTCCACCATCTTTAAGGGTAGAGATGTATTGTGATTGCATACTCTTGGGATTCAATCCTGGGGTCATTCAGTGAAGTAACAAGCAGCTATTCACTTGTGTATGTGGAAGCTGAGATATCAAAGTTGAGTGTTTTTTGCAGGTTTAGGATCCTGCTCTATTATGTAAGCCAAATGTAGTGAGTACCAGAGCACACATCCTGATACATTTTATAATAGTTTCCATGAATAGTCCTAATGGAACTAGCCTGTAATAGAAATTACATCCAATTTAGTGGATATATACCTGTACTAACAAATACGTGGTGGAAATTACCTTGTTAAATGTTAATTCACCAAAATACTTGCATGAATTCAGAACTGATACATTCAAGTATGAATTCAGATGTACATATCCCATGGTCCAGACCATGTTTTGGAGTTTTAAAAAATATTGAGACAATGAGATGAGGCAGAAATAAAAAGTGAGATGCAAAACAGAATGAGTCACTTGAAGAGAAATTGCAGGAGAAATTGAAAAACTTCGTGGTGTTGTCTGGATTGAGTGTCTTAAGTTGGGCTTTGTGTTCCTCCACCTGTATGATGCTAATACCTTTTCTACTAAATTGTTTCAAAGGAAAGCAATTGGAAGAAAAAGACTTGTTTTCTCTGGTTTTTTTATTCAAATATTCTAGGGTAGATATAGCACATCTATGCCTTTACAACCTAAGTGTTATTCATAAAAAGAAATATTTTGATTCGGAGCTTGAACTTATGGCCTACATTAATGAAAACTGGGATAGATTGCATCCTGGTGAGGTAAGTAAGTAGAATACCCTTTCTTTTTTTAAATCACAGTGCATACATATGTCCTGAAAGTTGACAACCTGTGAACTGTTTTACTCTGGATATTAAATCTTTTAGTTCCTTAAAATCTGGTAATCCCAAATAATGAAATAATTTTTGATTTCCTTGCAGAAATAGAATGCTTTTTAAGTGGTGCATCATTTTCTAAACTGTAAAATTTCTTCAAGTTATCTATGCATCAAATTACTTGCATGGTGACTTTTCATTGCTTAACTCTTTATTCTGTTGCATATCTACATTATCATTTAGTTTCATAATTCTTTTATTACTTTGATATTTTCATGTGCCCTGACCCGAAAATCTAAATCTAGAATTGAAGGCAGAGTATATTGTGTGTGAAGACCACATTCAGTTTCTCTAAGGTGTAACACATTTTTTATGTGGTACTCAAAAATTTCTTCTTTCCTTCCTAATTCTTAAGGAGGGGGGCGGTCAGTTTGTGTCCAGTTTGTTTTTGATCATTTTCTAGTCAAATTCAGCTACTTGGCAAGACATTTTGATTTTAGTTCATTACTATACTAATTATTTTCCCAGCTATTTAATTACTGAACATTTATCTTAGCCTTAAAGGAAATCCATTTACTCAAGCAGATTGACTTCATATTTAACTAAGAGGACCAGTGTTGGTCTGTGTTACTGCATATGAGGTTAGATTCAAAAATTTATGACTTTAGTTCAAAATGGCATACTGCTGGTAGAGTAAGTACTCTTTTTTGTACATGACAATTGTTTAGGGTTTTGAAGGATTTTTAATACATGTCATATAATGGGTTGAAATGTTCTATCAGTACATCCTGCTTTTATACTTCTCTTCAGTAAATTCATACAATTGTAGTCCACTTTTATTAGCACACACAATTTGAGAACCAAAGGTATGTTCTTGTTTTAAATGAGGAACTGTTTTTCATAAATAATGGAAAATAGTCTAAACACGTGTATAACAAGTTTATAATTAAACAAGTTTAACCAAGTTTATAATTAAACTATCAGTGTCAATGGTTTGTTAGAAACACTTAAGCATTACTAAAAATTAGAGTCACAAATACATATCTGGTTTACTTGGATACGTATGGCATCTTTTCCCTAACTCCTAGAAAATCAATAAGTTTGTCATATCAAGTCTTAAGCTTTGATTAAAAAAAAAAGGCTCTGCAAAATGTAATTCTCACACAATTTTTTAATGGAATGACTCTTTTAGCTATCTTACTGTATGGCTTAACAAGTATGTAAGCTGTATTTAATTTTGTTTTTTGTAGTATTGAGGGAAATGTAGAAGAAATCTGTTTAACATAATATTCCTTATATTTAACATAACTTCATGTCAGACTGGCTGGTCGGAGCAGTGGATGAGGAGAGTGGAGCTGTCCTTGATTTGGAGCACATTAGCCATTTTGAAAAAATTGAAAGGCCACAGTCCTCTCTGTGCTCTTCTCCTTTCTGCTTCCAATCCATCCATGCTCAATCTGTGAAAAATACATAACTAAGGGGGAGGAAGGAAAGAGCAGATCCAAATTAAGTAAACTCACTTCTTTATTTAGTGTTTTCAATTCTTTAATATTTGTACATCTTCAAGGAAATTGCTGTTTTGAAGTATGAATGCTACATTTTTAAAGGGCTAGATTTTAAATAAACTCATACAAGCTGTATTGAGGAAATTTCAATACTTTATTCTGAAAAGATTTGAAATGTCTTTCATGAAGTTGGCAAAAATTGGCTTGAAAAATCTGATCACCTTTGGTTAATTAGGGAAATGAGGGAAACAGAAATTAGTCACAGAAATAATGGACATATACAATATAATGATTTTAGGGGTTTTGTAGTCTCCTGAAATTGCCACTGTTAAAAATGACACTTGAGTTTCCTTCTCTACCTATTTATACTTGAGTAAGAGGAAAAGGGTTTTAGCTGTGGGTAAGACAGTAGTAAATGGTGGAGTTACCAGAACTCCTAAGCCAGTAATTTTTAACATGTTGTTATTTAGAAACCTATAAATATGTGGCAGTTTTCTGTAGTTTAGTGCTGCAGAGTTGCAAGATAGCAATGGATTGTACGGAATGCATGCAGTGAAGATGGTAAACAGGTTGTTACTTTCTTTGGCTAAAACCACTTGAACACCTCCCTTAGCTTTGGTAGTCAGGTGGACTGTCAATCTTGCTCAAAATCATGTTAAAAAGTTGGAGTTTGAGTATATTTATTCACTTATTTTTAGTTGTTAGCACATTGAATTCTTTGACCTTTTCTCTCTGTCTTGTTTGGTGAGAGTTGTATTCTTTAGAAATTATCTGATCCTGAGTTTTTTGTTGGGTTTCTTTGAGCTGCAAGTGTTGTGCAGTCTGCTTTTTAGTATTCATATTAGTAGAGAAACTACTGTCAGGTCAATAATTAAAGATAAATTTTCAGGTTTTGGCATGGCAACTGGAAATAATGGTAGTTTAGCTGGAATTGAAAAGTAGATGTATAAATAAAAATTTAAACAATCTAATTTACAGTCTGGTATGTAAATGTGTCCACATTATAGTCACCACCATACTTGCTTTTCTCTGTAATTATTTATGCAATTTTTCAGAGAGAAGATTTCATGTTTTGAGAACTTGATAGAGACTAGTTACTTCAGGCTTTGATGAAAGGAGGAAGGTTAGGCTGGATCTTAGCTAAAGAGACATGAAAATAGGTCTACTGGGTTTTTTTTAATTCTAATAATTTTTCTAGGTGTTTTCCTTTCTTTTTTTTGTATCAAGTTGAGTAGTATTAAAAAAAGTGAATTGGGTCCTATGGCAGGATTTTGCCATAATTATCACAAATAATTAGGTTCTTTTGTCCATATAGTTATCCTCTGTTTGCAATCTCAATTGATTTGGGAGTACATACAGAAGATTTTTTGTTAGGAGTCTCAGGAGAACGATGTAGTGTTGTGTTCCTTCTTTATACTAAACATTTTTGAGATATTTTTCTTGTACTTCTTAAAAGTGAAACTCATTCTATGTCCTGGTCTTGATCCTGGCATTAATTCTATGGATGCTAATCACAAAATATATGGGATTATGGTTAATATGCAACCACATCTAATATTTTGTTAATGTACTTCACATTCAAGTCTGTAGTTAAAATGACTCAGAGTAACTGGAATCTTTTTTTCTAAATTCTAAAGAATTTGAGAGGTTAAATGATTTCTTAATACTTTACAGCTGGCAGACACACCAAAATCTGAAAGATATGAGCATGTCCTGGAGGCATTAAATGATTACAAGACTATGTAAGTTATTGGTACTTTTTGTTTTAAATGTTGTTTGCCCATTTAATCTGACTTAGGTTACAGTCCTCAGCCTATGTGATAATGGCTCAAGCTGTAGATAACATTTTAAGTTTTAAATAATGTTTCTATTTCAAACTGTAACATTACGTAACTATTTTGATTGTAACCCAGACCAAGAGAAAATTGTTTTAACTTTCATCCTCCTTCCACTTAATGTTCTATTTTTGAGGAGGATTGTGATGGGGTAAAGAGGAGAGTGAAGTAGCATTTGAATGAGTATTTTCTTTGCATAATTTTGTTTTGCGTGTACCCTGGTATTTTAAAAGTTGCATTCCCTGGGATCAGAATTTTAACAATTAATTTACCATTATCTAGGTTTATGTCTGGAAAAGAAATAAAGAAAAAGAAGCATTTGTTTGGCTTGAGAATTCGAGTTCCTCCTGTGCCACCAAATGCTGCTTTAAAGGCTGATAAAGAACCAGAAGGAACTTCACATGAGTTCAAAATTAAAGGCAGAAAGTCATCTAAACCAATCCCTGATGTGAGGTAAGATAACCCAGTCATTCTAGCAGTGTTGTGGTTAATTGGGACTACTTTGGGTATTTTTTGGTGCCAACAAAAAAGGCCATTTTTTGTAGAATGGTTCTTTAAAAAAAAAATAATTGTAAAGGCAGATTATTTGTGAGAACAAGGTCTTAGAATCAATGTAGTAAACTTTCGATTAGGATTCTTTAAAAAATCACATGAAATTTAGCAGTAAGAACAATAGAAAATATCCCAGCTTTGCTGTCAATTGGGAAACAAAACCTTTTGCCTTACTGGATCTCTTAGGCAATAATCTAACTAGAATTCTCAATAGGAAGTATGTTGTGAAATAGTAACTTGCATTGGTAAATGTGCCATCTTTTTTGCCAAGAGTGATCGTATGAATAAATGATACTTAATACTTGTTCATTCCTCTTCAACATTTGGGAATCAGTAATGTCCCTAGAGATACATTAAATCTGTTATGTTATTATGAAGACAAAACCACATGGATTTGTACCTGCAAATTTTGATTTGCCAGAATCACCTCATTTAATACAATGTTTTAGAAATAAACATCTAGTTGTATATTCATTGCCAAAGGAAAACATGTATTCAATGAAAATTATCATCAGTAATACAGAATAAAATACAAATTTTCTTCTAGGGAATTAAGTAATGGTATAGAAAGAAAGGGGAAAAAAAAATCAGTAGGTCGTCCACCTGGTCCCTATACGAGAAAAATGATTCACAAAACTCCAGAGTCATCTCCTCTGGTAAGAATATTTCTTCCCCCTTCCTCCCTTCCTTCTAACTACATCAGAAATGTTGAAGAAAAACATAACAAGTTAATATGAATTTTTATTCCCCTACCTACTCTCAAATAAAATCAATTAAAAAAATTTAAGTTGAAGTACCTTTTTTTTTTTCCCTTAGGATAATGAACCAGTTCCAGCGATAGAGAGCCCAGCCTTGGAATTACCCTGCACTGTTGGGTAAATTAAAAAAAAAAACCTCCCATTAAACATTGTAGTACCATGTAATTTATCTATTTGTTTCTGAAATGTGAGCTCAGTTTTTAATATAAGATTTTTATTTTTTTTTTTACATGGCAAACCTGTTATCTTGGAAAATAGGAAATCTGATGGAGCTGCACATTCATCCAATACCTCAGATGTGGAATCCACAGGTGCTGCCAGTATGAAAGAAACTACCTCATCTAACATTTCCAGACATTATAGGTAACTACCCTGTTACTCTATCTGCTATAAAGATCAAGATTTGCAATGTATTAATTTTAATAAAATTTTCTCAGAGTAGACCTATACATAGCATGGGGAAGTACAAAGAAATAGGATGAGTGAAAATTTGTCTTTAATATTTCTGCTCACAACTCAGAGGGTGAGGATTTTTTGGTGCTCACTAACCAGTTTGTGATGTAAAATATGTGGTGAAGTGACATTTACTGAAAAAAATTAAACTGTGTAAACATTTGCTGTTATTAGTTTTCTACTAGTGGTCGCAAAAGAACGGATGTACTCTGAATTAATTTTAGCAGCTTTTGTTTCTGTAGGTTTCTGTATTCATGTTATAAAATACCAAGTACACTGTGATTTTTCTACAGTCAATAGAGCATGAAGAAATTCTGGCACAAAGTTTATAAATAATTAACTGCTGTCAGCCTTCCTGCAAGCAAATTGTTACTTGAGCTTTTCTTTCTCTCAAGTTCAGCAAATAGAAATTCCTCTTTTATTGATGTACATGGATTCTACTCTTTTGTCTCCCCTTTCTGCTTCATGCTATTGAGTGCTTTCATGAGTCATTTTTGTGTGCATTATTGATATAAATAGTCAGTTTTCAAAAAACATGTTTAATTTAGAGTTCTGAAATTGCTACCTAAGTGCCATACTTACAGTTACCTATCTGCAGATAAGTATTTTTTGAGTGAAAAGCAACAAAAATTATTATGTGAGTGGCATGGAAATAACTGATGATACAGCATACATTTTGAATTCCCTTGGAGTTAATGCTGTGGGGTTTTCTTTTCAATAGTTTATCTGACTCGAGAAAAAGGACTCGTACAGGAAGAACTTGGCCTGCTGCAATACCACATTTGAGGAGGAGAGGCCGCTTTCCACGAAAAGCACTCCAGACTCAAAATTCAGAACTTGTAAAAGATGATGAGAGCAAGGAAGATTACCAGTATGATGAACTCAATACAGAGATACTTAACAACTTAGCAGATCAGGAGTTACAGCTCAATCATCTGAAGAACTCCATCACTAGTTATTTTGGTGCAGCAGGTAGAATAGCTTGTGGGGAAAAATACCGTGTGTTGGCTCGTCGGGTGACGCTTGATGGAAAGGTGCAGTATCTTGTGGAGTGGGAAGGAGCAACTGCATCCTGACTGTAGGACTGAACATTATGTTCACTGCACTGTCATCTGTAAGTACAGTTCATAATGCAGAGCCACGAGAGAAATGGTCTTTAAATGTGTTTCTAAAAAAACAAAAAACAAAACCAGTTTAGCCTTAACGTGTATTTGTTATCATTACAGCTCTTGTGATAAAGACTTATCTTTTTAAAATCTGATCTGAGACTTAAATTTTTTAATCTGAACATTGTTAGATTGTTTTAGGTTGGGATATTTTGGGTTACAATTGCTTAAAAATGTGCATGGTGTTTAAAAAAAGATGACATTTTCTAGCGAACATTCCATGGATACAGTTATTGTGATTTAGAGAAAATATTATGTAGATAGCACAAATATTTGAAAAATCTTGTTTTGTTTTCTTACCCAAATGTTTGCAGAAATGTATTTCTATTTCAATACTTTCTAGATTTCATAAGTGCAGTGTATATAATGCCTACTGAAGACTGTAAAATACTGAAGTTTTCTTTCAAACAAAGTGTAAAAAAAAAAAAAAAAAAAAGAAAAAAATATATTGAGCCTGTAAATTGCTCTGTGACCAGACTTCATTGTCTTCTTAATATATTCTGTGTGTGTGTGCGTGTGCGCGTGTGTGCGTATGCACAGAGGTGTATATGCACACACAGACGGGCCGTGTATATAATGTGTGATTGTGACCTATGCAATACAGATTATGGGATCGGTCAGCTTCTGAGAACACATCCCATAATTCTTTTTCAGGAATAGTTGCCAGTATTTACACAGCAGCATTTCTTCTCAGGCTTATTGGGTGCTGTTGCTTTTAATGTACTAAGGAAAAGTGTCCAACCAGTGCAGCGTGTTCTGGCAATGGGTGCAGTCATTGATGTTCATGTGCTCTACATTCCATTACTTTCTATTTGAATTAACCATTAAAAAATTATGCAGGATCTGAAGATTTTGAAATTAATTCTGCTGGAAATAACAATTGGAAAGCTCTTGTGGCACTCTTGATTGTAAATTTCATGTCCCAGTTATATAAAGTTAGTTGACAGGAGTCGTGCAGGATTTCTACATACTTGTAGAAACAGTCATGTTTTGATAAATGTAGTATGAACAAAGTGTATTATTGCACAGGGTCAACAAATGTTGCCATTTGAAGTAACATTACTGATTTTATTACAACCTTACCTCTTTTGTGTTTATAAAATGTACCAAGTTTTAAATTGGTAAGATTATTTTACTTGTTAAAAAAAAAGTCAAAAAGTCTCTTGCCAGTATTAGATGTTTTTCCTTTGTCTGCTACTTTTGAGGGGGTTTTAGCCAAAGAGTAAACAGAAGAATATTTTTACTTTGGTGGTTATTCACTGTACTGTATAAGGTTAGTTTTCTTACAAGCTTACAGTTTGCCACCAAAATAAAATTAGGTAACATTTACAAATGACAGAGTGGTTTAAAGTGTACTGCCTGAGTTAGTACTTATTTATTCCATCACTTGGTTATTTGACTTTTTCTGCTTATCTTGAACATCTTGTAAAGGTGATTTTTTTTCTGAATTTTTTTTTGTCACCTTATAGCCAAAGGAAGCAGAGAAAGCTTTTTGTCCCGTGCTTGGCTTGTGGCTGGTTGGGTTATATTAGCTTTATAAAAATGCTAATTAAAAACTCCCACTTCTGTTTACCTTCACTAAAATGTGTGGGGTTTTTTTTCTCACACCCTCAGCTATTAATTTAATGTTGCCTTGCCTATAGCTGCAATATTTTGATAACACAACAACTTCATGTTAATTTTTGAATGTTTGTATCTTGAGATAATGCAAAATGTAAAGCCTTTGTAACCTTACTCACACCATCTGTATTTGTCTTTATTGTTTCACTTTATCCAAGTCCTTTAATTCTAACTGAACACCAGCAGTATTTTTCATAAAGATTCATTTAATGATAGATATTGGAATGTACTTGGAGACTTTAGTGGGGGAGGTGTGGGGAAAAAGTACTTGTCAAACTTCAGCTGTCCACAGACTTAACTATTGTGAATGTCGTTTCATTTTATTATGGTGGTTGACTTAACTCTGATGTTCAGTTTGTATTTTTGGAATTGCTTTTCTCTTAGAATTAAAAGACCAACATTAAATGTGTGTATTTTTGAGAGAGAAGAATGAGTTTTGATTCTGTACTCTTGTGAAGCACATACTTGGTGGCATCCTCCCATCCATCGTTTCCCAATCTCTAGCTTTCCTGTTCCTGTCCTGGAGACACTTGCCCTGCACATAGACACTAACTGGTGTTCCAGCTATGGTTGAGGGATGCTTTGTTACAAGGTGTCATGTACTGGAAAATGCTGCAATAGTGCTGCTGAAGATAGAGCTAGAGTAGTAATTAAAGCACACCTACGAATGCCTTTCTCATTTTATGTGAATTTCATTGTATGTAGTAGTGGTGTGTCTAAAGGAAAAAGACCAATGTTGCTGTATGGAATGGTTTCATTTTGATATAACTCGATCATTGTATGTATGCATGTGTGTAAATATATGTAATTCAACTTTGTTGTGGTCACTGATTTAGAACCATTTCTATGTGTATATTTAATATTTTTCCATTATGTTTTATTTGTATTACAGTAGTATTTAGGTAGAAGTCTCTTGTGACGGTTCTAAAAATATAGGTATCGCATGAACAAGACAGCAAAGAAATGGGACAATACTGGTCAGAATTGTAAAATATGCATCATAGCAAACTATTTGTCAAATCATTGTTCTCAACAAAAACTTCAACAGGAATTTTGAATAAAACTATGGTTTTTCTATGCATAACGCATTTGGAGTGAGATTACGAAGGAATTTTTGAAAATCTGTAAGCATGATACATGAAATGAAGGTCAATATTTTAATTTAACCTGAAGACAAATAAATGAAAAAGGCCTTTAAAGGTGAAGACAAGCACTTTATTGTCTAGGGGTGAGGGGTGGAAGATAATTTATTAAACAGAAAAATGGTTTTGTCTTTGGAACATCCTACTGAAGTGATCTTTAGTGTTATATTTTAAAAGGAAATTGGCGAATTGAGGTGCAACATACCAAGGCTGACAATGGAGCAATAGTTAGAACAGAGTGATAAACTGGACAGAAGCATCAGTTCTGTGCACAGAGGGAAGAGGATGTCTTGCAAATGTGCAGGTAATATGTTCAGGCACATCTCTAGTTGCCTCACATCTGTCTGAATGAAAAATTACACTCCATTTAAGGGCATGATGGAAGAAAATTACATTTTGTAGAAATGGAGAAGAGGGTTTAGGAAACATTGTTTGGTCAATGTTGAACTTAAACTGATGGCTAAACACCCATATGGAGGTGTCAGATCTATTGATATCCTAGTTTAGTTAGAAAAACATTAAGGCATGAGTTAACTTTGGACTTGTCAATGTTTGTAGAAAAGTTTGCTTTTTTTTTTTTTCTTTTGGTAAATTGGATAATCTATAGGTGAGGTGTAATGAAATAAAAGACATGAGAGAAGAGTCTAGAGTGTCCTTTGGAGTTCCTAAAGGAAGTTGGAGGGGGAAACAACTGTCTTTTAGCAAAGGTAGTGTAGGACAATACACAGTGCATTCTCAGTGCAGTTTGTACTGGTACTTGTCTTTTGCTTTTCTGTGTCTGAGAATGAGCTTGAAATTAGAAGCTCTTACTGTCTTTCAGTTTTGTCATTCAGCAACAATGAAACAAGATTTTTGTGTTGTCTCAGTGTTCTAGTGTTTTGCATTTTTGAATTCCCTAATGTTCTCAACGAGATTATCTCTGCTATTTTTTAAATTGGGTTTGTACATATTTCAGCATTGACATCCATATACCACAATACCAACAGTTATTCTGGTTTTCATTAGGAACAAAATATTTTGCTGGCAAATACTAATTTTTCAAGTACAGCTGTAGTTCATAACATTCTTTTCATACAATCTTTCTTCTAATCTGTTTACTGATACTATTTCACCAGTGTATGTTTTTCTTGTTCTAATTTATGTTTCCAGCTTCTCAATGTGACAATATTCAGTTTGCTTCCCATTGTTAGCTACTTAGTGTTTGGCACTGATTGACTTCCATGTGGTTTTGATTTCCTAGTCTTCTGTTTCTTTAATGTCCAACACAGTGCTTTCCAATCCTGACATCTGCAGTTTTACTTTTAACAAGCTCATTTACTTCAAAACCTGCCTTAAAGCAGGAAGCTAATTAATAGTTCTATCTTGTTCTAAATAAAATTTTTTTTCATAAGCACCACTTCCAAGTCCTTTATTTGTGCTTTGCCATTCTCTAATGAATACTCAGAAAACTTGGCTATTGTTGCATTCACTTGTGTCACCCTCCAGTGGGATAGTTATTGCTTTGCTCTGTACTGGTTTTTCTCATTCATCATCATTACTAAGGTTGCCTGCTTTGTGTTATTTGGTTGTTCTAATTTGGTATTCATAACTTCACAACTTGGTTGCATGGTAGCAGAGACCAGAAAGCACTAAGGGTAAAATTCTAAAGGTCATCAACAATAGCTGGAAATTGTGGGAAAGGGAATTATTGAACAACTGGAAAGGTTTTAGCTCCATTAAATCCTTAAGCATAAAAGAGAAGGACTTTTGTTAGATGTTTAATTTCAGGTCCCTTAACATAAGGTTGAAATATATAGGTATATGCTTCTAGAACTTTTCTTTTGGCAACTCTGTGACTTCCTTACGTACCTGTGTACCAATTTAGCAGGTGGCAGATGGAGACTAAGGATGGAAATAATTTCCAGAAACTTGGAGTGCACCAAGGGAATAAAGAAGTTTGTGAACAGTATGGGTTCCAAGTCTCATTAACTGTTGTTAGCTATAGCACCAGATAGCATGAGAGATGGAATTCAGATGCTTCTGGTGAAACTTCAGCACTGTAGGAGGGCTTACTACTACTTTTGTTTTTCATTATTTTATTACTATTTTATTATCTTTGCCTTTGATAAACAAACAGTTATGTGAATTGTTGGTTTTGAAAACAGTAAGTTATGTAGCTTTTGATTGCATTTTTAATTTCTGTAGAGATTTGTGTAAATTGTGCTTACTCACCTCCGTACCTCACTGTTCATACTGCATTCCTCCTGGATGAATAGTGAATTTCTGTGAGAGTACTACTGGAGCCAGGGGCAAAAGCATGGAAAAGGAAGGGCTTAACAGTAGCCATTTCTCAGCAGTAACTAAGAGATGTATCTTTCTTGTCATCACCACAAGTTGCTAAGTTCTCAAATGAAAGTCTTAAGGAAAATTGTTCTTTGAAAGGAAATGTTAGTTTTTTAAGACATCAGATACAGCTCAGTCTTCTTAGTTTCAGGCTGTCCTAATTAAATTATGAGGATAATGAGTCTTTAGAACAGATTGCCATATAAATATTAAAAAAACCCCAAAACTCCATAATGGAAAAAAGAGGGGAAAAAGTAATTGCTGTGACTAATTGAGTAAAATCTTTAAAAACGTGGTCTTAACACTGTACCACGTGGTCACAGAGTGAGGATGGTGCTGCACCCTGACCAACAAGTGGAGTTAAACAGGGCCGTGCTGCACTGCTGAGCACGAGAAACAATGTGCCCAGTCTGAGGCACAAGGGTTGTGTTGTACAGGAGCAGTGAAGGCAGAAGGTGTCATTTCTCATGGTGCATACTTGGAGAGATAAGGGAACTTTGCAATTGTTTCTCATGTCTGCATCCAAAAAGAGCTCTTGAGAGTTTTTACTGCTCATGTACTTTCTCAAGTCACATCATTGTTCCTTCTACCGCTAATTGCCTGATCTGACAACATAACATTGTACCTTAGCATTTGATGATCTATTTCATTGGTTCAAAATACAGCAAAAAGGAAGTCCCTGTTTCATTACTTGAACAATGTGGTTTGCAGGCTTCCGGACAGGCCTGGGTGTCTCAGGAGTCTTATGAAATGGTAAACAAGCTTGGATTTGTTGTGTATTACTCAATTAACCAAACAAAATCCAATATTTTGAGCTTTATTCTCCAGATCTTGAGTATTATTTTATGAGTAATGCAAAAATATTACATATTAATAACTAGCAGTAATTTATAATATGAGATTCTTAATTGTGAGCTTGAGACTGTGGTACTATTTCCTGTTAATGTTTGCTGCTGAAATAGTTAAATATGTTAAATACTTTCTCTTACAAAGACCAGAGGTTGGTGTCTTTCTGATCTGATGCCTGTGTAAATCTTAAATTATTTGCACTGATAAAGTAGATATTTACAGTGAATAAGAACAGAATTTGAACATTGCATGAGGAAGAAATTAAAAAGCTGCATTACTAAAACCAAATTTCCTGTTAGCTTAGCATCCTTGATCTTTTGCAGAATTCAGAGGTATTCATAGCATTCTTCCTTCATTACAAAACAACACAAACACAGGTTTAAACTTGATTTATTGAAAATCTCAGTTTTGCATAATTATTTAACATCTGCAAGTCTTAAAACATTTAATTATGAATAAAAAGTCCATTAAGAAAAAAACGTAATTTATATTCTGCTTTGTAAATTTTATACAGTCAAAAGCAATCTACTCTTCAAAGTCCAAGTACAATGTTACTTAACTGCAAGTTTGAATGCCAAATCCTTCACCTATCATAAACATATTCCAGCTGCCAAAGTCAATGAACCTTTCTAGTTATTCCCCTTCATTTTCTATAGTGGACCTTGAATGAAGAGCAAATACAGTCAGAGCTCTTAGTTGCAAAACATTAATTTCTTCCAGATGAACCCTGCTGCCGATTGTTGCGTTTTCCTTCTCCCAGCGATCGCCGTTTGTGACGGGAGCCCCTGAACTGCAGCAGTCCTGCATCTTTGATCAGAGCAGGCTGCATCCAGTCGCAGGTTCAGCTAGGACACCAAATGGTTTGGCCACTGATGTGTAACTACAGAGAGGCACAGCAGAGCAGCTGGGGAACTCAATCCCTTAAGGTGCCCTTGGAAAACTTGGCAGAGCTTATCTGTTTGGAGTTCTAAGCTGAAATCTTGACTCTAGTAGCTTGGAGAGCAGAGGTAGATGTCTTAGTCACAGCTTCCCAGAGCTGGTTCAGCATTTTGCAGATGGTTTGGAGCATCACACATGGTGATGCAAGCAAAGATAACATGGTATAGTGCTACTGGGAGAGGGACAGGGAAATGGCAGGGAAACATTATCTGCTACTCTAGCTGAAAGAATTATTTTTTTCCTAGACATTGTTCTTACCACAGAAATAAGCTTTCTACTTCCAGGCAGTTTAGAATAGAAAGCATTATATGGAAGTAAGATACACAAAACCTTAAAGGGATACAGTCTTATTTTGAACACAGCTTTGCAGAAAGATGAAGTAGCTCAACAGCCTTTGAAGCCCTCTGTAACAAGTTCTGTAATAATAATAATAAGAAGAATAATACTTTTGCTTATAAAAACTATTTAGAAATATTATTGCTAGGTCCTCTTGTATGAAGTTGAAGCTGAAGTGCTGTTTCTATGTTCTGTAGCCCTTGCTAGCATCTGTTTCATTTGAACAATGTATTTCTTCAATGCACCTATTGTCCTGGTTTTTATTGATTAAACAATATTTAATCACAGAAAGTCTCAAAGTTGCAACTCTGCCATTCATACAGATGACCCCTCAACAGGCACAACACTACTACATACACTTTTTTTTAAACACTTTTTAAAAAAGTGTTTTTAATTAAGTTTTTTTAAAACTCTTATGATGAAATGTAGTTAACACATTTATACAAGAAGTTCCAATGACTTGGCACATTGTAAAAATTACTAACTTGAAACTACTAAAAAAATGTTAATTCTCACGCACCAGGGGTTTTGGCAAAAACTCCATACCCTCACTACACTGTTAAAAGCCACTTCATCCAGATATTATACATTTCCAATTTGGTATTAGCTTTGCCTTAGTGATACTACATGTTCAGTTGATCATAAAACTTAAAAGCCTGTACTTAGTGCTCCTGTGGTTTGTGCCTTATTCAGATGAACAGCTAGGTACAGAAACATGGGTTGTATGAAGAATGTAATTGCACAGCTGAAAGACTTGTGAGGGTGAGAAAAAGGGAAAGTTTAGGTGAGCAGCTTTGGTTTTCTATGCCTATGTAAGTCACCTGTTACATTAGTCATAGTTATAGTAATAAAGTGGAAAATACGAGGGATTTTGAGACTGCAACAATCAATATTTGTCTGGACATACCATGACACCCCTTGCCTTTATTAAAAGGAAAAAACATGAGAAATTACTTTTTAAAAAAATTATCTATTACATGAGGTTACAGTAACTAAGAATTTGCAAATCATATTTCCAAGTGTGCCTGTATTTGTTTGCATACATGTAGTCACTTGTCTCAAGGAACAGCCAAAAAGGAAAATAGGATTGCGCAACTACAGGACAGAAGGATTTATGAACTGGAATTGTACCTATTTTCTCCAACTCTTTTCCAAGACTGTCTCAATTTCACATTGATGGTGCTTTTTTTTTTAAAGTGCTGATATTAGTCATCTGTTATAAAAAGAGATTTCATGTTCTTACATAGTTAGCCCAGTGTTTATCTATGATGTCAAAGAACAAAAACCGAAGATTTTAGAAAACATGTAACTTTGAAGAAGAATGACTGACAGTAACTACCAATCCTGTAAACTTAGGCACATGTAAATTCACCCAGTATTTAACAGGAACTAAACCAATGTCTAGGTTACTACTTAAACTCTTATGTGAAATTGAAGAAAATGACAGTTATCGTTACTTTGCATATGCACCAAGTGTGCTATGCATTAGGTAGGCATTAACAGTCATTAACAAATCCTACAAGTACAAAAAAAATAGTTAGTAGCATTTGGAAAAAAGGGAGAGCTTGGGAGGAGGCATTATGTTCACGTTTAAAAAAACCCCAAACAAACCATCACAAAAAACAACAGAAAACCCCCAAACACAAACAAGACCAGCACTATCACATCCAAAAAGCCCAACATGAATTGAAAACCTGATTTTTACTGTCTGTTCAAAAGAATCTGAAAGGTCTTTATTTTCTTTACTGTAGTTTATTGCTCCCCTTCTCCCCCATACCTGTTATATTGTTATGATCATAATACAAACATTAATGAATTTTAAGTTCTATTTTTCCTCTTATCTTCAAAGAGACTTTTCAACATGTAAACCTGAACAGCTGATACCACCACCATTACTCCCAAGTTGACCATGGACCAGAAATTCACTCTGTCAAAGTTGCTTTCTTGTATGTTGCGGTCACGAGCCTCAAATGCTCTGAGCAGGGTCTGAATCTGGACACTTTTGCTTAATCTGGCTTTGACACTGTTGATGGATTCCTGGTAAGTAACAAAAGAATATTTTTAGAAAAGAAACCACCTGAATTAAATGTATAGCTTGCATACAAAATTATTAAGTCTGTATTACCACCTGTAATTTAATTTCTTGACAAGTGAAGATTTAATTTCATTTTAAAATATATACATGATCACAGTTTTCATTAATTTGTCTAGCCTGTTTATTGTGTACCATCTAAAAAGACTTAATTAATGTAGCATTAGAGTTCTGTACTAATTTTGGTCTTTCTTTTGTAGGTAGGAAGGTAAGAGACAAATCAAACCTATTTGGACAAATACAAAGTAGTGAATTGGCAGAACTAACCTCAAAACAAATTATGTAGTGGCAAGCAAATGTAGAGTTTTTTCTGCTGCATAATAAAATTAAGGAGTTTTTTAAAAACTACTGATGGAAACTACCATCAGGGCTCTATCTGTAGCAAAAGAAAAGTACAATAATGTTACATTCTTGTCTGTTTCTGGTGTTTCCACTACAGTGGCTATAAACTGCTGCTTCAGCCTTGATACAAAAGCAGAATTTTGACAATAAATCTTGAATAGGACAACTGGAGGTCCTAGAAAGGACATAGAGTATGACCCTGGAACTAGAGGAAGTACATGAACACTTCAGCCATGACAACAGCAGCTCAAGATTCGCACCTTACTCTGCATTTACTAAGTAAACATCTGGTCCTATCATCTGCTGAAGTTTCATCCACCACATAATACAGACTGACAACAAAAAAGCTGATCTCATGAAGTGCTGAATCATGTTTTTGATATAATTATGCATCCTGAAGTAACTTTTAGTGAGAAGAGTAACATTTGCAGTAGGAGTAGGCTAATAATTAAAAAAAAAACAAAAATCATAAGGTTAAACTCAGCAGTAACATTTTCTTTGTTTCATGTTTAACAAAAATATCTTAAAATAGCTATTCTGGGGAGCCAAATAATTTTATGATTATAAAGCTCATTGTTACACAATAATGAAAATTAACACCACACAAGAGCTTTAAACATAAGACACAATGCCCTATTTTTGCCAGAAAATGTGTTCTCATTAAGGAATAAAACTACTAAGTGCTTGTGTTAGTCCTTGTAGAGCTTGCAGGGAGAGTAATACTTGGCTAAGTAAACAATGGGATTAAATTCTAATCTTAACTTTACAAGAATTACCTACTTTGTAAGATTTTCAAGGCTCTCAATGGTAAGTTCTGCATTTCTTTTTCTTTTGGAAGAGATACCAGTATGTAAACAAGTATCTATCAAATTCATTCAAGTATTTTTTTGATTAGTGTGAGTGGGATTTTCTTCACAACTTCACATATAACTATATAACTTTTGCTTTTTTCTAAGTGTCTTGATTGCCAATTTTAAAGATCTGGTTGGATTTTCAGATTCCATATTTGGTTTTATTATTATTTAAAAGTGTATAATACACCTATAAAATATTTTAAACATTGTTTTGTTATTTAAAAATCTGCAATGTGTTTATGGCAATAAATAATACACTGTAGTTTTCTACATGATGTATTTAGTGTGTGCAGATGTTTGGGTTTTGGGTCAGGTTTTTTAACATACCTATTGTCTGTAGCTGTGATCAAACAAACAATAGCACCCTGCATCCTACCAAGCATTAAGAACAGTTGTACTGGAGCATCAAGCAATCCTTTGCTCCTAGAGTATTCTCAATATTGAATGATCATAAAGGGAGTAAGAGCTCTGACTCAGCAGTAGTCTGAATCCTACATCAAACAGGCTCAGCATACAGTTTAAGCAAACATAACCACTCAAAGTCTGCAAGGATGAACCTGTAGTTTATGCAAATTCACTCTCATTCTGTTAATTAGTCTGAAAAGATGTAATAAAATCCAGGGGCAAATTATATATTAATATCTAATTTACTCAAGATAGAAACAGTAACCCATACTTCTGCAAAGCTGTGATGAAGAGGCTAACACAGTACTTTATCTATAAACATTGATAAAAATTATGCAGTAATTCCAACTACATCATTGGGACTAAATAATACTTCAATGCTCAAAGTATTAATTTTATTGTTGCTAGGGAAGAATGTCCCATTTTAGCAGTAGGAAGAAAGGAAGCTGAATTGGAAACCAAGTGACTGAGAGCTAGGCAGTTTCTTCTTGCCGATGAAGGGCCTATTCTGAAAAGATCTCCAACTTTCTGAGTGTAAGCAAGAGATCCACAGTGTTAAACTTCCTGTATTAGTAAAAGCAATATATGGAACTGGAATACATTCCAGGATGATGCAACAGACCAAGGCAGAATGGCTACATGATAATGAGGTTTTTTTTTTCCAAGTGCTCTTACATTGAATAGAAAGATCAAATACTAACCAGAATATCTTCCAATTTCATGTCTAGGAGATCTGTGCCTGTAACATACTTCTTCCAATCTTCCTCATCTTGACCATCTTCTCCCATATTGTCCAGGATCAATTCAAAGAAAATCACCTTTTCTGAAATGGTACTGAATGTGTTGTCAAAGCAGAACATGTAATCCCCATCTTCTGTTTCCACCCTGTGTATATAAGCAGAACATGATTAACTTCACTTTCTGTGCTGGTTCTCAAAAGTCAGCTTTTGTAAGCATACCTTTCCCTTTAAGACTGACAACTATGCACTTAAAAACAACCCAATCTTCTTTTTTGTATAAAAATAAGAACTATAAAGATTACATTACAGATTACACAGTCACAGCAAAACAATCCCAAAGACTCCAAAGGCTCAAAATGATGAAGACAGAAGCCTGCTTTCATTTCTTTTTGGGGATTTTGAATCATTGCTAATCATTACAAAAAAATACACAATAAGGAATTCTTATGCTGTACAGTAAAATTACAGCAAGTATTACATATTTTTATAAAAGGACTGGAAAAACAGGACTTTTTAGCTTCTTATTTGTATGACTCATATGATCTTTTGATATTAGATATGGAGACCTTTCTCAACTCTATAATTATTTTTATCCCCTGAACATTAACAGCTATCATTAAAACAAAAATACCCTTCACTTCATAGTACAATTCATGTAAAAAGCATTCAGTGTTTATAAAAAAAAAATTGGTATTCTCAAAGTGTCCTATTAGAAAGTCTTTTGGAACACTAAGGAACAAAAAGTATTCAACCTTCATTTTAGTTATATTTGCTAAAGAAACCAGAAAAGTTCTTTATGTAACACTTCTGAGTTTGAAGGTTTTAAACTTACGTGTGAACTCCATCTGATTTTCTTTCATCAAAAACTAGAGTTTCTCCTTTTGGGGACAGCAGATGAAAATCTACATCTAATCCTGCTCCATCCAGAACCTGTGAAACAAACAAAAATAACCAACCTCTGACCAGCAGAATTCCTGTTTGCATTGCTGACAGCAACATTTTTAGGGAAGGCAAACCTTTTTAGGGAAGGGAACAGGCAAATAAAGAATCTGAAAGATTAATCTGTCTGGATGAGCTGACACCAAATTAACTCCAAACAGATGAAAAAACCGCTCAACCTAAAAGCATTTTACAATTTCAGAATCTTAAGCTAAACGTAATTTAAACCTGCCAGGCTGGGCTTATATTGAATCATTCCCTAATTACTTTTAAGAATGCATGAAGTTTTATCAACAGGCAGGGTTAGACAACCTGTGGCAAATACCAACAAGAGATGGCTAAATCTGGCATTTCTATGGCTTATGTCACTGCTTGGTAAGTACCTGCACTACTCCCATTTCAGTGGTAGGAGTGTTCTAACAAGTCACTTCTCTGTAAATATGTGTCACACATCTTTGTACACGATGTGCTGTCGCCTCTAAGATCTCTTTGTTGGGTGAGTTAACGGTGTTTAAGACAGGGCCAAACCTCTTATGCCAATCAAAGCTGTACCACAAGACCTTCTCACCTCCTGATGCACATTTAAGGTCTGAATTCTGCCAGGGCATTCTCTTTTCCCAAAGGTAGAAGGAATTGAAGGCATTTATGTTCCTAAATTCTCAGGGAGTGTCTACAGCATTAAAAAGCTGTGCTGCTTTAACTCTGTAACACAGCTACAGTTGTATCACCACACCTATTGTGTTGTAGAAATTCTTTGTGGGGAAGGTAGTAACTATATAACAGAGGAGAGAGGGATCCTTTCAATGACATTACTTAAGTCCATGCTAGGGCAACTTTTTGTTTGCTTGTTTTCCAGTGGGCTTTTTGAGTATAGCAGAATGCTCCTGCTGAAAAGGAGGGCAAATTTTACACTGACTCAAACTGACACTGAAGAATTACAAAAAAAACCCCACAAAAAACCAAAACAAAAACCAAACAAACAAAAAACCACAAAAAAACCCAAACCCAAACCCAAAACCAGACAAAGAAAATTTCTAACTAACAGCTGATCAAATTAAAAAACATGCTTAGTGACACATCTTTAGGGCTCCAGTCTAAACACCCAGATAAGAACCTTTGTATTACCATAGTATTTACCTTATGTCTTTGGAGAATTACCTGCATCCTATGTTAAATATTCTTATGCTTTAGCCACTAATGTAATTCAGTACAAAATAAATCTATTTGCAGCAATATACACAGCTCCTTTCTACACATTCAAATAGAAAACCAAATCATTATTGTTAACAGTAGTGCTAAGAAATTTATGCCTGAGTAGAAATAAGTTATGCATATAATGTTACACACATTAGTCCTTTCTAAAATAATGTCTTTATTTAGCTTATGAGCAAACTTAAATCCTCTGTCTGTGCAAAATAAACTTTTGTTCAGCTTAGACAGGACTCTAAACAAAGATTGAATATCTCTTTCATTCTCGTTCAGTTCTACATGTAACAGTATTAGAAATTAGAAAAAACCACAAATTTCAGCTTTGTGAATTTCAGTTGGGAAACAGAGGGAAAAAATGAAGGGAGGGGAAGAGAGGCAGATCCTGGCCCATTTCGAGGCACAGTAATAGGGTGGAAGGATATTCAGAGCCGCTTCCCTCACTGTACCTATTTTACTGAAAAAAAAGTCTTTATTTTAAGGAGGTAAAATAGTTTGAGATCGAGATCTATTCCAGACATCTCGAGGGAAACTCGACTCTTCTGAAGAAGGACATCAAAATCTTAATGACTGTCTGTTAAACTGGGCTGTTTCTGTAAAACTTTCGTCACAGAGATGAAAGCTGTTTAATATCAGCACAAAGATAGGCAAGTACGGGCTCTGTGCATCAGCACAACGTTCCTTATGCTTTAGAGCTACAACACAAGGACACAACCGTGAACTTTCTACATTTTGCCTTTTTAGAGGATGGCGACCTGAGCGCTTCTCAAGTAGAAACAAAAAACTCCTCCCAAATCACCAAAAGAACGTATTAGAATAATTGCAAAGGCCAGTAAGTTAATTTTTAACTCCCGAAGTCAGAACTTCTAACAGCGTACAATTCCAACGTGTTTGCGAGCGCTGCCGAGGCCGGCAAGTGGCCGGGACGGGCTGGGCCGCCCGCGCCTGGGTCAGGCCAGCGGAGCCCCGTGGCCGCTCCCCGGGCAGGGCACCGCGTCCCTCGGCAGGCACAGCCCCTCGGGGCCGAGGCTGCGGCCTCAGCAAGGCAGGAGCGAGCTGCCGGCTCGGGGCCGGGCGGAGCCGCTGCGCAGACGGCCCGGAGACGGCAGCGCCGCCGCCACGGCGGGACCCCAGCTCCCCTCTGGACACCCCGCGGGGAGACGCCCCCTCCCGCCCTGCCCGACCTGGTACTCGAGCTCCAGCGAGGCCTCCTTGCGCATGGGCTGGTAGAAGCACTCCTTGCGGCCGGCGGGCAGCGTGAACGTGAAGTCGCTGTCCAGGGAGGGGCTGAACTCGGCGGCGCCGGGCGGCGGCAGCAGCAGCGCCAGGCACCCGAGCGGCACCAGCAGCAGCCGCGCCGCCATCGCGGCACC
>VYXF01002831.1:20373-34697 GCA_013397295.1 Polioptila caerulea | reverse complement strand
CGAGCGCGGCTGTGGGGGCGCCGGGCGCGGCTGCGGCGGGGACGGGGCGGCTGCGGCACCGCCGACACCACCGACATCACCGACATCACCGACACCGGCACCAACCCCCGCTCGTAGCCCAGGGACAGCCGCCAGCGCCCCGTGCCACAGCTCTGCCAGCCCGGGCCCCTGGTTCGGGGTCCTGCGACGCTCCCGGCCCTGGCTCCGGTGCTGCCCGTCCGCCCGGGGCCGGTTCGCTTTCGTCTCTCGTTGCGCTGGTCACGGGCGGCGAGGCAAGCTTTGCGTATTCGCGTGTGCGCCGTTCGCTTCTCGGGCTCCCCGCCAGGTGCAAGGCACTGCCAGATCGCTCAAATTCGTGACAGACCTCTGGCAAATAATGTATAGCAGGTTTTTCTAGTCTTCATATATGGAAAATTAGGAAGCTTTTTGTGCTTCGTGAATGCATACAGAATTCCTCTTAAAAGCGACAATTTGTTACTTTTATCTCGCGAGCGTAGGAAGGAGTAGTGTGTGAAATAGTAGGTCTACATTTGGAAATTCAATTTCTTCTTTATTGTATTTTTTTCTCCTTTCCTTTTTTTTTTAATTTTTGCAAATAGTTTTCATGCCCATTTAACAGTGTTTTAATATTAAATATTGCTTTAGCCTTATGCATGTTACCAATGGAATGTAGTACGTGGACCTGCTCTGAAGTCGCTGACGATGACCTGCTCGCAAATGTACAGTCGTTACAGAATCAGCTGAGGAGAACTGAAAAAACCCTACAAACTGTAGAGAAAGAGCTTTCCAGGTATGAGCATGTCTGGGAATAGGAACCTCCTGTCTCTTGTACTTTCCCTTTGTCGTATTCTGTGTATTCTGTGATGCATTACTGCAATTAGCTCCTTTTGTGCTTTTTGTTTGATTAGTCTTTATTTTGTTCTTCCTCCAAACACTAGTACAAGTGAGCAGTACAGCCACTGCTTCGCTGAGGTGATAGACGTCCCTCTGGAGGACTTTGCACAGCTGAATTACAATTGTCAAGGCTTTTCCAGCTGTAAGAATTCTGCTGGAACATCTCGCCAGGATTTACAGAGAAAATCCAAAGTAAATATTTCTCTTCATTACTCCTTTTTATTGCTTTGGCTTTCTATTCTTTGCCATGTTTTTGAACATTTTTGGCAGCTGGGCTTGGAGTAGATACACTGTAGCATCGGCCAATGACATCAAGTGAGCACTGTTAAACGTAGTATTACTTGAGCACATTCCCTCGGGAAATTTCCACTCCTGCCTTTCAGTACTTGAGGCTTCTGAGAAGGGTGGGGACAAAGTTTTTAGCAGGTCCTGTTGCAGTGGAACAAGGGGTAAGGATTTTCCGCTGGTTTAGATTAGATTAAACAAATGTTTTACTCACGAGGGTGGTGCAAAATGGGGCCAGGTTGCCCGGAGCCCTGGTCGATCCCCCATCCCAGGAAACATCAAGGTCAGGTTGATCAGGGCTCTGAGCAAATTGATCTCCTTCAGGTTGTCCTTGCTCATTGTAAGGTGGTTGGCGTAAATGACCTTTAAAGTTCCCTTTCAACAAAACTGTTTTTGATTCCATGATGTATTTTTATGTGTTTTTATATATATGTATTTAAACAAGCATATTTTTATGTTTAGTCCTACTCTGTAGCCACAACTTTGGAAAAAACTGTGGGAGAAAATGAACACCTTCAGGAGAAGTTGGGTGACCTTCAGGAGCAAAATGCATCTTTGGCTTCTCAGAACTACTACCTAAAGAGCAGAGTGGAAACAATGAATTTTGAATTGATGCAGTCAGAAACAAAAGTATGTATCTTTAGTGTATTCATCAAAGAGATTCACAAACCCCAAGACACTCAGTGACCATGATTTTTGAGTTTAGAATTCCAAGCAGAATGTGCTGGGTTTTGTGTTATCTTAATCTGTGTAAGTTTAATATTTCGTATGTATTTAATTATCAATATTAATCTTGGATAGAATAGTTTGGAATCTATTTCTCCATGGGCAAAACAACTATATGAATTATGAATTCCATCTACTTATGTTCCAAAGTTTAGTCTACAGACAGTAGGCCACAGAATGAAAAATACACTATGAAAGAAAATACTTCAGTAATGCATTTAGTACTGTACCTTCACATGTCTGAGACATTAATGGGAATAGTAATGGCACAGTAGTAATTTGTCTAGGAAATGAAAATAGTTGATCTCTCAGGTTGGATTAATATTGCTATTTTTTAAAAAGTGAAGATGAGTTAGAAAGGAGTATTGTATTGAATAAATCATTGCTGGTTTAGTGTACACTTGTCTGTACAGGTTTGCTTCAGGACAACTATGTTCTTTTATTTGATTTATGTATAATATTAATAAAACAGAGCTATGCTTAGTGGTTTTTGTTTGAGAAACGTTGTCTTCCAAACAGTACAAATAAGTAGATAAACAAAATGTTTGACTGCCGGGCAGTGAAAGAAGAAATAGTTGCATATAAACTTCTGGGGAAAAGTAAGAGACAAGATCAACCTATAACAAAATCATTTTGCCAGACAGAATATCACACTGAAACTGGAAGGAATGTTAAATGAGCAGAAAATTGGAGTTAAGGTGGCGTAAATGAGCACCCATAATTTACAGTAGGGTTAAGAGCACTGCCATTCAGTAAGCAGATTCTTCTTCTGTTTCTCACCTGTATATATGCAAATGTTAATGAAGCCCTAAATACTTTTGTATTTCAGATTTCATATCTTGAGGCTGCTTTAGCTACACATTTATTCAGCATTCCAAAGTTGAAAGAACAGATTGTAAATTTGGAAGCAGAAGTTTCAGCTCAAGATAAAATTCTGAAGTAATGTGTACTTTAAAATCAATATTTTATTTTTGTCTTCCTGCTAGTCCAATCTCTTTTTGGGGATGATGTAATTTCTGGTACTGTGTGGGTCATGTAATCTGGGGTCTGAAACTTTCATTTCAGAGCCATTTATAGGAGGAGGGAGATGGTTTAGTGTACGTCAAGAAACAGAGGAAAAAAAAAAAAAGACTGATGAAAGAAACCAGTTTGTAACATGTGCTGAATAGGAATGTGCCCTTACAACTGGATAGGGTGATTGTTTGCTGCATGACCACATATATTCTCTTGTAACAAGCATACATATTTCTGAACACGATCATGTTCTTTGTAACATAAAGTGTTCTTTCTTCACAAATATGTTAATCAAGGCAAATGGCCAAATAAAGCTGATGTAACTGCTGTTCAGAGGTGTCAGCAAGACATACCTGGCTGTCAACCTGTCTTACAACCTCATGTTATGGAATATTCAATTAATATTTCAGTAGTCTGTCTTCACAAAGAAAGTAAAAATTCTTACGTTAAATTTATAGTTTAGTGTTCTTTCCCAGCCACACCTCTTGGCAGAGAAAATGTGATTTCCATGATCCGAGCTCATGACACCAAGTCAGCTCTCTGGGCCCTTGGCAGTTGTGACACGTGGTGCCTATTGATAAGTCTTAGACACCACTCCAGACTGCAGACATACTCCTGGGGAGGCTGGAGGCTATGGGTGTTCCTAAAACAGTTTTGAGAGTTATAGCATGTTTGTTTAGCACTTCTGGAACATTGTATGCACTAAAGAACAACTTAAATCTATTTTCTTTACAAAAAGTTCTTATTCTTTTGTTATGCTTTGTTTATTTTCCTAGAGATGCAGAAGATAGACTAGATCAAAATCAGAAAACAGCAATGGAAAGAGAACACATATTGCAAAGATATCAAAAGGGCTATAAAAATCTGAAAATTGAGTTAATTGAACAAAACAAGCAAGGAAAGAGGTAATTAACTAATTTTAATAAATGGAGCATAGAATAATAGAGCATAAGTGTTTATTTCCATTGGCAGTTGTTTGCTTTGTGGAATCAAATTACTTTTCTGTTTTAAGGATGTTATTTTTTTAAAAAGGGGGAATTCTGTGGGAAGGTACTGATTATTTAAATAGACATGTTTAAAAACTTGAAATCAGCTGGTAGTTGCAGGCTGAGAGCACACACTAGTACCCAGTTTATCAGCTGTTTTTTTTTCCCCTTCAGAATGGATGTACTGCAGTGGAAAGTTTCAGTGTCCAGAATATATTTTTCCTGAATTATTTTGTCTTTGTCTTGCAAGAACCTGCAGTGTATGCTCTGTTGTTGATATTCAGCAGTATTCCTTGCTGTGAGGAAAATGATAAAAGAACAACTTAATCAAGAGAACATTTTAATGTTATTCCTAATCTTCCCTGTCTGTATGACACTGTTAAAAAGGATGCTGTAATTCCATCTCAACCCCCATTGCCTTTCCTATTGCCTCCTTTGGCCTAGTGGCTCCGTCAGTGCTGGGATGGTCAGGGAATTTGACTGTTGGAAGTTGCTATGAACACTCCTATCACATCCAAAATGTAATTTTGAAGAAGTGAGTGGAATAAATAAAAAGATCCCTACCTTCGCTGTTAATTTAACTGCATTACCTGGGGCAAAAAATTACCTGAATTAATGGTTTGGGAAAGCATTTCTTGAACCTTTTCAATGCAAACTCTTTGTTTGACTTGTGCTTCTACCCATAAAATTACCTCTAACCTTTGAATGGCAAGAAAACCTGAAATACTGTGGGGCTTGCATTACTGGTTGAAGAAATGTTTTGCTTGATGATTGCTGTTCCTTCAGAGCATGTGGGGTTGGAACTAGCTGTACTTACTTACCTAGCTGCAAATGTAAACATTTCTGTACTGCAGAAAAGCTGAGCTTCTGCCAGATGTTAAGTATGATGTTATGGTTAGTATCAACAATTATTATGGTTTACTTTTAATCAGTAATTGTAACAACTTACTACTCTTTACCCAGGCAAACTGAAGTGCTTTAGACTAATGCTATTTTGTTGTTCTGAAGTGCTTTTATCCCCTTCTCTGAATACTTTTGCCATCTCCGAATGGGCACTGGTCCTCAGACGGAGACACACTGATCTGAGGGTTGGCTGTACTCAGATGAGGCACTGCCCCATCCCCAGCCCCCTTAGTGGTAGAGAGGAATGTTCTTGAGCAGCAGCAATTCTTGTGTGCCTGTGTGGGCTGTCCTGAAGAGACCGCACACCTGAGCTGTGCTGAGGTTACTCTGCCAACTTCTCCCAATGGATAATCACAGGGCAGGGGGCAGTGCTGTGGAGTGAGAGAGGGAACCAGTGGGGAGTCTAGGTTGTTTCTTGGAACAGAGTCTCATATGATATCAGGGGCCTGGAAAGTTGGAAGAAGAAGGGAAATACCTGGAGCAATTACTGTAGTAGTTGTTTTTAGTAACTGGAGAAGATAGTTACATTAATGGCTCGTATTTGTGGGGTTTTTGCATCTTTTGTTGGCAGAGCACAACAGCAAAGAAATGAAGCTTTATTGAATGTGGAGGAGCTGACAAGAGCTTTCACAAAGTATAAAGCAGAAATAACTGAAAAATTAGAAAAGGTGAGAGTTTTTTCTTCACTTGTATTTGCCATAGTGTTAAGATGTGTCTTCCAGTAGGCCAGGGAGCTAACAGCAACAGGTTCCTCAGTGAGTCAATTGTTTCCACTTGTTGGTGGCAAAGTCCTAAAACAGGTGGGACAGGATCAGCAATTGTTTGTGGTGATGAGTTCAGTTATATAATTTTACACTGTCTTTGCACAGTCTGGATCTTTGGAGTATCCCAACACTGCTGCTCTTTCTTAGGTCTCCTGCTTGCTAGCTGGGAAGTTTACACTTTAAAAATACAAGTTCCTTTTGAAACTGTTTTTCCTCCATATGTATAAGTTGTTCAATGAAGCATGTGCTGAAGAAGAGCTAAGATGAAAATGAAGTCATCTCCCAAAGTTCCAACTATCAGAATTGTTAATTGTTCCTGCCTTGTGGGAGGAGAAAATATAGTTAGCTCTTAGAGAGATTTATTTTTTTTGTTAGACTTCTTTCCTGATGGAAAAGGGTTGCCAGCCACAAATATGCCCTAAAATATTAATTTAATTTTTTCCTAAATGACAGGAAGAGAAAATTTCCTTGCCTCTCTCCTTCTCTTCACAATAATGAGCAATAGTATTTTCTACTGACTTACCAGAAAGAGCATAGTGTTCACAATATTCTTTTAAAAATAGCCCCTTGACCATGGCAGCTTAGTTTATTGCTGTATGGTAATGAAAAAAATTGCTTTTTAAGGCTAAAGCTGAAGAAGTAGTCTTGGGAGAACGTTTGATTAATTGTGAAAAAGAAAAAGACAAGTTGAATGAAAAGTGTATCAGCTACAGAAAGGATCTAGACATCCAAGAAGAACAACTGAGGTAACACAAAGGCTTTTAAAGATTCTCTGCACAGTTATTTTACAAAAAATTGCATGTTGCAATTGTCACTCTGAATGTTCTACTCAATTCATATAGTTCAAACCAATACATTTCTACTTATTTTCTGTAACTAATTTTTAAACATTTTAATCCCACATGCTGCCCCCCATTCCCAGGAAGGTGCTCCCCCTCAAGCCTTCTGGGGCACTGGCTCCCTGGGTCACTGGCTGCTCCTGAGGGCTGTGGGCTGCCCTGGTTTGCTGGGCACCTGTGCCCTGCCCCTGCCTGCTCCTGTGGGGCCCTGGGGGTCCCTGCCTGCTGCACACCACACCTCAGTCCCTACATGGAATGAGGGATACTCTTGTCATCTGATGAGGAGGCTGCACTCAGGCCCCAGTGGAGGTTGTGGTGCTGACTGCAGCTTATGGAACAGTCAAACCTGATTTTGACTGCTCTCTGTCCTAACTCCAACTGTTACAAGTTTTTATGTTCCTTTTAGGTTTCATTTCAAGCTGAAGCCCCCCTTTTTCCGTTCTTTGGTAATTCCCTCATTGCTCTAATGAGGGAAGACAACCTTCAGCTTATCGTCTTTAGAATTGTTAGGTTTGGACAAACACCTGCACAGGCATTTTGGGGTTATTCAATTTACATACTTTGTCCACACACACATTTCGTCTTAATTGTTATTCTTTTGGCCATTTTGGCAAGAGTGGGCAGTGTATGAACACCCTTACATTAGCTTAACTCTCCTTACTAAGTTTCTGTTTCTAGTAATAAAAATATCTTTTAAATGTCTTTTTATAGACAATTGAAGGAAGAGAATCACAACACAAAAGAAGAAATTAAAGCTCTAGAGGCAAAGAACACTGAAATGACATCAATGCTGAGTCGGTCTGATCAGAAGATCATCAAGCTTGAGAGTGAGCTTGCTGAAAAAGAAATAGTACTTACAGAGAAAAATGCTCTAATAAGTGAAAATGAAGAGCTGAGAGCACTTATTGAACAGCAACATTACCACTTGAAATTATGTCATCAAGAAATAGATGATTCAAGGAAAGAGCTTAACATACTAGAAACCATTATTTCGCAGTTGTCTTTAAGTACATCTGAAGAGGTAAGAGTAACTGATATAGTCTTAACAGTGTATTATGTTTTGAATAATTTTAAGGACAGAATTATGTGCACTTTTAATGTCCTGCTATATGTCTTAAAATTTATATGCCACTATAACACATGAATTAAAGATGCTGTGAAGTAATAAAAGGTTGATTTTTCATTGACCTTTGTTTTCTGTTAACTTTTAGTTTAAATGGCACAATTTCAAACACCAGCTATTGAGTTCCTCAACAAATGAAGCTACCTCTGAATTTTGTGGTGAATCAAGTAAACCTTTGATTGCAGACCAAAGGTATAACTTTCTGTTTACTGAACTATGGCAAGAATAGGTGCTTAATAAAGTGCTATTAGAACTAGCATGTAGAAAGAATGCTAAATAGCTGTCTCCTCCTTTATAGTAGCATTAAACTGGCAGTGAAAGAAGCAGAAATTAAAAAACCTGGTGGAAACTTAACTATCTGTACTGGAGCTGAGCATCTTTCTAATGGTAATGCAGGACAAGAAAGCAGCAGGTTATGTGACCTGGAAACAGAGCCTGTCAAATTGACCAGAAGTCCAGGAGGTAAGCTTGCTGAAATAGCTGTGCAGTTCTGTCTAATTAATCCACAGAACAGAAATGTTCTGCAAGGGTTCAGGTTGGTTTTGCAGCAGGTGTGCTCTGGTTGAACAGGGAAAGTTTTGCCACATTGGAAACTGTTGTGGTGTCCAGACATAATGTATTTCTTTCTTTTGCTGCTTAAGTTACTCATTCAGCAATAGCTGAGCTAGGAGTTGTGTTGAAATGGAACCATGTATTTTTTTGTTTATGCAAGTTGTGCTGAAGTCTCCGTATTTTTGTTGACTCTTCTCTGTATCCTGCTGTTACAGTGTTTCTCTGATTGCTTCTGTCATTACTGTTAGGACTGCTCCATGAAATGATGTCAGGGCACCTATACAATGATGCCGTCTTTGTTTGTTTCTTGGGGTTTTGTTGGGGTTTTTGTTTGTTTTCACGAGTCAGCAGTTTCACTGCTTTCAGTTACGTTATGGGTTTGCATATTCTTTTATAAATAAATCTTAAATTTATTTTTTCTACTTTGAGAGAGGAGAAAATGTCAACAGTTGGAACTTATAAGCAAACAATTTGAAAAGGTGAAGCAAAAATTCCAGAAAGAGATAGAAGAGCTACGCACTAAACTGATAAAAGCAGATGATGAGAATTCTGCCTTGAGGACCAGCATGGCTCAAAGAACCAGTCAGTTTCAAATCATACAGGAAGATCTATTGAAGAAGGCTTCAAAAACTAATAGCTTAGAGAGAGAAGTAAGTTTTTAATAGCATTGGAAAGAATATGCCACTTTTTCCTCAGTTCAGTAATCAAAGATAGTGAACACAATAGTTATGGAAAAACTGCATTTGTCACAATAATTTAAAAATCCGATTAATTTGAGAAAAAAATCAATTTAAACTTTTCAGCAAGAAGAAAGACTTGGCAGCCTTAATTTGTTAGTTGTCTGAAATACTGTTTTAAAGCTAGTGTACTTAGTAGGCTTTCCTGCCACTACTTTGCTTTGTTATGTGGAAAATACACACAGTCTTGTTGCTTGGTGTGGTTGAATTAATGTGTAATCCTAGGAAACAGATTGAAGGAACAGTTGTATTTTTCCTCATGAAATGTTATTGTAGCCGGAGATGAACATCATTACCAGAGAGTCACAAATGAAAAATTTAATCTTCAGCTTTTCTCAGGATTAAATTGCTAAATGTTTCCATTGTGGTGCTAATGTTTTTATAAAGTTCAGCATAATGGTTTTTGCAGTTATTTCCTAATAATGAATGTAAATGTTATAAACATGTAAAGCTATTTCACTGATAATTAATTGGATAAATTGTAGGTAAATTGTTCCTGAGCCTTTCTCTGTAAGTAATAAAATACAGTAGGTCAACAAAATCAGCTGAACAGTTTATTAAAAATACTACAGTGGTTGCTAAAATGGAATTGGTGATAAGAAAGTGCATGCAAATATTTGAATAAAACTGAAACAGTTGTCTACATGCTGTTTTGTGCCTTATTTAATTTCAGATTAGAAAGAAATCTTCTCAGCTTTCTGCTCTTGAGAAACAGTTGGAAGAAAAGACTGTTGCTTATTCCACTGCTGCAGATAGAAATGCTGAGTTGGAACAGGAACTCATGGTAAAATGTTCTCAGTCAGAAACCACATTTATTTGAAAAGACATAAAAGTTGAACTTAACAGTAGTATTCCTTGTATTCAAAATGTGCAGACTTTCAGATCTACTAAATAATCGATGCAGATTTTAGGAACACAGGTTTTATAATGGAATCTTGTTTGAAATAAACAAGATTCTTTTTTCCGCTCTTTAATGTGGTGGTAAGTTTTTAATGAGCCTGTTACATTTTCCTTGTGGTCACATGTGCAATGAAGATCTGGCCCTGTAGAATTGCTATTTGTTTCAGTGAAATACATGTAGATTTGTAAATTAAAAAGTCTTCAAAATGGTATTTTAAAGATTCCATCTGTCCATATGAACATAGAATTTCTTTTTGTCTTTGTCAGGAGTTGTTATCTGTGCCATAATCCATCTTGGCACACACCTTGTGTCTGTAGTGGCTGCATTTACTGACATTCCATACCTGTGGTATAGGTGTGGCATCCTTTGAGATGACAAATGCTCTGTGTAGCTTCAGAATTTTGTTTGGTTTTCCTTTTTGAAATCTAGAAACCAGATGATCAAATAAAACACTGTTTAATATCACAGTTGAATGTTTTTATTAAGTCCTTTTATTGTTTCCTCTTCCCAGGTAAAAAACAGATGCATTCATGAGCTGGAAACAATTATCAGTGACGAACATGAGAAAATAACTTCTGCTTTTGAAAATGAAAAGTTGCTTCACCTTGAGAAGCACAAAGAGATGGAGAAACAGATTGACCTAGTAAGACCTTTATCATGTGGTTGTATGTATGAATGTTATACTTGGAAAGTTTTTCCTATATTAATTTGTCTTATAATTTTGAGACAGAGCCATTTAAAAAGTTATGTTGAGAAGCTCTTTCTTCTCCCTGCATTCTCTAACTTCAGTACATTTTCCATCTAACTAGCTATACAACTTTCCCTCTGAAATATTCATATCCTGCTCAACTGAAGAAAAATAAGGCCTTAGGAAGAGTACTGTTGTTCTTTTCTCTGAACACCCATTAAAAAAAATAAGTATTGCTTCAGTGCCTACTGGGTTTAAAGCATGACAGCTTCTAAAAATGTTCTCGTTGCCTGAACCTCTGCCAATGTGAGCCTTGTGAGCATCTGTGTTCAGGGGGAACTGTTAGGGGTTCTTCAGTCTAGAGAAAGAAATCTGTTTCTCCATGTGAATAGAAATACAACTGATTATTTCTAGCTGTTTAAGAAGCTTCTCATCTTTTAGTGAAGAATGTATGCCTGTCTTAGTGTCTTGGCTGATGACAGACAATAACACTCTGTCTCCCCTCATTCTCCTCTGGATTTAAGATATAAGGTGCTTGGAATTTCTTGATAATTTTAGGACTGTGCAATACTGCTGATAGCAGTAATGTATTTAATTTTCATTATAAAAATGATGGATGAATAGAACGGAATCACATATCTAGATGAATAAATTATTATTAAAATAATAAATTAAGATATACTTACG
The DNA here is from genome assembly GCA_013397295.1 of Polioptila caerulea. Taxonomy (NCBI): domain Eukaryota; kingdom Metazoa; phylum Chordata; class Aves; order Passeriformes; family Certhiidae; genus Polioptila; species Polioptila caerulea. The sequence continues at coordinate 23,598 of VYXF01002831.1, read as the reverse complement.
GACAGCTACGGACACAGCTGGAGAAGAAACATCAACAGTTGCTTGAACAAGAGAAAATAATCTCTGTTTTACACCAAGAGGTTATACATAAACAGCATCACATTGAATCATTGGATGGGCTGCTAACAGGAAACAGAGAGGTAAGGTTGGCTCTTGACTTTCTTTAAATGCAAATCAAACAAGTGACTAAAAATAATGGATAGCATATCCATAAATACATGGAAAAACTGGGGAAAATGAAAGAGGTTAATGTTTTCTTAATTCTTGTTTGAGTAATTGACTGAATCTAGTGTAGTCACCAATTACTGCTACTAGTACTACTTCAACATATTGTACAAATTTTAATGACCTTTCAGTATTTTCTGTCTCAGCATTCTCTTCATGCCTCTGGATTGTCCCTTGGGCTTCTCTCTCTAATCAAAGGAAAGAGATTTGGATAAAGAACGATTGGATCAGTCCTGCACTAATTGGAAAACCAATAATGTTCTAGTGTGATAATGTTTTATTCCTTTTAATAATGCCTGCTGCTGCAGAATATGAAGAGAGATCTCTCAGCAACCAATTTCACTTCAGAGTATCATGTACACAAATACATTAAGCAATTGTGTTTTAGATACACTGATCTGCATTTTTTCCCTGATTCTGATTATGAGTTTTTATTAAATTACTTATAACTTTATAGCATTAGATTAATGTTACATAATATTCATATTTGGTTCTCTTGAATTAAAATATCTGTAAAAACAGGAAATGGAAAATCAAAATGTCAAGAAAGATCAAGGATTGAAGATGCTGGAAAGCCAGTTAACAGAAGAAAAAATCAAAGTTAGTAAGCTCTCTGTAATGTTCAAGTAATAGTTTTAAAGTTTGCAGGACAAGTGTATTTCCTTTTATCTTTTAGAGCAAAAGGTTTTATATAAATTTGTCTTAAGTAAATATCCCAGAAGTAATTTATCTGAAGTATTTCTTTTTTATCTGTTGTTTCATTTTGTTTTGTTTTTTTTTAATTAGAAGAAGTATGATGAAACCTACAGTAAGAGATTATGCAATGCATAATTGCTTAATGCAATTAGTGTTCTGCAAAATAGGGCAAACTTGTGCTTATTGTACTCTAAAAGTCCAACATTGTCTCATAGAGCTAATGCTATGTATGCTTTAGGTCTACATATGGCATGTATTTTAGATATATGTGATACTATGATGTTGGTCATGTTTTCAGTCATCTCCAGCTCTTCCTAGTGTTTGCCTGATAAACATTTTCCAGGATTGAGACAGGATTTTAATAAACTAGTGCCATGTGCGGATTTACCCCAGTCAGGTTTCAAAGTATTAAATCTTCTGGATATCAGAGGGAGAAGATATTGGGGACTTTGCTGTTTTCATGCTCTTTCTGAGCTTGTGTTGGACCAATTTTCTATCCAAGTGGCTTTGTAGCATTTGGGATGTTTTCCAGAGACTTAAAATTAAGACACATAGTAATTTCTCTTCAAAAAGCTCTTGAATCAGCTGGGGACAGAGATACAAAGTCCAGTATAGTTTAGAAAACTGGCAGTCTGATTGCAAAATTGGAAGAATTAGACATTCTGCAGCTAAATTCAGCACAATTCTCATTGATGAGAAATCCTAGCATTGAAACCAAATGGTTAAGAAAAGCTGAATTACTATGCCTTAAGATCTCTGGGGGTTTGTTTGTTACAATTTTTATCAGTTCATGGTTATAAGGTATTTGTTAGAGATTATTCAAACCCAAATGAACATTAAAAGTGTAAAATAGATTGACAGTGTTGACACTGCTCAAAGCTCTTCCTTTCCCATTTGGTGAAACTCAGGCACTGTCTCTCAGTGCAGAAAGAGAAATCATGCTGCTTGGTAACTTTTTGAAAAGAATTGTATTAAGATCTGAGTGGGTTTTTTGAAAAACATGTGTGTCAACTCATCTATGATGATAATTCCAATTTTTTTTTTGCAGTTCCATATGTAATGAAACATGATGGATTAATGATTTGATTTGACCCTATGTTTGCTTTTAAATTCTAGCTACTAACAAATGCATATATTCTCATAACTGATAGTCTCATCTGATATAAACACAGTCTAAAGTGTTATAATTTTGAATTTCACAAATAATTTTAATTTTTGAAGACTATTTCAGTTTTAAAGTTTATTATAATCTTCCATGACTGTTTTGATACTCTTATGATAAAAATGTAGCTTTTCTGATGTTTTACACAAAGCTATCTTTTAATACAGTTTTTAGACCAGTTAATACAAACCATGCCATGTAATTTTAAATAATCTATTGCATTCACCTAGGTAAGACAACTTGAGTCAGCATTAAATGTATGTAAGGAAGAAGTTGCACTGTATTTGAGTCAGTCACAAGAAAATAAGGAGATGTTTGAAAATCAGCTGAAAGAAAGGTCTGAAGAGGTAACAGGTTGTTTTACAACTCTTCTGTATTGTAGAGAACACTTGTTATGATTAATCTAAAAGTTTGTGAAATGACAGCCAAAATTTGCAACAGGACCTGTGAATAGGAAGTAAGCTGGGAAAAAAATGATACATTTTGTAAGGGTAAAGGAGAAATTCATAACTCAGAAGCACTGGGTAAATTAAGGGAAAAGAAGCACTAAGATAAATGAATTGTTGAAAGAAATAACAAAATCAGAATAATGTGAAACACAGTGTTATCTTATGATAAATGGAACAAGCACTATTGCAATATAAACTTTAGTGAACAAAATTAATCTGTTTTTCAACTGTCTTAATGGGGAAGAAGTCCTGGACATAAAAAAAAAATGTTTACTTCTAGACCCTGAGTTTTATCATACTTTCCACTACTCCTTGAAAGCAGTAAAGAGCTAGCTTTAAACATTAGGATGAATTTTTCTGTGTGGGTGAACTAAGTATATAGTAGGCTGGTCATGTCAGTGCTGGCCTGCCTGCTGAGAGAGGCTTTAGTCAAGTGGAGACCTCATACAGGGTTAGCTTGGTGGAAGTTGTGTGGTGACAATATCACATAAACCTGTGATATTTACTGCTGCTTCCTAAGCCCTAAAGCCTGTTGTTCTTGTACTGCACCTGAAGGGGCTGGATGCTGTGTGAAACATCAAGTGTAGCAAGTGAGGCTTTATAATTGTGACCACTGTTTTCATCAATAAATTCCAGTCACTACTTCTCCTCCGAGAGAGCAGTTAGTGATTTCTTTTTAATTTTTTTTTTTTT
>VYXF01002831.1:0-13992 GCA_013397295.1 Polioptila caerulea | reverse complement strand
GTGAAGACCTCGGCAGGACAGAGAGAACAGTGTTCTAGATAAGGTACAATAAACAATAAAGAAAAACTAAAGACCGAATAATCTATGTTCCTTTTTTCATCACGGGCGAGGAAAAAGACTTTTAACATCTCAGGGACTTTTCTGCAAAAGCAGAAAACCCCACAAAGAACAAGACAGTGACTGCTGCTACCTTTCACACATATCATTAACGATGTCCAACTTTTCCTAAGGGATGATTCTGGATGAAAGTATTTCCTAGCTAGCCCCTGTGCAATTGCTGACTAGACCCTTTCTTTCCAGACAAGTTGTCTTGTTTTTGCTAAGAAATACCAGATAGGAAGAGGCCTAAGAATGATATAAGAAAGGCTTTGAAAATAGACCTACTCTTGTCATGTTCCTTCCAAGACTTGAGATAAGGAAATTAAATTTTATTTTCATTGTAGTGAAGTAGATAGAAGAAACACTGGATTTTGGAAGCATTCAGTGTAAAACATGAAATATGTTGCAGAGGGCTTCTGGCTCCACTTAGAATATGATATGGTTCCTCCTTTGTTTAAAAATTGAGTATATTAACATAATGTAAGAAAACACATTCTCCATTAGTAACACATTGCAGACTGATGGAGCAGTCTTCTGAAGAAATTTTCTGTCCTAGTTCTAAGAAATAAATTGCCTAATCTATCTAGGGAAAAGGGGTGGAGAGGCAGTGTGTATGTCTTGCCCAGGGGTACAGTCTGTCTCATTCTTTTTCTTCTTAATACATTGCCTTCTTGCTTATTACAGAAAATATATTAGTTCAGGGAAGGAATTGCTGGGAGGGTTGATTTGTGTTCTAGTCCACTCTGTCCCTTTGGGACTCATAAAATAACCAGGTCACAGTTTTCAGTTGAATCATTCTTTGTTCTTAGTCTGCTTCAATCTGCAGTGAAGATTTTGTAACAATACAGAACTCGGCTACCCTTAGAATTTGTAAATATTCTAAATAAAGGAACAGAAAATATCTTGCTGAACATTGAGTGGCTTTTTCATTTTTCTGGGAAATTGAAGTAATTTTCTTTATTTAAAAAAAAAAGGAAGATTGGACTTACAGCAAACTATTTTTTTTGGATCATAGTTACTTCTGAAATGAGAAGTAAATTGTATTAAAATAGTAAGTGAAGTAAGAAAAAATTAATGCTTGTAATGACTAACTTTTTAAACAAGTGATTTTTATATTTTTGAAAAACTGTGCGCAGCATTAAAAAATTAGGAATTATTGTAATAATCTTTCATTTGTTAGCTGTAAACTGCTTACATGCTACTTACAATTTCTGTGTTTCTGTACAGTATGTATAGCATTTCTCAGAAAGAATAAGCACCTATCTAAGCATGGATAGATAAACAGAGAACCAAGATAACATCTTTTTAAATTTATAATTAACAGGAACCTTAGGATGTGATGTGAAACAGAAATGGCTGAGAGAGTTGTGCTCCACTACTAGCTAATGTAAACATGGCTGCTGTGTATCATGTACTAAAGTCACCTAAAACTCTGTTTTTTTCTCTAAATGAACAGTTGAATAATTGGATCCAGCATATACACTTGTTTTTGAGAGGAGGGATAGGGCTACTAAAGCTCTAGAAACTGACAAAAAGCCCCTAAGCTCAAACAGGCTGTGTTTGGCTGCATTTACTTCTACACACAGCTTACATTGGTGTTGCTATTCTTCTTGCTCAGTGTTGCTGGACATCATAAGCTTTTTTCCTCTTGATACTTGATACCTTGATACTGTTGATGGGATTTTTACAGACAATTCCTTAACTGTTAGCAACTTAAGAACAACAATGCAATCCAACGTGAAACCCTAAGCCTCCTGCAGAGGAGTAATTTCAAAAGACAGAATTTTTACAGCGATTTACAGATGAAGATTTCTTCTCAAAAATATTCTGCATAATATTTTTCTTCTTATCTGCTGGAACCTAATATGGTGTCAGAAAATTTTTAAGTTGTGCTCTTCAAGAAAGCAAATGCACTTCAGTTACCAGAACAATGAACAAAAATGCATTAATAACATAAATCAGAATTTGAGATGGCAGCCATGCACTTGAGACCTGCTGTTAGTTTTCTTGAATTTGTAAGATAAAGTTTAATAATGAAAAGTAACATCTTGGTAAAATTGATTTAGATATGGTAATCACAGATATTTTGTTTCAGGTGCAAGAACTGTTAAGAAATGACTGCTGCTGCCCGTTGGACAAGCAGAAACCCAGGAATGCTGTTGCTGGCATTGTAACTGTGCATTCAAAGAGGACATTTTAAAGTAATATTTCTAAATAAGGAATGTAGTTATTTGTACTGAAGCAGATGACAACCTTTTTTATTTTTGCAACTGTTATTGAGATTATTGCCTTCATATAATAACATATAAATTTATCTTTTATACTTCAAAATAAAATTTTTATTTCTTTTAAGTTGTAGGGATTATTTTCAGCTGTCATATTTTTCCAAGGTTTTAAAATTATGTACTTGTTTAATATCTCACTTCTAATTAAAAGTACAATGGTACTACCTTATTAGCAATTTTTGTTTGGGAATATTTTATCTTTTTTTGTATGCATGCAGTGTTGCAGACACATATTATTAAAACTGACCTGTTTGTAAGATATTTTGGGACACTGATTTGATCATAGGCACTGGTAAAACCTGCTTGCTTTACTCCAAGCAGTATCTTTAAGATGCACAGGACTGTGGGACAGGGCCATAAAGCTTGAGTTTGTTTCTTTTGATATTTTTAATCAAACAAAAATACATACAAAAATTCCCATTGATTAAATTCACTTCATAACTATGCATTCTAAAATATATCTATTTCCAGGTTTCAAAAAATACTACACAATTTAGCTGGTATGAATAGCTAGTGGCCCCACTTTTATATTTACATAAGCATCAGAAACTGCAAATATGCTTTTGGGGCCTCAGTCTAGATCTGATTAATGCACACATGATTTATGTGCATTAAGACATTCATACTTCAGCAATCAAGTTATGAAAGTTTCTTGATGTAAAGAAGAGGAAAAGAATTGAATGTATTTCTGTTTGAATACCAGGCCCCAGTTAAGTGTTTTGCATATTAAAAGTGTATCTTAGCCAACAAACTTCCCTGAGGTATACTGGAAACTCTGCAAGTGGCAGTTTGCTAAACTCCTTGGGCAGTACTGGCTTTTCCACTTTATGTAAACACGTTCCACAAATGCCCACATGTTCTACATTAAGTGGTTCTGCAAAACCAGTCACACATTCTGCTACCATTGACAAGTCAAGATACACTCATCTAAAGTATTTCTGCAGTTTCAGATTACTTATTCTGCTATTATGAAAATTATGATGTGACAAAACCCACTTACTTACAGAAATAAATATATTGTGTGTTTTAAATCAAGCTATTTCTTTCTCTGCATAACTGTAAAGGGAAAACCTTAGAACTAGGTTGACCGGTGCAATAATTGCAAATTAAACTACTTTTATTTTTAACTCTCTTGATGCACATCACTTTGCCTTCAGCCTAGAAGTGTATGCACCAAATTTCTGACAGATTTTTTTTAAGCAGTGGAATATATAAGCCCTTCAAACCGGGATTTCAAGTGGAAAATGTAACCAATCTTTAATTACAGCTGCATCACAACACTAGTGGAATTCCACTAACTAGCATTGTATAAAGCCTCATTTGCTCCTCCTACATGCACTAAATATAAATGTGCATGAGCAGCAAAAGTAATTTGCCTAATCTCTGAATCAGCTAAATAGCATTTGCACTAAAATTTTGTCTGTATACTAACTTATCTGGTTAAACTGTGGGTCAAACTTGATAAATAATTAGAATCATAATTATATTTTATCTTTAGATGTTTTGCTGTTTTGTTGCTTGCCAGAGAAGTTAATGATTCCACTTATACTATTCAAGCCAATTTGTTTCTTTTGGAAATTATTTCAGTTAAATATTTCTGTAGTGTCCTGCTTTTCTTGAGTTACTAACCAATTTACAGCTATGCAAATCCTGGAACACTAAGTTCATTTTTCTGAAGTGTGTTGCATTTACATGGGGTTGTTGAGTTTTGGAAAACATTTTACTGTGTATATTGGTGTTGCAATTAGCTGAATGATGTTCATGAGTCTAATTGCTTATTAAGGTCTTTCTTTTTCCTGTCACTCAGGACAGAAACAAGGGACTGATGTTCTTCCTGAATGTAGTATGCCTACAGTTACAGTCATCCAAGGAGACCAAACAATGTATGTTAAACATGAATTGCACTGAAGTGCCAGCCCAACTTTAATCCACAGTTTATAGGCAAAATATTTTCTCCAAAACCTTCACATCAGGCTAGTTCTTATTTTTTTTTTTAAATTTCTGCCATGTCAATTGCAGAATCAAAAGTGTTGAAAGAGATTTCAGCCTTAGCAAGAATGTAGTGAAGCTGGTCTGTTCAGCATTTCCTGTCAGCTCTCCGCTGCAGCATACTTGCTTACTTTCTCTTCTTGCTTGGGAACACAGCCAAAAGGAAATGTGAGGAGTCTGTCCAACAACTTGTCTCTTTCAGAATACACATCCCATTTTGCAATTTGGGTTTTTTTTTTTTCTATAATGCCTATTAGGACTCTTGCAATAGAAGGGCATCAGTGAAGAAATGCATTCCTCAGTCTGTTGCAAAAGAACAAGGAGGGTGCTGTAGGTGAAGGAATTCTGAAGAGCTTTAGCAGAGGGATCCCACTCTGAGTAGAGTTTACTTTCCATAGATCTGAGTGGAGGACTTAGCACTACAGACCAATTGTAATTGTGGCAAGGCTTTTCTTGCCAGTACTGTGCAAGCTGGTTATTCTATTAAAAAAAATCCATGTAGTTTAAAAGTGCCTCAGTTTATAGATTAATCAAATTCTGTATTGATCAGTTTTGATAATGCAGATTATAAGCACATGTAGGAGCATCTGCTTCTATCTTATTTAGTTGGAGATTATCCCTTAATCATGCAAGGTCCAGGTGTGCATTTTCAGATTTGTTGACTCAGGGAAGGTGGAGATAGTATTAAAAGCCAGTCACATTGTGCTGTAGTTGCATTTATGTTGTTGCTCCTCTGAAGAATCGAACCACTAAGTGGAGAGAATGGCAAGAAGAAATGTCCTCATTACAGGTTGCTCCTCAGGAATTGGACTGGCATTAGCTGTAAAAATGTCAAAAGATGAACAGAAAAGATTTAAAGGTAACAATCTATCTGTTCTTTATCTTTATAAAAAGATACTGTTTGAGATGGTGATGGTTTTTTTCTCTGTGATTTAACAGGTGGTTTTATTCAGTTTTGGTAACTTGTTTCTGGTTTGTTTTCCTCTTCTACTGTCAAGAAAATACAGTGAAAATATACTGTTTTCTGTAAGCAGTTGATATTTTACCTTTATTGAAATAGAACAACTGTTGGAACTGAATATTGTACACACACACACACCATGAAAAAAGACACTAGTATAAAATGAATAGCTGAAAATATCTGTGGTATTATGCTGCTCTGGGTATACAACGCACACCTGAGGTTAGCTTTGCTTCTGGCTATTAAAATCTCTACATGGCCCATGCCAATTTGAAGACCAAAGTGATGAATTGAAGTCAACAGTTTCCAGATTTGCAATTTTTTTCTTGAAGTACATTTCATTATTCCAAGCCTGTGTAGGCAGGTGAACAAAGGGGCTGGGATTTGTCTTACTGCTGCAAAGCAGAGTATTTGCTATGGTTGAAAATGATGGCAAGGTGAGCCCAGCAATCTGTGAGAAGTCAGTCTCTCCTACTTACAGTATTTTACTGCTAACTGACTGGATGCAGATCTAGAGCTTTCTGAGCAATTAGGCTACAATCATAAATAATTTCAATTTTGAGAAGCAGCTTACAAAAACAGACTTTTTTTCAACCTAAGGAATTATGTCTTCCACTTCCTAATAAAATGATGGTTGTCCTGCTAAATATTGTGGTGGTGATTAAAAAAAAAAAACCAAAAAGGAAATCTGGAATCCAGAATTAGGTTTTGGGTATATAAAAACAATTTAGTGGCATAATTTGATACCTGTTTTTTAATATCTTGGTGATAGTATTATCTTTATGCACTGCATGTTCTTCACTATGCCGAGCTGTTTAGTTCTTTTGAATTTCTTGAAGATTCCAGAACCTGGCTGGGAAATTAGTGACAATTTATGTTGAAAATAGAATCTTTTCACTTTTTACCTGGTTTCTATCACTGATATTTAAGATCTGAGTGTACAAGCATTGTTCTTTAATACTTCTCAGTAAGAGTGCCACGGTAAATATGTTCTTTCTGGTTGTTTCTGGTGTGTTGCAGTGTACGCCACAATGCGGAACCTGGCCAAGAAAGAGCCACTGGAGGAGGCTGCAGGTGACAGGCTGGGCAAAACCCTCGAGATTAAACAACTGGATGTCTGTGATGAGCAGTCGATTAAAACTTGTGTGAATAGCATCCCTGACAGAAGGATTGATGTCCTAGGCAAGTACAAGATGTGTGTGCTATGAATGGGTTCCAGATTTCTATAAAACATCATCTCAAATACCCTGGAGGAGTGGTCATTAGTGTATTTTTTTTCAATTATCAAAGTAATAATAATTACATAATATATTTGGTTCAAGATTCTTAAGACTTAATGCAGACATAAGTGGATTAAATCTCACCCTGCTTCCAAGGAGTAGGGAAGCTTGATTCCCCTGTTTTCAAAGGAGAAACTTGATCACAGGGAGGTGTCTTGGATAAAATTATACATTTTTTTAGTAAATGTGAGAAATTTTGCCTAAACTGGCACCTTCATGAGCAAGGCTTTCCACTCTGTTGATGAAGCATAGCCCTTTTTACAATGAAGGTAACACCTGTCTGTACTAAGAAAGCAACAGCATTGGGAATTAGCAAGTAAAAAGAACAAATGCAAAAAAAAAAAAAGGATATTTCCATTTTGTACTGAGAATTGAAATTGTACTTTACAAATGATTCAGCTACGAGTGTTTTCATATTGTTTTACTAAAAATAAATATTAGTATGTTAGTGGAAATGCTTACACCATCAGCTATTAAATCTTACCTTACTAGAAAATTAAGGACCTGCATTTTTTCTGATTAATTATTAACGCAGTGCTTAACAACTATTTCTGCAAAATTTATTATACTGTAATTTGATGTACTACTTCTAGAGCAGAATGCCAGTCCTATCATCATTCCCCACTTATAAATATCCAGGAGGCAAATAAAAATCAATGGAATTGTGTGTTTTGGTTTCTTTTTTCATTTTGTTGGGGGATTACTTCATCTTGAAGATATATGAATGTTAATAAAACAAAAAACAGACCAAAGTATGGCTTGGTCTATCATTTTTTGAAGATTTCTGTTCATTCCTATGGATATTGACTGTAAGTTCCAATCCTTAACACTGATCTATAAAAAAAATACAAGTAATTCTTGACTCATTTTCCTGTAATCCCTTTAAATTTTTTATAAAAAGGACTAATCAGAAATAAATTAGTTAAAATGCAAAATAGCAGATAATTCAAATTTGATTAAAAGCCCAATGAAAAATGAAGACATATGGAAATGTCAAATGTATTTGGAAAGCTCTAGTGACTAACATCTTTTACTCCTTTCTTTAAGGATTATTTAGGCTCATTTAACCCTTAATCCTCACGTTCCTTTCAAATGCTTTCCAGTAATGGTTACAAGTTTATGTTTATGGAGGTGTTTGCTTGCTGTTGTCCCATTTTGTGCAGTGAGCAATGCTGGAATGGGGCTCATTGGACCTATTGAATGTCAGACCATCGAGGAAATGAAAACTGTGATGGACACCAACTTCTTTGGCCTGGTTCGACTCCTGAAGGAGATCTTGCCTGACATGAAGAGGAGAAAGAGTGGGCATATAGTTATAATAAGCAGTGTTATGGGAATACAAGGTAAAGTTGTTTTTTGTTTGCTTGAACTAGGAGTTCAGTGTTCAAAATCCAAAGAAGAACAAATGCAAGGAAAAAAAAAAAAAAGTAGGAGCTAGCATATCTGACTCTTGTGCTTTGTAATGCTGAAGTTCCAACTATAAAAAGCACCTGGTGGGTTTTATGCTTCCAGGTAATTTGTTACTACACAGCTACTCTTACAGCATTTTAACAAAAAATCCTGCAGGGTAAATTTTTTGAGAGTTTTAGCTTAAACTTTATAATTTTTAAAAAATTGTTGTAGTATTTTTATTATCTGGAAAATAGGGCTTAGCATTACTTTTCTCTTAGAAAAAATTACAAACATGCTTACTACGCTCTGCACAATAATAATAGAATAAAATCCAATCCTGGACAAATGTACCACCTTTCTGTAAAGTTTATCATCTCACAACACTCAAGAGTCAAATTTTAGTGACAGATAATGATATTCCTACTCTCGTGTCCCATTTTGTCTAGCTGGGTTTTTTCCTCATTTATTACAACTGTGACATTGATCTTACCTGGATTATTCTGGTGAGCAAGGGTCCTCCATCAAATTCAATACAATTGGTATTTTAATACAACACTTACCCTCCCCCTCAATGGACTGATGTAGTGCTTTTTCTAAATCACTCAGATGCAAGCTGGATCTCTTGCATAATTGTATCTCCTGCATTACGCTCAGCCTCTGTGTTCATCTAGAGCCTATTAAAGTCTTGCTGATAAATAATGCAGATGGTATTATACGTACAGACACTTTCATATCTTGGACTACAAAATCATATCATCCAAGGAGACCACAACATCAGCTAGGGGGAGGAAAAGCATTAGTCAAGCATCTTTGCTAGACTAAGCAATTTTGAGAACATAGGCAAAAATTAGTATTTAGAGTCAGTGTACACAAGGATTTTTCTAATGTTTTCCCAGCAAGATTGTAGAAATTTGGGAAAAACACGTGAGTTCTTAAAATCAAACTATTAGTATGTTGGATGAAATCACATTCTCAGGATGTTTTGTTTGTACCATCAGGCATCTTATTTAATGATGTTTATGCTGCATCTAAGTTTGCTGTGGAAGGATTCTGCGAAAGTTTAGCTATACAAGCACTCAAGTTCAAACTGCAGTAAGTATTGATCCACTGGTGTAAATGGCATTGATCCACTGGTGTCAATTATATTTTTAATCGTTGAAAATATATTCAGAGGTAGGAAAAAAGTCTTTAAAGCTTGCTGCTAAACAGACTGAGAAGCCCTTGAAAACTGTATATTACAAAAGGCATAGAAATGCCCATGCTCTTGACATTATATAAGCAAATAAAAAGATCTAGATGTTAAAATAAACACGTTCTCATGAACAGTTAAAGGCTATGTAGCTTTGGATAAAATACAGTTCATGTAACGCTTCTGAAAACAGATTCTTACACACAATATCACAGGAATAAAATTGTAACATCAACTTGTGAGCTTTCCCTTTAGAAAGGACGATGACCTTCTCAGGCAATTCACAGATAAAAAAGTTCAAGGGCTCATCAGAGAGACTGAGCAAGTACAAATCTATCAGAATGTTACACAGGGTGAGATAGCTGTAATGAAGGGAGGTGGGAGGAAAGTGAGAAGTGTGGTGTACAATTCCTAACATTTTAGACAGTATTTAAGAGACTGGTCCTGTTCATCTTCTGTGGGACTTCAAGTTTGATTTGTCACATGTATATTCACATGCCTGTAATTCTGCTACTATTCTTTGTGCAAACTCCAATATCTGGTAAGTGTCCATTGCATCTCTGTATGTCTAGGCATTTAGGCCTTGTGGAAAAATAGACAGCTGCTGTTGTGGAATTTTAGAGATGGAACTGTGATTCTGCATATTGCTCTGCAAAGTTTGGAGGGATTTAAAATAAATGTAATGATACACAGGATAGACCACAATTTATAATGAGATTTCAAGAGCATAAGACACAGCAAAAAGGAGGTTATAAAAGGAAGTATAATAGTAAAAATTCAATGTCTAATGGGAAGAGTGATGCAAGAGAAAAGGCTTTAATTCCAACAGTAGCTGGAATTCTCTGTGAAGGTCAATAGCTTGATTTAGTTCTAAAGACGAGCCTTTAGAACATCCCCTGAAGAACTCAAGTCTAATAAGAGGCCCAATCCTAAAGAGTATTTTGATAAACACAGTGGCTGGGAGTTATTACTGCCTGAGAAGAGAACCAGGAAAAATCTGACCAGTAACTGTATTTCAGTGATTTGCTATAATATGCTACTGAAAAAAATAACAACTTTCAGATTTGGCAGTAGCCAGAATCTGTCCACCCACAGTAAAAATCTCTATATTATATTTTATTATTTTATAATGATGGGATCTTAAATTATGTAACACTAACAGCTTGACAAAGAAAATCCATGTTTGGGCAATTCCCCTATCTCTTTCAGCCACTTCTAGTATTATCATGAGAAACAAAGAAACCTATGTAGGATTTGGTCCAGAAAGTAATGAATTTTGTTACATCCATTAATTACTTTTCTTAATGTCTGGTAAATCCTTGTGAATAAATCACCCTTAGATTCCACTGCTGTGAGATAGCAGGTAACAACTGCACTCACTTATGTCATGAATTAGGTTACAGCACTTCTCTGAAAATTAAACTATGCAGATTTCTACTCCTGTGTGTGGATGGGTGGGAGGAGCAGGACGGCAGGGATGCAGGATGGTTTGCCTTTACAGAAGGCACTGTTATATACTGCTTGCTAGTGCAACTCCTGAGTGTTCCTTTTGGAGAAGGATTGAGGGGTGTATTTTCCACGGAGGATTGTCAACAACCAGTTAACCTTTTTATTTTTGAACAGGCTAAGTTTGATTGAACCAGGCCCAGTGGTTACAGAGTTTGAAAGAAAAGTATTTGAAGATGGAATGAAAATGGATCTTTCAGCTGCAGATGAAGAAACAGCTGAGATGTTTACTAATATTTACCTTAAAAATTACAAACAAATTTTCCAGAGCCTGGGACAAAGTGCTGAAGATGTTGCAGAGGTAACCCATCAAAAATTTATCTTCTTATTTCTTTGTAATTTATCAATGCAGTGGTTGGTTGGTGGGTTTTTCTGGTAGAAGTGTTTGATTTAACTAAATGTAATATACACAATTAAAAAGTTTTTTTAACAATTCAAAAGAATTTTTCAGAGTTTTAAACAAAAGTCTACAAAATACTGAAAGCATGTTCATATTGAAGTACTGAAGACAACTATGAATTGTAATTTAAATACCACTGAGATATTAGATGCCCTTTACATCCTCTGGTGAAGTCTGAACATTCTGCATTGTTACCATACCTCTACCCAGGGTTCCCAACACCGGCAAAGCTCTGTCTTTTCCATCTCACTCATAATCCCTCCACTAAGGGAAGCTCACTCAGCCACCCCAGGCCACCATGGCACAATAAAAGAAACATGGATAGTGCTTGCAGCTTCCTGCAGGAAGACAAGTTTAGGCAAGCTGTGGGAGGGGATGATGATTTCAGGTGTTTCCTGGTAAGGAATAACTTCAGTGTCAACTGAAGATTCCCAGATCTTGCTGCAAAAGGCCCTGTCCTGAGCCTTTCCCAGTGAACTGCAAAAGAGAGGTAATGCTGAATGTGGGCATATAAGCCCACAATAATTTGGAACACTACTCAGGATACTAAAGTGTCAGGTGCTATCACCATGGTTTAAAAAAACAGAAATAGAAGTAAGAATAGATAAGAAATACTTCTTATGACATTTAAATATTTCAAGAAGAATTTTTAATGATGTTCTAATAAAACTATATGTAGGGTTTTACATAATTCTATCACTTTATTGTTCTACTTTTCCACAGTTTAACTGAAAATTGTGTTTTTACTTTACTACCATGGTAAAGGTTCTTTAAAAATTCTATTTTTCCTTCTCTACAGCACACAGTAAAGATAATTCTTGCCGAAAATCCACCTTTTCGCCATCAGACCAATACCTTGTATACTCCAATGACAACTCTAAAGTATGCAGATCCAAATGGAGACCTACCCATTGACATATTCTACAAAATGGTGTTTCAGCATGACAAAATCTTCAGTGCAAGTCTCAACTTCATCAAATTGCTACGGTGGAGAAGCAGAAAGAGCTTTGACCTGGGAAAACCCTCACAATAAATGTGAGATTATATAGTACAAATTGGAATTACTTTTTGTAGCTACTAATGACACAGTATGTTGTTATTCAAATGCCTTTGCCCTGTAATTATGAAAAGGCATGCAAGACGTTTGTTTGAGCTTAGCTAAGACATTCATTTCAATGTGTATCTCTTGAATGTTACAGTTTGCATAACCTTGCAATTAAAATCCTCTAACTATAATTTTATTCTGTTTAGTGTTTGTTTTTTCCAGAGATGTTTTCTTAGGAACATGAACACTGATTGATATTTGTGTATTCAGTATTAACCTGGCCTCCTTCACTTACTTGAATATAACACACACTGAGAGGTGTACAGTATGCAAACTATTTAGATTCTTAGTATAATAAAAATATGTTTTTACTTATTAGGATAGAATCAGTATAATAATCCCTCAGTCACACTGGCATTCTCATTTCCAGAAGTCAGATCTATCAGCAACATAAGAGAAAGTCTCATCAATCTTAAAATGTAACTAGTAGAATATTTATTATTCATATATATATATTTATAGTATTGTGAATGCTTCCTTTATATGCAATGGTTACTAGCATATTGCACTTAGTGAACAATAAAATGCTTTTTTAAAGCATCTTAAAATAAAATATCTTCTTGCTGTCTGGGTACTACTTTTTGAAAACCGAGTATTGTCAGTAATAAGTAATCTCAAACCAGTAAATGCCTTCAGGACCTTCAGTGTCTGACCCAGAACCCTCTTGTTCCAAGCTATCCTAATAAGTATGTGTTGACCCTAAATTCTGTCCTGTGAGCAGGTCTTTGCCCTTGCTTTTGCTCAGCCTAGCGCTGCCGGCGGGCTGATGCCGAGCGGGGAGCCCGGGCTGCAGCGCTGTTCCCGCCTGGCGCTGCCCTGCCCGGCGCTCCGGCCCCGCGCTGGGGCAAGGGCCGGGTGTCCCTGGGGCCTCCGGGCTGCAGCTCTCGGCAGCTCGGCAGCTGTCCTCGTCTCACCCACAGAGCCCAGCTGCAGCTCACTCGCCATGCAAGAACTCACTTTCTCTTTCCTTCAATGCTGCCTCGGAGAGCCAAAATCTAATTCCGTGCTGGGACTTGCCCCGGCCCTGCCCTGCCTCTCCCCAAAGCAGCCCAAAGCTCCTGCGGGTTCCACTGCAGCTCATGCAGGGCTGGCTCTGCAGTTGTGGCCCTTTGGTGGGGCCCAAGGTGCGCGCAGGGACCTCCCTGGGACAGCAGGCAGGAGACTGAGGGGACAAGAGCATCTGCAGCAGCCCCTGCACAGCTCCCGGGCCCAAGTAGGTTCCTAATTCACACCTCCTGCGAACCAGCGGGTGCCCGGAGCCCAGCATCAACACAGGGATGGCAGAGAGGTGGGAACTGCAGTGAGGCTGAAACGGAGAAGGCAGGAATTGAGAGCAGGGTCTGCTGGGGCAGAAGGGAGCCAGGCCAATCGCCCGTGTGCAGCCCGAGATCTCATCGCCACGTGCTCAGGGTCTGGTCCCCACCCAGCACAGGGGACTGGACAGAGGCACCCACAGAAGGGCCGGGCCTGTCAGGAGCCCCTCAGTTGTCTCTGCCTCCAGCTCGGACTGGGCTGCAGTCCCGAGCAGTTTTTTCTTTTGCAGCACACAGCAAGGCAAGACCAGACTGTGGGTATAATGAGCCTTCCACAAACACTATCGTGATCCGGCTAATTCTGTCTCATACCACCCTCACACTACTGGTTATGGAAAGCAGAACACACAGTGTAATAGATGGCTGCCGAGGAAAACCAGCCCTGCCTGCAAATCGTGAATAAGCTGCGGATGAAGCGCCGAGCCCGTCCTGCTTGGGGGACGAGCCTGGCGGGGCTGTCAGATCCCCTGCTA
>VYXF01002826.1:241326-288972 GCA_013397295.1 Polioptila caerulea | reverse complement strand
CGGGAGTCACCGACCCCGCGGCAGCTCCTGCGCTGGTGCGGGAGCAGCACCCGTGCGGCCGGCGGGGCTCCGCTCGCCTCCTGCGCCGCGGGGGGAACCCAGAGGGATGCGAGGGGGTTAAAGCCCGGCGAGAGAGGGCGTCGGGCGTCCGGGATCCTGTGACAGCCGTGGGTCTGCGGGCTGAGCTTCGCCCCGCTCTCTGCGAAGAGTATTTAGAACAGATAAATAAATAAAAAGAGGGCACAGTATTTAGAATACATAAATAAATAAAAAGAGGGCACCCGATGTGAAAGAGCACCTGTGTTTCGTCCCCCTGAAAGTCTGTCTCCAGTGAAGCAGTCTGAAAGAAACTGCCAATAATTTGATGAAAGGAGGTAGATACTAGCTCAACGAAGAGGAAACTGAAGTACAAGGGAGGCTGTGCTTCCCCGGAAAGCTCCAGCCCTCAGGAAACGAAAGGGTACTGTCTCTTCCAGCCCTCCTTCCTGCTTAGCTGAGTACCTGGGCCCAGACAGGGATGCAGGGCCAGCCGTAGTGATTTATACTTGCAAGTGAGTAATACCATGTGAAATGATGGCCACTTACACTGGATACCTGCATGCTTGTGGTGAATTATGAAGCAGAGGGTCAGAGGCCACCCTTCTTTAATACCAGCAAACTGCAGGTATCCAGTCTAACTGCACCTTTGAAGCATATTATCGCTGAAGAAAAAAATGTATTTCTTTCATTTATTGTTACAGCTGGTTTGCTGGTAAAAACACTGTGTTAAACCCTAGTTTTCACTGATGAAAGGTTTTTCCTTTCAGATTTGCTTTAAAGTGTGCAGTAGTAGTGTTATATATGTTGGTGCATGTTTAAAATTACATTTTGGGGGCAATGATATGTCCTTTTGCTTAGGTTTAGTACTTTTAAGTGTACTCACATGGAGTTATATTATTGGCATTAGACTGCGTTCATTTTTCTGGAGGCACATAAACAGTAACATATTGCAGTCCTTCCGTACCACGCCAAACAGCTCCACTAGGAAATCCTTTAATTTTCTTTTTCTTGCATCTTCCTTTCCTTAATCCTCCTTATCTATAGAATATGGAGGCATAAAGTAAGAAAGTGATCTCCTTCCAAAGTGTTTGGCAGTATCTGGGCCTGCAATGGAGTATTCCCACTGACTTTACCCTCTACACCTCTAGATTTTATCAGGACATACTCTGCTCTGGCTGCAGTTCTCCTTTATTTTTCCATTTTCAACAAGTCCTCCAATTTTTCTCACATTTCTTGCTTCTTCTTAACTTGATTTGGGTCTTTACTGATGCTATTACAGACAGTGTAATAGCATCAGTAAGGTAATTTCAACTGTTCTCAACGAAGCCCTGTACTCACACTCAGCTGCTCTCTGAGGCCGTGACTGGAGGAAGGGCACAGCACACCTCGCTTTGTCACCCACTGTGTGGCCATCCTCTGGGAAATGCACGCTTGTACAAGCATCCCTTTCATGTGAACTCCTCACACCATCGTGGGTCAGAATGGCCACCAGCCAGTCTGGAGACTTCAGTGGTGTCTTCAGTGGACCACAACACTCTCCCTCTCAACCCCCCGTTTCTTTTCCAGGTCTAATTGAGCAGGTTGGTGCATTGTGTCACATGGTACTTCACAGCATACCTGATACATACATGATGCTGTTGATCCTGCTCTGAGGCAGGATAGCATGCAAGTCTTGGAGTTCTTGATTTTTTTCCTCAATCTGCTATGAAGGAAATCCTTCCCTTGTCCTCTGAGGCAAAGGAATACACTCCTTACAGTGATGATCATTAAATGGATGCTTCCATGTATTACATGAAATTTAGTCAAAGAAGAGGGAAAGATGAACAGCAGTTTTTTACTCCAAGCATGGTAAAATGTAGCTAGGATAGCTTCTATTCCTTAAAATATTTATGAGAATTTTTTTAGATTTTATTTGTACAATTACATTACAACCAAAGTTAAATGTATAAGGCATGAAACTAAGAAGAATTTCAGTACTGCTTAGTATTAAAGACAGATTCCTCCCTTCTCATCAACAAGCCACTAGCCAAAACAGTTTCAAAAGATGTTCCATTTCCAAATTTTCAGCTTTGGCAGGACAAAGGGAAAGGAACACAGCAGGGGATCAGATACTATGACTGCCAAGCATTAAGACATTACCACTGTTTTTGGACAGTGGAAAATAAATATCACCATGTGTGACTTTCTGTAAGGCTAAATGACAGTGACACAGGGTTTGTTTATACTCCTTGACAATTTCTTACTTTCTTTTTCTTGGAAATGTAGAAATAAAATGTATAACCCACATCCATGCACATATATTGTCAGGACAAAGTTAAGAAATTATTGTTCTAGGCAGGTACTGAAATTTTTATGCATGAAAAGTTACATATATCTGGTGGTCAAATGCAGGAACTTGACACTGAAATTGTCTCACTGGAGTCATGAAGATACTTTAACAGGTTTAATGTAAATTTCTCCACAGATACAGTTCCTCTAGGAAAGCAATTGTAATCAGCTAGTTGTGAGGAGGGTTGTACATCTAGGAATTATTAAAGCAGTGCAAACAGTTTGATTTCAAAGTGCACCCTGGATGCTTACTGACATCATGGTTAGACATCATTTCTTTAAGCTCTCAGTTTTCCTGTAAGATGTTTTCTTTCTAACTTGCATGGGTAGGCGCCAGATTTCATAGAATCATAGAACAATTTGTGTTGGAAAATATCTGTGAAGTCATCAAGTCCAACTGTAGATCATAGAGTTCAGCCACAATCTGTTTAGAGTGTATCACAGGCCAAACTGCCTTGGATTGCAGATTTGTTTTTTAGTTTGGTTTTTTTTTTTTCCTTTTTCCTATTTGGGATCCTTTCCTATGTGACCTCCAGTGCCAAACCACAGTGCTGCCCCTAACATCTTTGGATACGCCAAAACCACAGGGTTTCTTGATGACTGGTTTTGAAGAGGAAAGGGAAGAAAAGATTCTGTGGTGATACCTCACTTTCCAAACTAGCTGTGGAAATAATAACAAAAAGTGCACACCACCCCCCCTCCCTCCCGCCTCCTCGCAGCATATACTTGATGCCTTTTATTCATCATGCCCCAGAATGGTCGCAGGAATATCTGCTGTATTCTTTCAGGACTCGCCAGAAATATCTTCCCTGGGGTCCTGCAAATCCCATCCTCCATCCACCTCTAATTGACGTGGCTGAGAGAGCAAAACCTCTCTGCTGTTGCGGTTTAGCCCAATAGCAGTCGTTTTGCGGCAGGGATTATGCCATTAAGGCGAGGAGGAATTGCACCCTCCGGCCAAAGTCACGCTTCTGCCGACGGGAGCGCGGTCCCCAGTAGGTGGCTTTGTCCTGCGCTTCTCCTGCCAGGACCTGCTGGGCATGGAGGGCCTGGGGCCAGTGCCACATGCAGCCCTTCTGCAGGGGCACCCGCCGGAGTAATGCACAGCTCAGGGCTTGTCTTTTTGCTTTCTGCTAAGACCTGTTACCCATGCTGCGGGTAGGGAACCTGCACAGACGAGCACCGGGGGGAGACGTGTGTTTTCTGAAAGGTGCGATGATCTTGAGGGAGATTAGCTTCCACGTGTAACTTATGAATAATTTCTTCTTGCTGAATGTACCACTTTTTAATGGTAAAATTTAAAAGAGGATGATAGGAAAGAGTGTTCATGTAGTATGTCTAAAACTGGGGAATACACATAGAAGCCATAATTTGAACATATATCTTTTACTGTCCTTTAGTAGCTTCTGCTGAAATGAGGGTAGGGCTTTCCTTTGAAGGATCTGTAGGAAAGAGGCCTACTTAATACATAGCACATCCACTTTGGAAAGAAGAACATCTGAGTCAGGGCCCCTGAGAATTGAAAATGTGGTTACAGGCAGTCTAGCAAGTCTAAATCTGTGGCATAGACCAAGAAACTCCCACTTCTGTAGTGAATGCCATGCTCTGTTTTTATAAGGAATGGTATATAAAATTATTAGGGGAAAGATGTAGGACTTGCTATGAGAGTGCTACTCCCTAATTATTGGTTTTTTCTTTGTATTTCTGGAATAAATTTATATGAAAACATTTATTGTGCTACAAAAATGAAATGTGAAGAAGACGGCAACTTATTTCAAGAGATTCATTGTTATGTTAACTCAGCATATCTCCAGAGAAATTAATTTCTTGAATGTGAAACATTTTCCTGGAAGATGTACATTTGTGGCTTGTGGGATAGTATGCAGTGGAAACATTTAACCAAAATTTTCTTTGTTTAGAGAAGAAAAATCATGGCAAAACCTTCCCAAAATAGAGACATATCATTCATTATTAACAACAGTTAAGGAAATTAACAGTTTTACAAACTGTTCTTTTTCACAGAAATCGCTCACAAACTCAGATTTGCTGTTTTGTTTTTTTGCCTAGCTTCAGTTACATGTTACAGGCAAAGAACATGCATTCTCATTCAATAAATAGAATTTCAAATGTGTGCTAGGAACCAATAATATTTGGTGCATAATTTCAATTTTAAGATTGGATTTGTTTTTAGGAAAGTAAATGTGCATGCAGGCTCCAATTTGTCATTCATGAGGTTCTGGTTTATTTATTTTATTTTCCAAACAGACAGGCATGCACACACACACACACACACACACACACACACACACACACACACACACACATGTTAATGTAAAAAGCAGAGTGAATGTTCATTTAAAATAAGGATTAAATTAAATCTTGTTCCAATTAAGCCCTTGGACTGAGTTGTGGTAAGGCAGTTGAGAGGGACTTGTAAGACACTGTGACTGTATTTTAAAATGTCTCACTGAAACACACTGTGATGGTTTAACTGGGCTATTTATATTAGTCAAAAAGTTCATCTTTAAAAACATTGTTAAAGTAAATGAATCTTGGCAGGTTTGTGAATACACCAGGCTTGCAAATTGCCTGCAGGATTTCTGCTCAGCCTTTGGAATTTCTTATTTAGGGTTTTGGTGAGACGTGTGAAGCCAGCCCAAGCAACAGGCAGAAGGGCGCAGTGCGTGTGAGCGCTGGCTGTCCGGGAGCGAGCGCAGGGATGTGCGTGGCACGGCCCGGGCGGCGGCGGCCGGCAGCACCGTGCTGACAGTGCCTTTCCCTCTCTGTCCCTCAGGGTGTGACATGTGTGCTGATAACCGCAACGGCGAGTGCCCCATGCACGGGCCCCTGCACTCCCTGCGCCGGCTGGTGGGCACCAGCAGCGCGGCCGCGGCCGCCCCTCCGCCAGAGATCCCCGAGTGGCTCCGGGACCTGCCCCGGGAAGTGTGTCTGTGCACCAGCACAGTGCCTGGCCTGGCCTACGGCATCTGCGCCGCACAACGCATCCAGCAGGGCACCTGGATCGGGCCCTTCCAGGGCATCCTGCTCTTGCCAGAGAAGGTTCAAGCAGGTGCCATCAGGAACACTCAGCATCTCTGGGAAGTAAGTTATCACCTTTCCTTCCTTGTCAAATTTGGTCTTTTTGGAGTAAACATGGAGTGTGACTGTATGCAGTACTAGCACCAGAACTAGCCATAAAAATAAGCAAACAAACTCACAGTCCAAATAAGCCGAGTAAGCAGGTTTGAAAATGTAGCCAGTGCAAGCAAAAGCCTTGCTGTGATAAAGGTAGCCAGAAAACCAATGGACAGCGCCAGTGGGTCTGCAGGAGAAGAGCTGACTGTTGCAGGTGCTGTAATGTGTAGTAGAGAGACTTGATCAGAGAAGTCTGAAACTTTTACAACACCCAGTACTTTTTAGGTTTTGACCTGAGTTACAAGAGCTGATGGAGCGCTCAGGTCACAGCACCAACTGTATCATGTTAGAGCAGCACACGTGGCTTGAGATGGAGTTCTGCACCATTGCTGTGTCCCCCAGGCAGTCCAAGAAAGCTAATGAAACAAGCCCAGGACCCTATTCTGCAGCCTGACCCTTTGTAGAGTGGAGGAATCAGTGCTTGTTCAGTTTAGTTCAGCTCTGGTCCTGTGCGTTCCTGTGCCTACTGTGCATTCCCCTAATGAGACTTCCAGTACTTTTGTGTGAAAGCCACTTTCGGATATCTCAAGGTTTGGGATGGTTTTGTTTTGTTTGGTTAGTTTTTTGGTTTTTTTTTTTTTATTTGTTTTTTTGTTTTTTTTTAATATTTGTCACTGTTTTAGAGATGGTAATAGTGATAACTGTTAGGGCAAACCTATAATCCCTGTGTGTCAGAAAGATCTTACTCTCTTCCTAGTCTTTTGCCATTCATTTCTTCTTTGATTTGTGCTGGAAGCCATAATTTTTTTAGTTTTATTTAGTCCCCTGTAGATGCAATCTCTGCTTGCCTTGACACTAACTGAAACAGTCAGTAGAAACACACCCACAGGTCTGCAATATTTGTTCATCTAGTCCGAATCCAAACCTTCAGACGATAAGGAACACATGAAGATGCAGATTCAGATTCACAGATTCAGCCTGTGTACAGTGAAAGTGAACAGGTTTTTGAAAGACATTTGGTGGTGTGGAAGAGTAGGAGCTCCTATGCTTTTCCTATGTGTAAACAAATGAGAAACAACACATTAGGGTCTTTACCCAAAAACATCATTGTGGCAAGAAGGAGATTTTCACATTAAAAAGATCAGTCTCAGTACACATCTGAATGTGATCAGTAGAACTGGATGAATTGCAAAGATTGGGAATTTTGCTGCTTCCTCCAGTGGAGATGGAATTTCCCTTGTACAGCAGATATTGATAATTTGGATTTAAATCTGTTCCTACTAAAGCCCAATGATTACAATTACAGTATTTTGGGATATGTTCTCAATCAAATATGTTTTATGGAACACTTTATAATGATGTTGGAGGCTCTAATTGTCAAGAAGGGTGTTGTGGTTTAGACTATTCTAATTAACAGAATACGTAATAGTAAAATGAGATTGACAGATCCACATATTATATAAAATACTGAAATTTAGATAAAAATAAAATGAGTCAGATAATTTTTCCATAAATATTTACATTATCAGTTTAATTTTTAAAAATCTATGAATTCGTTTTATACAAGTAAAGTTGCAAATCTTGACAATACCCTTTTAAATAAGCAAGAATTTAAAAAAATATTTCAAGTTAACTTAAAAAGTGTTTCAAAGTAATGAGAGGAGCTAGGGCTTTTTAAAAAACTAAAAGCAAAACTCAAAAAGATACTAAGGAAAAAATAAAAACCAGTACTATTGTATGTACCAGATTTGGCCATAAGAGGTTGTCAGCTGAGCTTTTGTGTGGTATTACTCTTGTGCTCTTTACACAGATTTCCTGTTGGCTAGAAAAATGAATGCGTGTATTTTAATTGAATTATCTTAAAAATAAGAATTCTATTTGATTTAATAATAATGTTATCCTGGGCAGCTCATGGTCTTGAATTATTTCCTGTTAATGACAAAAACTGTTATCAAAGAAACACATACTCTAAGCTCTAGCTGAAATTTTGCTGTTTCTCATTTGCTTTGTCTTTCAATTTGGCATACTTTATCTATCAGAAAACCAATGTTTAATAAAGAAAAATATATTGAAAGAAAGTAATCAGAACATGTGTGTGATTTTACAAAACCTTATCTATGAAAGTAAATAAAAGCAAATGACAGTATATATCTAAATAGTTTGTATTCATTTAGTCTACATGGTATAGGAGTGTGGATTAAATCACAGTAAATGATAAAGGAATGTCTCATCATAGTCCCTTTATAAAGTTGTGACTTTAGTCAATTCTCTTCCACCAATATTTCCCAGACAGCTGCTAATGGAAGTCTGTCTACAAATCAGCTGTTCAGCATTAGGTCTTGATGGACCTTATAGAGAGAATTTCACATTTTTAGTATCAAAAATTGTATTTTAATATTTTACTCTCAGCACTGTAAAGCTGATAGATATTTGTTTTATTTAACAGTTCTTTGTGTACACCAGGCAAACAGAAGGGTTATTGCAGACACTTCTAAGCGTAGTTACGGTTCTGGTTGCTTTTCTTTTTTTGTACTCTTTGTTGTGGGAAACATCAGAAACGCTGCATTTTATATATAGTTCAATGCTATGGAAATATGCTTCAGCCTGTCTGCACAAGTGTTCCCACCATGCACTCGATGTTTGCTTTGTATGTAATCCACACAGCATAATGTACAGCGACTCAGAGTGAATTACACACCATTCCATTACCTCACAACAGGCCTTGACACCTATGGGTGTTCATGGGAAATTATAGAGTTCTCTCACAATCAGCCAAGATAATTTTTTATAACTTACAGAAAGATCAGTCTTTCAGAAAGCCAAAAATATTAGTCATTTCAGTTGTAGTGCTTTTTTTCCCCTTTTGGCCCACTTCTATAACCAGAGTTTGCTTGTATTTTATAAAAATACAATAAACTTTGATTTGTTTAAAACAAAAACAGGACTGGGTGTATTAAATAAACAGTCTCTTTGGTAATACAGGCATTTATTCCAGCAGTGCTTGATAATGTTCCTGATCCCTTCTTTTTTTTTTTTTTTTTTTTTTTAAATTTTGAAGTAATGAGAATAATCCTTTTGTTTTTTCAAAGAAACAGAGACTTTCTTAGCAATTAGGTCTTACTGATGAGAATGAGATAATTTTCCACTAATGTGTTTTCTAATAAAGAAGTGGAAAGGCACACTTGATTCCAACATATATGAAAACATTATCTCAATTATTAATGTATCCTTACCCCCTGGAGATAAATTAATCTAGTTGCACATGGTTTCCACTTTCTGTTTAACATCAAAATTTAATAAGAGTAGACTTAAGGAATGTATATGATATACACTTAAATTCTATTAGAATAAAACACTGAGGCTTAAATGTGCATATGTTTTAGTAGTCGAAATTTTTCAGGCCCCCAACTTTAAACTGTGAATTCGGGAAACAGCTAATTTGTAAATGGTCTTTTCCCCTGCAAATGCAGCTTAGATGAGAAAACTTTTATTGATAGACATATCAAAGGATACAGTCTTATAGTTTCCTGTTCTTCATGTACCTTATAAAGAGTTAGCTATCTCTTTTATTTTCTTTCAAGAGTGGACAAATAGTTTTGTTTTTTTTTTTCTTGTGACAGCCTAAGAAAGTAAAATTTATTATTTCACTTCATTTCAACTTTACTTAATTGAAGTTTAGCATTTTTGGAAGTAATGCTTTATCATATGCAACCTTTTTTTACAGGGACGAGCAAAATTATCTATATCTATCTATATCTATATCTATATCTATATCTATATCTATATCTATATCTATATCTATATCTATATCTATATCTATATCTATATCTATATATCAGGGTATTCATTAGTAAATACAAAATGCTAAACACGTGTTTAAAATTCCCTGTCTTTACTCGCTTCCTTCCTCCCCCTTTCCCCTCCCCAAATTTAATGGCACAAGAAAGTATTTGTGTCATCATAATTAAGTACCATATGGGTACTCATTGGCCTTCTTGTGTCTCAACTGAAGCAAAAGAAAGCATTGCCTTTGCTTTCTGCTGGAGCAAAAACAGGTATTTTGCTGGGACTGGCCCGGGCCCATGCAGCAATACTGGACATTTTTGAACAAATTAATATGCACAGAGAATCCTTACCCTTCAAATGAAGCACTCATTCCAGTTATGGTGATAGATTCATATTCAGATTCTCAAGGCTGCAGTTTTGGACAAAATTTGCTGTTACAGAAAAGCACTGGGGGATAGAATTATGAGCATGCTGTCGTTCTATTAAAGTGAAAATTATGTTTCTCAGCAATCCGTCATCTAGTATTCCAGACTGCCTGTCAGCTCTGTTTCAGATTTGTCATGTTCATGAAATTCAAGTAATTTTATCTTGAAAAACCTCCTTAGTTACTCTACTATTTTATCTTAAGTTATTCAGAGTAATAGCTGGTGCCATTCTGTTATTTTCTTGTTTTGCCATCTCTGAGGATTTTGTGTGATGTATGACCCTTGCATTTACTTTCCATTGAAAAAGCCCAATAATTTTTATTCTTACATGGATTTTAAATTCTCGTGCTCTGGGAAAATATCACTAATGCTGTGGCACAAGCTTGTTGAGCTATAAGCTCAGTAAGAAGACATTGAGCGCCACAGGTTCCTTAATTTGTGTACCTTAGAAGAAAACTGTGCTAAGCATCTACAAAACAGCCCTCTATCATTGATATTTCTGGATCACTTACTAACACATTTTCCCAGATGAGTTCTATGCGTTACAAACTCCTTTCTTAAGGTCCATAAAAATTTAGTGTGATCCCAAGTGTGGAAGGTACTTTGTATTTAATTATTTTTGCTCTTAGGAAGGCTAAACAAGATCCTGATGTTTCTTTTAGAAGACCTGTGGCTTTTACAAGACTTTCTCATGCATTGTCTTCATGTATCTCCATGTTTTTGGTATGTTCTTTCTGTGTACACAACGTATGTATTGTATGCCTAAACACATGTGCTACAAAATAAATCTAATTTGGCACAAGGACAGATTCTCTTCTTATTGAACATAGTGAAGTTTAGAATAAACTTTGGTGTTTGGAGTTGGATACAGCCCCAGAATTTTAACAGTGTTACTGAAAACAGGAATTGCGAGGACTGCAAGGAACATGCACGTGTCTGGACACACACTATTCCGCGAAAAAAAAATATTTTCTAAATTGCTAGATCATGCAGGGCCTATCTGTTTTTCCATGGCACATAATCTCACCTTGGAGATTTCATTATGTAATACGCAAAAATACTGAAGTGGAACACAAATAAATATAAAAGCTCAATTCTGTCCTTATTTGACCACTACCTTTCTGCGTTGCTGACTAAGCACCAGTGTTATGGAAATATTTGACCTTTTAATTTAGTTAATTATAAAAGCAATTTCCACTCTTGGATCAGACTAGTTAGTAGGGCCTGAAGTTGCAATTAATTTATGATACAATTAACTGGTAATTATTTCTTCTGATTTTTGATTCAAATCTGGTAAACAAAGTCAACACTCTAGTGACTTATACACACATCCAAAATATGTTGCGGGCTTGTTGTCAGTAATGTGTTTATTATAGATTTAACTAAGCGAAATAGTGCTTTATGCTTTTCCAGGTGGTGGTGACACTCAATATTCTGCAGAAGTGCCTCAACCACTGCTCTACGCATTTTGGTCTCCCAGATTCCCTGGCATCAAATGCGCATGGACTTTAAAGGGATTAAGTAATCCCTTAACATAAAAGCTGGAAAATTCAGCCCAGGCTATACCTTCCCTCCACGCACTTGGCACCTTTTCCAGATAAGTTACAGAATTCCATTATCCAAATTGTTACACATGTGTGACAGAGGTTGACCTTTAGTCATGTCAATCCTTTTTGCGTAGGCCTCGGGCTCCAGCCTAATGGCTCAAAGCCTGATTTACTCACTGTAATAAGGGCAGGAGGTCGAGCAATTGTCAGCTTGCCTGCTCATACTCGTCTCGGAGCCTGGTTGAAGGCTGTTAACACAAAGCTTTTCAAAGTGAATTTACAACCACCACCACTGACATAGGCCAATCAGTACACCATAAATGTCAGGTTAGTGAGATTGAGCAGTAAGTAAAGCACTGCCAGCCCACTATTGGCTGAAATCAATTGCTCAAGGTTTAACTGAGAATAGCAATGTGTGTGCAACTACATCTGCAGAACCAGCTTGAGGGTGGAGAGTGAGTTGGAGGGTGGTTTAGGTAGAATTACTCACCAGCCACAGCCGTGGCATCATGCCCTGCATTTTTTCTCCTTCTGTTTGAACAATGTCTGCTCTATCAGAGTTCACAGTCAAAAAGTTGTTAGACCAGCCTCTTAGTCACAGAAATAAGATTATTCTGGTTTCTTTACCTATGGGAAGAAAGCGGGATAGCACAGTGGGCTGTCTTACCTGGACAAAAGATGCTAGGAATGTTTTTAGTGTCTTATTTCAGTAATTCTCAACTATTTTTAGTCCGCAGCTCCCAGAGGGTTTCTTCATCAGGAAACTGTGGCTTTTTTTTTGCCATTGGCTTGTAACTGGAAACTATCACAGGTTTCACTAATGAGTGATTATGTACCTGATGGTCTGAATATCCATGAGATGTAGTTACCCGCAAGACTGAATGTTTTTATCATTTTGTGTAGTGACAGCTTGGACAACAATTCATTTGGCTTTGAAAGCATCAGCATTAAAATGTAGAAATCCATTAAAATGCTGTATGCCAGGATTTATAAATTAGGCAATTTCCTTGATTATTGCAATCATTTACAAAATTGATTGTCCCAGTGTGGTATAGGCAGATTTCAGCAACGATCATTGACAACAGGCACATCCTCTAATACCTATACTCATTGTTCTTTAAAAGAAAAGCCACTCTACTGTGAGGTTATTCTCCATCTCAAGGTCAATTATGCATTGAAAAAGTCTACTAATGTAGAAGATCACACATCTTTAAAGTAGAACCACATCAGCTATTTACAGCCTGTAATGATAGCCAGAACACTTATTTTTTCTTCTGTTTGTAATTTGTTTGTTGACAGCCAAGGCATTCACTTGAATCTGTAACACATATACTTTTTGTGATCTGTTATTGAAAGGTAAATAATTTTGGCAAATTGCAGCTGTAAATATTTATTTGATTGAAGATTTAAAAGTCAATAATGTGTTTTATTTGTTGCATCTTAAAGTTCTAATTAACCAATAGATATAGAGTACAGTAACTTGATTTGGGTCAATTATTTCTGCAAGATACAATCAAAAAATGATGTCACAAAGCAAATATGCTCTAGAAATTTTCCTATATTAACACAAGTACAATAAAGCCACAAAATGCTAGCCAACAACCGCAAAACCACAATGCTTTCTACTTGCATGGAAATAAGCAATGTGCATGGTAAAAACCTTAAAATGCAGGTGATTTCAGGAAATTCTTTTTACAAACTGTTCCCAAGGTCCAGCCGTAGCTGGCAAAAAGCTATTTTGTATCATATGCATAGCAGGAGTTTCCAAGACTCATGTCCTGCAGTTGTTAATCAGTCCTTGCCTAGACAAGATAGCCATTGATGTCATGAGGAGCTTTGATTTAAGGAGGTCTTCAGGTATGGCTGAATAACACAGTACCAGTGTAATCACAATTCTTAAATCTTTTTTTTCAAAGTTAGGTGAGTAGCTCTTTCAGATTGGCAGAACCGCCTGCATATTGTCTGCTGCTGTCTATACAGCAACAATATTAGAGCAAATGTAAAGGGACCTTTTGCATTCATTTGACTTGAAGACAATATTTTGCTGTGAAGAAAGGGAGGTTTGCACTGTCAGTGGCTGTGTAGTAGTGCATTGTGTTTAGCTGGTGAATATTAGAATCAAAAAACCCATTTTTTTCTGTATCTTGCAAAAAATGTGTAGCTCGTAAATTTGTTATTTGTACTACATTGCATATTAGTTGCATGGATTTAGCAAGATCTACATAAACACTTCTGTATTTTATCAGTAATTTAACCTGATAACTTTATATGTGGAGACCTACCGGTGTATAAGAAAGCAAATTTATTGACCTGGGGGTATTTCTAAAGATGTTTTGATTTCATCTGTGAAACTACAAAGTAGAGAAAAGTGCTTTTATCATGACTACCAGTTCCTATGCAATGGAGGCCGTGGGAAGGCTCTGTTCTTCATGTTGTTCACCTGTAATGGAGCCCTGGATTTGCAGATAGAGTAGTGGTCAATATTACAGTCCTAAACCAGTAACCTGACATTAAGTGAAGTGTCATCTAAAGCGCAAAAGAAGTAAGCAAATCCAAGGTTCACTGTTTTTACCTAGACTANTAGTTAGTTAGTTAGTTTTCATCCATCTATGAAAGGAGTTTTATAGCAGTATGGATTGGTGACTGGCAACATTTTTAGACCATAATTTTTCAAAAAGAGCTCACCAGTTAAGTAAAAATAATTTTTAAAAAAGTTTTCTCTTCTCTAGATTCTACTTTTATTATCTAATTCTGTATCTGTTTCTCTTTCTATTTTGGTTTCTGTTTCTATTCCTATTCCTATTTCTATTTCTATTTTAAGCTGTCTTAAATGCTCTCCCCACTTCCACTGCTCCAGTAAAAGGACATGAAAGAATTGCTCAATCACTTTGACAAAAAAGAAGCTAAATCAGTTTTTTGGTTGTGGGTGGGGTTTTATTTGTTTTGTTTTGTTTTGTTTTGTTGTTTTGTTTTGTTTTTTTTTTTTTTTGTATAATCATTTTCTAATAAAGCACATAGTAGTTTCCAATTGAAGAGGTAAAGAGAGTTGTAGATTTTTAGCCTGGATTTGTGTTAATTCATGTTATTGTGATCAGTAATATTTCAGTGCCAGCTGCAGTAACAAAGTGATGTTTTTCTGACACTAAAAAAAAAATTATTAGTCTTTTGGAGCAAACATTATGAGATTTGACATTTGATGAAAAAAAACCAACCCTTGAAAAAAGGGTTCTCATCAGTGACTTAGGGCATTGGCCATCTCAGAGCAGGAAGACTGTTAGGATTCCTGAGCGGCATGCATTCGGAAAGTTCAGGAAGAAACACTAACATTTAATGAACATAAATATGTTTCTTTTTAACTAATATAAAAATATCATCACAATACTTGCACAAAACTAATAGGTTCCTGAAAAAAAGTTGATTTTAAAAAAGGTGTGGTTTTTATCCTAAAGTGTAAATTGCAGATTTGTTTTGATCAGTTCTAACAAAAACACACAAAGAGTTACACAAACTTAGAAATTTCACTTGAAGCTGTTGTAACCCTTTGGTGCAATTATTGAAGTACCAAGCTGGGACCTCAGCTGTGTTTTCAGCAGTGTTCTTTTTTCCATAGACCCAAGCCTGTGTATCGTTAGATATCATGCCCTAATTCTGGCATTTTTCCTCCTGATAAATGCAAGGTCTTCTTTCTGTGTGGGGACCAAAGCTTTTCACCCAGCTATATCTCCTCTGTTCATGGACCAACATTGTAGAGTTTAATTACCTGCATATCTTCCAGCATGTTTAAAAGACAGAGTTTAAAAAGTTCAGTTTCTGATAAAATTTTATCCAAAAGATAAGCAAAATGAAGATGAACATTAGCATTTCCTCAGACCACTCACCGATCATGAAAATGTATAGGAGAAAAATGGGTATCAAATAGATGATAATATCTTTGTACCAATGCTACCTCATCGGGGTTCCTTCTCTACTCTGATCAAACCAGGATCACACTCAAGACTCTTGGAATGAAAGGTTGTATTTTAGGAATATTAACCTTCCTGCTTGTTTCTTCTGGATGGTGCTGATATGCCCCCAATCTAGGGGTTTGGTGCATTTTGAGCAGTGGGACTCCTGAGCAGCAGCCACGCAGCCTGGGCTCAGGGGTGTCTGTAGCCCACCCCATGGCAGAGCCTGCATTATGGTAGGCTATATATCTGAGCCTGGGTGGGCTCAGACTGCAACTCTGGCTGAGTAGGTGTTTGACCTTGGGGTCTGCCATTCCCAACAAAAGATGGCCGGAGGTCAGGCTGAGGTCTGCAGCCTCCCTTTCCTCCAAAGACCATATTTGCCTGTCTCTTTTCTTAACCTTTGTGAGTTTTTGTTTATTCAATAAGATGTTAATTTTCATGCCCAAATTGACATGACCCAGTGGCAATACGGTTGCAGAAGTTTTACCTCATTGTCTAAAACTGGTTTTTCTTTTAATTTTGAAAGGGTAATAATGTGTGCAATTTTATAGTCTGCTGCCAAGCCAAATCAGATGGTCTCTCATTCAAAGATATAGTGACTGCCATTTTGGATCACTTTAAAGACTTTGGTAGAGTCTTACTCTCCTTAATCCTTCATTCTTAATTTATATTTTCCCCACATTATTACTTATCTCTCCTGAAATCTACAGGTCCACATATTATACTTTACGCTAGTCATTTACACCCTATGGCCTGCATGTCACAGTATTTATGATCAGAAAGAGTTAGCAGTGCCTCTCAGGATGCTATCAATCACAGCTGGAAATAACAAGGATAGCCACTGAAGAAGTTTGTGCAGTGCCTCCTGCCCTTTCTGAAGCTGAGCAGAACACTGCTCCTGTCATGTGCCCAGCCACTGATTGGCAGGCAGGTTAGGAGAAATGCTCCTCTCTCTGCCACGTTTGGCTTTCATTTGTTTTTCATTTCTGTTTTAAGGGATGAAAGACACCCAGAACTTAACACTACTGCTGCATCTGCAGATAAAATAGCTGGCTACAGTGATAGTTAAGACAAGGCAATTCATTTTCTTGGCAATTTAATTTATGATTATAGACAACTTAGTGTCTATATGGACCACCATTGTGTGTTTTACTAATTTTTAACATTTGTTTTGTTTTAATAATTTTGAATTTCTTATTTCAAATTTTTATTGAATTCTTATTTATTTTAATATTTGTTATTGTAAAAATCTGATATACAAATTATTCTTGCCATTTTTGTGCAAGAGGATAGGATTTTATTTTAGGGCTTACTACAAAGGGAATAAACATTTTGGCATTTTCCTTCTGTAGTGACAGTGATTTTATTTATTTGAAGGATTAACCGTAAGCTTGCTGCTGAGAGCATCCATTCTGGCTGTCATCTGACATTGAAAAACAAAGTGGAACAAAGTTTTCTCTTCCAAAAACGAAGATGGTCTGGATGTACATTAATATTTCTACAGTTAATTCCATTGCTTTATTAAAGTAATGCTACAGCCATTCATTGAAACTTGATATTAACTTATCTGGTAAATATCTAGCAAAATTATTGTCGAGAAATTTTTGTATAAGAAAGACTTTGTACTTCACCATTTCAGCATTTCAGTTCAGGATCAGATTGCCACAGACTGAAAGACTGGCTTATTTTCTCCCTCCTTCACACCCTTTGAAAGCCTCAATATAAAAACCCGAGAGCTAGATATCCTTTCCTCAGCAAATTCAAGTACCTATACAGGCTGAAAAAGCAGACCTTTAGATCACAGGAAAAATTGGGACAACAGAGAGATGCAGGCTGCTAAAACAATGTTTGAAGAAGATGAAGAATAGGACAGCAAGGCAGCATAATGCCAATGAGTTCGGAGAAAGAGCCAGGGCTTTCTCTGACTATGACTGTTGAAGAAGATTACTGCTATTCTTTCCCTTTGTTCTCAAAGATTACAGGAAATGTTAGCACTCTCACAAGCCAGGCTATACTTGCCTCATGAGCATTGCACTGCTGATCTAATACTCAGTTTTTGTGCTGGTGCTGTCTGAGTATAAGTCATGGATATCCTACAGAAAGTCACAGGCAAAACATTAGAAAATTATGGTATTCAGGATTAATCATTTTCATGCGCATGTTCTGCTCTGGATTTTTCCCACTTTCTAAAATTTAAATATTTCATCTAGGTCAAGGTTTCAAAGCTTGCAAGTATTCTAAAAGATAGCTTCATGAATATACTTGACCATGCAAGGTTTTTAGGAAGATCTTTCAGTGTCCTCAGCACTGTACCAGGAAACACGGTACCACACCAAGGACGGACCATGGGCAGGAACACCTGGGCACCAGCTGGTTGTGTCTCTGGTCTAAGCTGACCACACATAAGCTTGCTGTGGGCTGTAAGCCGTGTGGTCGAGTGTCTGCTAGCACAGTGCCATGCCTGAGATTCAAATCCTTACAAGTGTAATTGTCTTATGGGCCAAAACCCCATTGTGCCCAGGCAGTGTTTATTATGATTGGAGGGAGCTGGATCGCCATGTCTTCTGACATGACTCTGTTCTGTGCCTGTTGAGAAAAAACATTGTGGCTATTTGACCAATGCCTTACTAGGCTTTCTGAAAACTGAGAGAAAATTTAAATCTTCCACTTACGGCTGCAGGTGATTTATCCCACCTGTAACACTGATTGGACTACTTAGTGGGATTAAGTTAATCAAGAGCAAATGATGGGACTGCAAATGCCTGAAGAGGTCTTATATTGTGTGCTTTACATTAGGGCAGTTTTGCGCATACACAGATTGAATCAGTTCTAACATTTGCTGAAACTGCTCACAAATCTTATGGGTGAAAATAGAATGGTTTCATATTAAGGTCTTGAGAACTCCAAGTAAACCTCAATATTTTAACCACACTAAACTAAACCAAAAATCAATTTCTGTGCCTAACTACAACCAATTGGGTTAGAAGACTCTTCTTTTGAGTGCATGACAACTATAAATGCTATGAATGGAGGCCTGGATGTTTAAGCTCGTATCATAATATTGCTGCAAAATTGTGAGTTTTCATTTATTCCTTTGAACTTTGTTGGGAGCTGGTGGTGTTGAGGAGCTTTCAAAAAGTAGGAAGGGGCTTCCAGAATCAGGACTTCTGAGCTTCACTCTGCCATCAGACTGCAGGACTTTTTAGGCATTTTCATTCTGTATCTCATGGTTGCTTGTACTTTGTAGTTAGTAAAAAGACTCCAATGTTACTTTCAATTCAAGCAAAACCAAAAATGCTAGGAGTTTCAAAGAGAGAGAAAATATTTAAAATTCATGCATTCATCTCTTATACTTTTCATCTTAAAGGAGTCTGTTGGAAAGGCACCAGGGGCCGAGGATAGAGAAGCTGGCTTTATGTATGATCATAGGAATTTATGTCTGAGTTACCCATGAGCATTACAGCATTTAACTCCCCAGCAAAGGGTCGTGGTAGCTATAAATTGTATAAGATGACTGAAATATCTTTGAAAAGTTACCTTGTGTCTAGAGACCACAACGAGAGTACTGTTGTAAAAGAGTACAAGGTGGCTGTGGAGGTGATCAGCTTCTGGAAAAAATACCTTTGAATATAGTTCTTAATGGAGCGTGGTGTATTGCCTTCATTATGGGAGAGGTTAGAGTTGATTTGGCTTCTTGGTTTAGACACTTACATATGTAAAAAAAATCCAACCTGGCAGAAGGGATTTTCTATTTAATGGATGAGACGTGATAAACAAAATACCATGGCTAGAAGCTGAAACTAGATCAAATGCATCTTAAAACAGGAAGGCAAATATGCTTAGCAGTAAAACATAAGAATATCTTCCTATAAGAGTCTGGCAGCTTTGACTTTTAAATGGTCATTAGATGTGTCAACTTGTTCATCTTTGGATTCAATGATCTCAGCCTTTTGCCTTTATGTGAAACTCCAAAACCTTTACTTTACCTCCCAGGCTGTACAGAAGGAGAGCATGAGTGAGCGCACCTTCCTTGTAGTACTTTGCATAAGAATCTTGTCTTTACCAAGATGTTTTCTGAGGATTTCTTCCCTCAGCTGCCCAGAAAAATTCTGCTTTGTCTGTGCTTTTTTTGGGAACCAGAGAATTGCTGCAGGGCGGTGGGTCAGGGGCAGTGGTGTGAGATGCGGATCTTTCATTTCACAGCCAGCACATTTGTGCCCTAGGCTGACTGTCACTGTCCTTGCACATGTGTCACACTCTCTACAGGTCCAGGTATGGTTGTCCTGGCTTTCTCTGGGCCTTAGGGCAATAACTCCCTTAACAATTCTATGGCATTACAGGGGCTCCAGGTACACATGTCACTCAGTCCTAAAGCATGGACTGATCCTCTCCCTTTTTTCTGTGTCTTTCCCTGTACAGAAGTTAATGGCCCATGAAGTAT
The DNA here is from genome assembly GCA_013397295.1 of Polioptila caerulea. Taxonomy (NCBI): domain Eukaryota; kingdom Metazoa; phylum Chordata; class Aves; order Passeriformes; family Certhiidae; genus Polioptila; species Polioptila caerulea. Next base: position 269,324 of record VYXF01002826.1, on the reverse strand, counting down.
AGTCTGGAGCAGATGATCTAACAGTCCCTCCTAGCTTTGAAATTCATAAAGCTATGAAGCCAACCAAGAAAAGTTACTGTGTCTGTGTAAACCTTATCAAAACTGAGTTCTGTTCATTCTCTAAAGTAAGAGTTTCTGTGCTTATAAATTCCTCTCAGCCTCCTTTTATGACAGAGTGCAGCACATCAGAGGAACTGTCTGATAAAGATGGGGAGAGAGGAGAGGGATTATTATAAAAGCTGTCCCTGTGGCTCTGCCCGGAAGTCTGCATATTTCTCTTATACATGAAGTGGCATATACAGACTGCAGCTTAACCCAGATTTCCAGAGGAATAATAATGTGGAAGAAATAGCAACAGAAGCTCTGAGTTTTCTTGCAATGATCTTATGGCAAGAACGCTGAATGGACATGCAACCACACACTGCAACCCCCACAGCTGTCACTTTGGCAAACCTTTTGATGAATTGGATCTTGATATTTACAGAATCTATTAAAATACAGCCCATCATGTGTTTGTTTATATGTTGACAAGATGATGTACACCCTGCAGGTCAAGGGTGATGTGAACTGTTTTGGTGTTCTTGTCAAAGCAGCTAAAAAAAGAGCATTTAAATAATTTTTGTGGAATAATTGTCTAAGAATGTAAAAGCAACATACAAAATTCTTACTTTGAAAAAAAAAATCTCTACTGATCTGACACAAAAATCTGAACTTGTTATCAATCAAAAAGACTTTCCTACTTCTTCCCTAATATGTTAGAAAATTGGCAGCTCAGATAGAAAAACAAATAGCAAAATTAAACTGAAAGGAATTGATTTAACTACTTGGGTGGGTATCCAGTACCACATAAAATTTTTCATTTGGGCTTGTCACTTACTAAATATATTTTTTCAACTATTAAGTCTATGCAGCACACACAAAGCCTTGCACTATTTTGCTATAAATATTCTGGCTAAGAATTAGGTTTATAAATTTAGCTTTATTTCTTTGAACATCATTCATATATTTTTGATTTTTCCTTGCAGTTACAAAGAAAAAGTACTGTCTGAAATTCAATCATTTCAGTCTAGTAGTTCTCACAGACTTGCCTTGCAATTACAAATGTGGCTGTATTGAGGGTGTTAATTGTGTGAAATTAGACCCTAAACTCATATGCTGAAGGATTTCAGAGCATTCTCTCACCTTCACTACATTGTTATTAGATTTTATTCTCACAAAGTGGGCTAAGAACTAAGCCAACTTATAGTAAAAAGATGTCTTTCCATCTCACATTGTTAAGGCTTGCTGTTTTCAGCATCTTGAAGTCAGCTGCCTTATAAATTTATAAATCATGTCCCCCAAAAAATCTAGCTTATGGTCATTTTGGTTCCATAAAGAAAATAAAGGAAAAGGGCAGATAAAGAGGATGAGTTTCAAGGCAACAAAAGTAACCTGTTTACTTGGGTTTGTTATGTGCAAGTTGACAGGTTGTTGAGGTGTCAAAATGTTTCTTTGTTTTAGAAAGGAATATTGAAATCTATATATTTAGATATCTGTATCTATCTACATTAGGAATGCAGAGTGGAGTTGGGATGAAAAGCCTGATAAAGAAGATGGTGTGAAGGTGAAAAAGAAAGAATAGGTGGATAAAGGGAGAGGCAAGGGAAGGAATGAAAAAATGGATCTAGGCAGCGTGAGAAAGGAGGGATCAGCAGTGTTACAGATGAGAAACATGAGGTGACATCTGGACATGAGCTGTCCTGAGATGTTGTGCTAAAGAAGTGGCTGTGTTGGCCCTCATGGTCCCTTCGAGAAGAGGCACCTGAGAACAGCTCATGATATCTCGAGATTTCCCCTTCCTAAAAGCAACAGAGTGTGCCAATTCAGCTTTGGTTGAAGCTTATTCCTGAGCCCTGGATTCCCTCAGTAGGCTGCTCCTTGGTTAGGTCTCAGAAAGGATGCAGAGCCGCCTGTTCTTTTATTCCTAGTACAGAAAGGAGGTTCAGGATTTTTTTGAGCAGAAATACTGCTTGGGCTTTTCCTTAACTTCATTCTATGTCACAGATTTCTAAGACTCTTCTTGCAAAGCAAGGTGCTTATAACTTTGTTTCAAAATGAAAGCTGTGGGGCTGCTTCACATATCCGGAACCTTCTTTCTTCCTCTTTATTCTTTCAACTTGTCTTAACCTTCTCTAAAAACATTACTCTAAACATTTTCCTCTCTCTTTCTCCCCTCTCATGTTTTGGTTTAAAAACATATTTTTCTGTTGGATTGCCAGCAATGAACCATTTAGAACTAGTTGTGAGATTTCTGTGTACAGACACTTGCCCAGAGAGAGCTGAGCTCATACCACCAAAACCAGAGATGTGCTCATCAGATGTTAGTACCCTTTGGTCACCAGGTGTATACCTGTCCTCTACAATGAGGTGTTGACCTGACTTATTTCTGAATGAGCTATTGCATCTGCATGGCACAATGTAGGTGAGTTTTCAGTATTTCTAGCCTGGATGCATCCTTTCAGGGTGCCTGGGTGTGATGCACACAGCTGCATTCACAGCTGAGCAAGGCTTGAGATTCTGAAAGCACCCAAATTAGTGATCAGGGCTCTGAGCAAAGCTTGGTGATTAAACTGAATACAAGACTTAAGTGCCCTAGGAAGAAATAAGGTGTCCCAATTTGCCTGTTGTTCTGAGCCATAATTATGATGGTACCTAATTAGATGCCCAAGATGTTTCAGCTGCATGGTAAGTGCAAAGCTCAAGTCAGAAAATCTGAATATGGCTGATAACCCTTCTTAATTTTTTTTTGTTTGTGAGTGTCAAGTATTAAACTTAGAGCAGAATCAGAAAAATTAATTATCAAACCAATGACAAAATGTTTTCTTAGTTTTCTAGAATGTTACATTAAGCTTTGATGTATATTTTTGAAGCACTAAGCAGTACAGTGTAAAGCAAAGGAAGAAGGTGAATATGATTAAAAAATTAAAGTCTCTACAAAAAAATTCAATGCACTTAAACTGCATTTATTCTATTTTATTTTTATTTACAAACAGATAATAAAGGTTGCAGTGCATTTAATACCCCTGTAAACTGAAGCATGAATTATAGAAAAGCATCACACTTGCATTACATTTTCCAGATTTTCCAAGTTTGTCAGAGTAAATGTTCTTTGGACAATGTTTCTGACAGTTTAATTAATTATAATGGAAATATAACAAAATGCTCATGCCTTTAACTGTATTCTTTGGCAAGCATTGCGCTTCATGAAGAACTTCATAACTCTGAAAAGGAAGGAATCCAATATATTAGTTAAGCTTTTTCATTTTTATTAATGGTCTTTGTTATGTGGTTGCTTGTGTGGGAAGCATACTTTCAGGAAAGAAGAATGAAAAAGACTAGAAAAACCAAAGAAACAACTCTCTAATGTCATGCTAAAGGGCCCTCATGAGACTTATGGGTAGATTAGTTTGTATTCAGTGAATGTGCTTAGAAATAAGTAAGTATGATATGGTATTTGGTCGCTGGTTACTGATACCTAACCACAGGAGGGTTTGGGTTTGGAGGGACCTTAAAGACCTTCTGGTTCCAACTTCTCTGCTATGAGCAGACGCACCTGCCACCAGACCAGGTTCCTTAAAAGCCCCATCCATCCTGGCCTTGAACACTCCCAGGGTAATCCTTGGTGTTAGGGTCAGATGTTAGAAAGGAAAAAAAAAGACAGCTAATCTGCTTGCTTATAGCTGTGGCTACTTTCACCTCAGGCTACTGAACTGCTGTCCACAGATCACTGGTGGTCTGCGGGATCTTTTGAAGTGTCCTGCAGATTACATGGGGGAGCGAGTTCAAAGGAGTCTCACTAAGTGGTGTAATCGTGGGCTGTATTTCAGAACCATCATGAAAGATGCTTTCCATGACACAAGATGGGACCTATACTATGCCTAGCATTGGCATCCCACCAGAATTTCCACACACAGTTAAGGATATCTGTGCACTCACCAGACAATTGTTTGCAAATGTCCTATTTGTGTATGAATGCTCTCAGTTTGCTTGTGAAGCCTTGCAGCAGCTGAATGCCAAGTGTCAATAACGTGTGTGGGCACAGCCCACTTCAGCAGGCTAAAAGCCAGCCTTCCCGGTAGCTGGGTGCACTGCCTGGATAATAAGATTATGGCAAGAGTCACTAGATGACACTGTTACATAATTTCACACAATCGCTTTTCTTAGTGCCTGTGTAGACATGCTGTACTCTCTCCTGTGTTTCAGTTCCTGTTAGTTTATGCTAGTGAAAGCATCATGATGATTTTCTCTCTGATTAAGTCTTTCTATTTAGACTTTGCTGAGAGGCAGAGTTGACACTTTATTTTGTACAAGGTTGAGTATGGTTTGAGTCCCAAAGACCCAATTTTGACAGCAATGATTTCTCCATCATCAAGAAAAAGATCTGTCAAGACCTCAGCCTTTGGAGAGCTCAGAAGATAGTGATGTGCACCATGGGATAGGGCTGTATTTACACAGGGCCTGCTGGGTGATCTGGCATGGTGTCATTGGAGAGGACAGGTCGGCAAGGGGGGCCACAGCTGCTCTGCCAGAATCCCACCTGCCCTCCCAGACCAACCTGGTTCTCACACGGATCGTTTGGAGCCACTGCATCTTCTGTGTGGAAACCATGTCTTCCCTTGGCCCTTCTCCCAGTGGAGGAATTAGAGTCTCTGGTCTTAAGTAAAGGCTTTTAACCCCTCCATTTGATAAGCTGGAATAGTTAGACTCATCAGGCTTTACTATTTTATGCTGCCATTTGTAACGTCATGGCCTTGCTGCAGTTCAAGCAATGGTATCCCACTCTTGTCAGGCTCCAGACATTCTCATATTCTTGCCACCACATACTATCTCAAAGCTTTCATAAAATGACTTGAGATGTGCCAGCTTACCAAGTCTTGAAATTAAAATGGAGTGGAAGGGGAAAATTTTTATTTATTTATTTATTTATTTTAAGTTTTGAGCATGTGTCTGAAAAGCCTCACCAACACAGTAGTTTCATGAGCAATATGACAAAAAATGGTTTTTTTTCCCTTTTGCTTTTTTTCTTCTTGCCCTGCTGTAATCATTTACTGGGTAGGAAAGGTCATTTTAGGGAAGCAGCTTTCAGCAGCCTTAGAAACCACAGCTCTCTTAGAAACTTCTGCTACTGCTGTGTACAAATTAAAGAAAAAAAAAAAAAAGAAAAATAAAAAAGGGAGAAGTATATTTTGGAAAGAATGTTGGAAAAAGATTAAAAAACCCTAAACAATTTATTGGTTGACAGCATGCTTTCATAGTCATAATGGTGGCTAACTGTCTTAAGACTGATATGATTCTATACATTTACTTTTAAATGGATTTGTGTAGAGAAGGTATTTTTGTTTTTCTAGTAAAAAGCGTACAACAGTCACACTTCAATGTCAAGACAATAAAAATTGTTCATACCCTTTTCTTCAAGCATGAGAAAACAATACGAAAAATGGCTGAATTCTTTGCGTACTAGTCTCAGTAGGAGACTAGAGTCCCACATCTAGGGTGTGGCAATTTACAGCAGGCCGTGCTTGCAGCATCAGGCAATGACATTTGATATCAGTAAGCCCCTGATCTAAGGGAGTTAACCTTGATTACTGTGCATTGCCCTCTGATGTTGCCTGTTTCTGTTGTCTCTACAAGGACACCAGGCAATAGAGCGAGGTTATATACCTAACCCTACTTGGTTATGGCTGTGTGAAATGAATCCTGCCCTCAAGTGAGTAAGAAGCTTCCTTTTACACTGCATTTGAACAAAGGAAGTCATCAATAGTGCCCCAATATTTATTATCAGCTTTCCCTACTGCAAATTCACTCATATTGCTTTGCAGCCACAGATGTTTCTGCACCTCTGGGCAGACACAAGCCAAATAATTTTAATCAGGGTAATTATTTCAGTCTTATAAGTGATGTTAGTCCGGCAAAAATTAGCTTACCACGGGATAACAAACTCTCAGTAAGGCACAATAAGTAGCCATAAGTACATCCCTTGCTGTCATGACCTAGGTAGCCAATTTACACCCAGAGTGCAGGCTTGTCTGTACCATTCCCAGTCACTTTGATTGCAGCATAGATGTGCTCTAAATCAGTAAGATTTTTAATCTGTGAATATAACTGATACATATGAAAGGCTGGGATCTTTTCTTATGCAACGCTTCCAACATATCTACTAAAACAAAAGCTGTTTAAATTAATTGTCCTCTTTTTTTGCAAATAAAATGTTGCCAATGTATTTATTGAGTAACATTTGTTCCCACTTGTAGCCATCAGAAGGTCAGAAGAAGTTCAAAATTACACGATGGAGTTTGTCTATTTATTTTTTTTTTAATTGACTGGTTATTGCCATAGCAAGTTATATTAAATTGTTTTAGTTGTATAATATAGGATTTTTATATTAATGCCATATTTAAAATGTATTTATAAAACATTTTAACTTTGAATATTGTAGTTCAGATCTGTGCAGTATTATAAGTGAGACATTAGCAAATTTACAGCTAAAATTATTTTGTCAGGAACCAAGCAGAGATGCATTTTAAAAGGAAAATTTGGGATAATTGCATCATGATGGATCTTTTGAGTCCTGTTTATTTTTACTCTCAAGGATATTAAATCAATACAAATCTCAGAACTGGCTGTATTCACTATGTGAATGACATATGTGATGAGGTTTGGATTTTTTTTTTCAGTTATGTGGACAGTATATGTAGATATAACATTAAAGTTGACAGACTATTGAAGCAGAGTTGCAAAGTTAGTGGTATGGTTTACATCAGGTGTAAAATGAGAATTGCAATACATATCTTTGTAATATTACAGGTGAAAGTGCTGCAATCATTTGTTATACATGTGGTAAGGTCTTCCTTCTCTTTTTCTCCCATCATGACTGTAATTTAAAAATCTGCTAGCTATCTGCGTCTACTTGTTATTATTGTACTGACTTTTAGAGGATTTACACTGTAATTAAAAGACTTAAAAGGCTGAAATACAGATGCTTGGCATTGTGGAGCATGACACCTTTTGATGCTGTTTGTATAACTTGCGTGCAATTTTGTCTTAAGACCTGCTCATAGTCGTACAATTTTGGGTCTGATTCAGAACATATTCACAGCATTAAAACTCTGTTAGACTCTGAGGGTTTGTTTTGGTCACTGTTGATTTTAAACATTTTTAGATAAAACGCGTTTTAGATTAACAAAATGCCACAGAACATGACATTGAAATTTAATGATTATGTAAAGTATCTACAATTGAACTGTGTTGTTGCTGGTGATTTACTTGTAGAGTTTAGAACGGATTTAATTAATAGTCAGAACTATATTGATAGTAATACAGTAGTTGCTCTTGCATTTTCACTGATTTTGATGTCATAGATAAGAAGGTAAATCTCCTGAAATGCGGAAAAAAAACAGGAAAAAGAAAGAAGAAAACAGGAAATGTAGTTTTCCTCTTTTAGAACTGCCAGACAGTGTGTATAATACAGGATATCCTGTATATACAGTGAAGTCAAATATGAAAAGCATACAGGACACATTCTTTTTGGTATTGTCATGACAACTGTATTTTTCCAAATATGCAGCAGTTTTAATTTCCAGAGATTTGGGAAAACAATAGCTGCAATCTGAACCTACTGCCTGCACAATTGGTAAAACACAAGAGGTATGTTGAGCAAACTGTGCACCAGGACTTTTCTGTCCTGCATAGTTCCAGATTTCACCTTCTTGCTACTTCACATTTCACCAAGTGCCACCTAGAAGAAGTTACATGCTTTTGGGATGCTTTCAAGAAAAAAAAGCCCTTTGGGGCTCAGCAAAACTCAGTGACCCAATCTATATCTCGTTGAGCAAAACAGGTATTTTTGTAAGCATTGTTGGGTATTTTTGTGAGCAATTTTAGTCACCACTATAGCTTTCCCTACCTACACGTAGCAAGGCACAGTGCCCCAGGACCCCATTCCTCCTGTGCTCACAGTGACAGAGTGCACGGTACATTTGGATCTCTGTATGGTGAACTTCCAGTGATAGAGAATGCATAATAACTGAGAAGTATTTACATATCAGTGTCATACACTGGAATCAAAGTCAAAGTGGGGATCATTACAGCAGTGAATGTTTTGGGGACAAAAGACACACATCCATACTAAACCAGGCTTCATTAGTCACGGTCACTGCAAAACTACCTTTAAAGTACGGAATGCTCCTGAATGTACCTCATTATTAAGACTCTGGTAAGTGTCTTTTTCTCTCAGTCAGTTTGTTTATTCATCCTTGATTCCAAGGATTTACTCAATTTTCTAGTAAGTATAATATATTTCCTATCCAGATGCCACATGGGATTACTAGACAATTTACTTATCTGGACAAAATGAATGTCTTTCCTTTGAAGCCTGGAGTAACTCAGATCCTTCTCTGCTCTCTACTGGAGAATGAAAAGCGTTTGAGAAAAAGAAGCGAAATCTACCACAGTGACATACTATTATATTCTGTTGGAGGAACCCCAGTATTTCTTGACAGAATGAGTCAGGAGAGGCTAGAATCACAGTGCTTTTATGCCTCCTGTCTCACTCATCCTATACTCCCAGCTTCTTTGGAGAATTTTTAGACAAATTTCAACAGGCTAAGATGACAGTCTTGGGATTGCAGCAGCTTTTTTGGCTGTCTCAGTACAGTGTCTTATCTAATGCTGGCAGTGACTCTGTAATAGCAGTGACTCCCTAAAATTTAAAGTATTTTTTCATCTTTGCCTCTCACCTTTCACTTTAATTTTCTGCAGAAAACATTGGCCTCTTTAGTTTACTGTTGTTAGGTGGAGTGAGTTAAAGATTTTAAAGCAACCAAGGATTTTGAATTTAGGAATGTTTTCAGAATAACTATAAAATATTAAATTTACGTTATCCACAATATGTTGGAGGTCAGTTTGCCCTCAAAACATAATGTCTGACAATTGTGCTTTCTTAGTGTGGGTTAGAAAAAGAATATAGTAGACTTAGGAAAACATCATAATTTAAGAAGTGACACATTTCAACAAAGACATAAAACTGTAGGCAGTACAGAAAAGAAGCAAAACCTTAGGAAACCATTACTTCATTAGGACAAATATTTTATGTCTTTTAAAAGACTCCTTATTAAAAAGGGTGAGCTCTAGGATACTCATGCTTGCGTGAAATCATAAATCTGTCATTTGAGAACAAGAAGTGCTTCTTTCTGTGGATAAATTGATTTTTATTACGACTTCATCAAATTCTTTGAAAACAGTTAGTCTGAGGGTATTGCTAAGAATTGGCCCACAGTTATTTTTAATATTCTCTCATCTTAAAAACATAGTAGTCAAACCAGTTAGGAAAGTCAACCACATACAGTAAGTATGCAGTCTGTGAGGCATTAAAAAGAAGCTGAACAAGGACTCATTTGCTTACTATCCACAAGGGGTTCTTGAGGAACCCCTTGCAAAAATATCTATTTTCTACATTTTTTTAGTTTCTCTGCCTTTTCTTTAGCATTTCTTCTCTTTGCCCTCAAATGCCTGCAGTAATATACCTCTGGCTTACACTGCCTGCCTTCCCGTGTACCAGCAGTCAGGGGATACCAGCTGGCCAGGAAAGGGCTCAGATTTTAACCTGCCTGCAGATACTTTCACAGTTTTTTTTCCCCAGGAATAGGAGGGAGTTGGCAGAGATCTGTACTCCACTGAGAAACCAAAGTTTTTCTATCTTGCAGAGGGAGAGCATGGCAATTCCTGCTTAACTCAGGAAAACTGTGAAGTCGTACTCCCTATTATTCTTTTTATATCTAAGCAGAGAATTTTTGTGATTGTGCATGAGGGAGAAAGATATGGGAAAGGAGTGGAGAAAGGTTACACTTTCATCACATTTTCTATGTCTCTCGATTCATTTAGCCTTATCTATGTCTTTTAGATTGCAAGCTCTTAGGTGCCATGACTGTTCTTATGCGTGTCTTTAACTGGGGTCTAACAGATAACTGGTTACAAATTGTTGGAGATTCCCAAGAAAACAATTTTTTGTTCACATGTGAATGCTCAGAAAATAAAACTTTTTGAAAAAAAATATGCCAGTTTCATGGAAATTTCTCATCAATGAAACTTAGGGAAAAATATTTCAAAATTATCTAAATATGAAGTTCTTATATTTTCTAAGCAGACAATATATTTTTCAGTTCAAAATTCCTTTAATTTTTAAGGCACAGTAAGCTTACAGTGAAACTTTATATTTCTATTTATAAAATCTGGAAATAATCCAAATTAAAAAAACAAAAACAAAACCAAAGACCCTTACTCCAAAATATTTTGTTATTGTTATTTCTTTACAATTGTGAGGTTTAGAAGAGATCCAGCAAAATAATTTTACAGACAGCCTTGCTAAAAATGGTTGATTTCCTCTTTGTATTAAATTTTGAGGATATGGGAAAATATCAAAATAATTGGTTTATTTTAATTTTTTAAAATTTAATCTTGAGGAAAAATAAAACTTGGTTCTCATAAATCCTTTTACTATTAAAATATTCAAGATGGATTATAATCACTGGTGCTATTGGTGTCAAATTATTTTATCTACCTTGAGCTTCTTTGTAAAAATATGGTCATTAAAAGCCAGCAGATTTGCTACTCAAACTACTCGACTATTTCTGAAATAGTTCTGCTTCATCTATGTTGGCCTATGTAAGCCACCTATACATTTTCACTTCTACCTGTTTGGGACAAAAATTTCCCTTTTACAGAAAATTGTTTTGGCACAGAGAGGAGAGTTGAGAAAAGCTGGAAGGACAAAGGTAAGGTATAAACTTTTAAAGATGGAAGAGAATAATGCAGAAAGTAATAGTGAAAGAGACCAACACAAATCTTTGGAATCAATCCTTCATTTTCACTCTTATGAGGTATTCCTGTGCGTTTTTCTGCTGCCTGATATATTGAGGGACAGAAAAAAGGAACATGATGGAACTGGCTAATGGAAGACTAGAAGCAAGTAAAGAAAATTTTGGATAACAGTGGTTAGCTAAAAAAGAGAAAATTAGAAATATCGGTAAGAAAATTATTTCTTTATAGATTTAGAAATAAAGATAGAGAAAGACAGCATAAATTATATTTGTATATAGGTCACCTCTTTGGAACCAGAGTCGTGGAACCAGCATAATGTAGAGATCCAAATGTACCATTTGTAGAGTATATATGTGCTGCTTGCAATATTAGGAATGGCAGTGATTGATTCATTCCAGGAACAAGTAAGTGTGCCTGCTCTTGAATTGCCAGCACCGTTACAGACAGTGTCTCTGTGTTGCTTGGACATCTCTAGTCCCAGTACTGCCTTTGTTAGATACCAGATAGCTTTTGAGAACTGCCTGAAGTCCTGCAGAATGTAGCTGGGCTCTCTACTAGCCCTTTGAAGAGAAGCTAATTTACATTTATTTGTAGACCTGTATTATTCTAAAATATAAAATACTGTGTCCACAAGTTATTTGTAGTCCAAATTAAGAGCATTTTTACTCTTATTTCTAGATCAAATCTATCTGAATATACTCTTGGCATGGATCAATGAAGTGAATACCTAAAGGGGAAGTGCTTTGTTTTTGTTACCATTCATGTAACTTTCCAAAGTAAGTGTTTCCATTCTCATCCTTTGAGGCTCTCAGTCAGGTTTTAATTTTCACAGCATGAAGATGTGATGAGTACATGAGCAGTTATTCAGATTTGTTGGTCATAGTCTGAGATTAATTACAGAACACAGGTCTGTAATAACGACTTTGCCAAAATCCATCAAACATTGATCTCATTCTGTCTCAGCAAATATGGAAATGAAGAGGATTGTGGAGAGCTTGAACTGAAGAATACTTGGAACCTGTTGCATTTCATCCACCTCAATGGATAGGCCAAATGTTGTAATGACAAGTTCACCCTTTATTTACTGTATACACAGTTTGTGACAGTGGTTTTTATAACTCTAAAAATTGCACTTAATAAATAAGAGAAGACACAGATTTTCTTGATTACACAAACCTAAATATTTATTCAAGATTTCATGAGAAGTTTGTCTTAATTTAAACAGAGCTAGGGCTGCTGAATGGGTGCCATTTTTTTGATGTGGACACAAAACAAGTTTTAGTAATATCCACAATCATTTAACCAGTAAATGTTTTCTACTAAGGCTTTGCTTTGGCATGGTTTGCCTACTGCAATCAAAATGAAACTAAAGTCAGCTTTTCATAGATCATATTTAAGGGTTTTATCCTTCATTGCATGAAGGATCACTGGCTTTAATTAAAAAAAATCAGAAGAGACATGTAAATATTGCTGCTGCAGTTCAGAGAAATGCAGTATTACTTGTATTTTCCCTTTTGGTATTGATGTATGTAGAAGTTGGAGACACTAACACATTGTGGATATTGCTGCTGAGAAGGGGAAAGGAAAAAGATAGGCTTGAAACACAGCCTGTGAGATGGCACAAAGCCAGTGCACTGAAAAATGGCAAACGTCACATTTAACAGCTGGACACAGAAATATTTCTCTTTAATTTGGAAGGAGAAAATTTTCTTCACAGCAGGGCACTCTCAAAAGAGTACAACATCAAAGAGGGTGGGTCTCCCCAGTCAAACATCATCTGGCTCCAGTGATGGAGCAAAATGAATGAACTGTCAGGACTTTTTTCCAGTGTGTATGTTTTTGCCAAGTGAAAAGTAAAAGGTTTAGTGGCTTGTTCTGATCACAGACCAAATCCTGATAATGGAAAGCTGATTCCCTAAAGTCTTCCTCTGATCAGCTGACAGACAATGTCTAAAGAAGACCTCATATTGATTGATGGTCCACTTTGTATTGATGGCCCCTGCCACCCTTAGAGATAAGTGAGATATGCCAAATGCTTGACAGCTCTGGAGGGCTCCTGCGATTGTGTCTCAAGCCATGTTCTAATCTAATGTTATAATCCTCACAGAAACAAACACACTTCTAAAGAAACTTAGCATGATACTTACCAACACCAGACCTGCACTCAGGAAAGAAGTATTCACATTCTCCACTATGACATCTACTAGCAACATCAGCACTACTCCTTACTGCACTCCTTTCATTTGATTCTTGACTTCAACCCCAAAGAAGCTGCAAAGTAGCCATTCCTGGTCTGTTTTTCTGACAATCTTATAATTTAAAAAATTTGAAGGAATAATAGACTCTAAGAATTTTTTTTATATGAAAACATGGCAACACAGTTTGTACAGCCATTACTCATTTGTTTTATGAGGAATCTCAGGCACAGTTTATCATATACTTTATTACTTGACCTTTTAATCATCATCTGGGGAACTTGACATTCCAGACATTCCAAAATATTCCAAACTAAAAATATCACTGTGCCTTGTTATTTAAAACTCACAAAGGAATTAAGTATATTTTCTAAAGTATGTAATTTTACTGAAATTCCTCATTTATAGTAAGCTTTAATGAAAAATTTAAAAAAGGATTGAAAGAATTATCTGTGGAGTCTGTATTGTTGCAGTAAATGGGTGTTCTGCTGTGATAGATGTTCTACACATACACTGTAAACACACTCCCTATCCATATTTACTTACAAACTCAGAGTGAAGATAAGCAAATGGTGCACAAAAAATGTTATCAAAATCCCTGTTTTCTACAGCCACAGGATCAAGACTTTAAGTACTTGCTGTAAGCAGTGTGACAAACCATTTTCAGGGCAGGAGCTAAACCCAGGCATCTGCAGAGCAATTCAAGTGTCTGAATGGAGGTGTTTAGTGGAATTTTAAATCCTGGAAAGTATCAAAGACATACAGACAGGGCTGACAAGTAATGCTCAGAACTTAAGGATAACTGCTTGTCTGCTGGAGAAGTCACTGGAGCTTTAGTGGAATATTTGATCCCACCAGAAATACTAGTGGGAACTTAAGTTTACACACCTGAATATAACTATTATTGCCCTAGTCCAGGAAAAAACCCTTATCAGTGGATCACAGCCATTACATTAGACAGCAATACTTTTTATAGAACAAAGTAATGGTCTTCACGTTTCTTGAAAGGAAGGCTACTTGTGGACAGACTTTCTTTTCAACCTCCCTGTTCAAGGAGAGTTTTCTAGAGCATGCTACTCAGGATGGTGTGCAGGCAGCTTTTGAATACTGCCTCAGAAGGAGACCCTGCAACCTCTTGGGGCAGCCTGCTCTAATGGTCAGTCACCCTCACGGTAACATTTTTCTTCAAATTCATGTAGAACTTCCTGTACATGTGTTTCTGACCATTGACTCCTGTCTTTTTGCCTGGCATCCCCAAGAAGAGTGACTCCATCCTTTTGACACCCTCCCTGCGGATTGTTTAGAATCTCTAGCAGCTCTGTGCTCGAGGAGAGAAGTATCCTTATAATCTAGCTCTGAAAATGCTCAAAGGAACATGTCATTGGAGCTTTTAAAAATCTTAAAGGTAAAGAAAATAATGAGAAGCCCCAAGTGCTGCAAACTGAAACCAAACTAAAATAATTTACAGAATAATTGTGCCATATGTTCTATGAACCATATTTCAGTATGTCTGAAAATATCCCTGAGCACTGTGTCTGGGATTTGTTCGTCTAAGATCTAGTACCTCTCTAGAAGTACTGATTCATGCAAAAAACTATGAAAACACTGTTTGAAGCTGTTTTGGAAAAGCACTTAATAGAAATTATAGGAATGTGGGATAAAAAGTTGTGCTCTTCTTGGGCCATCAGCTTCCACTTACAAGCAAGGTAACCCTTGTGTTTGAAGAACAGACCCTCCATACTTTTGTTCTTTCTTACATTTAGGAATCAGGATAAATTAGAATCATTTCCATTTATGAGTTTCTTTTGATCCTGAGTGATTTCTCTGAGGTCATAGGTCCTCAGTAAGTCACTCCAGAAGTGTGTATTTGCTCACTTGTGTCAGCTACACTGTCTAGCTTGATGCTGAGTGATTAAATCTGCCAAAATCCTTCTGGAATATTTGGTTGTGTAAAGGAATGAAAAAAAATGAAACAAACACTTTTTTTAATTTCATTTTTCAATGTCTAATGGTTTTGAAGTCCTCCAAGAAAATGGCCAAAGCTTTGTCATTACCTTGCACAGGAAGCAGCGTTCCGTTTTCAGAGTCACTGGGAGCAAGAAAGAATCACTGTAACTGACTTGATTCTCTGGCTCTGAATTTTAATTTTAGGAGCTTTATTACTGAGTAAGTTCATTGATTCTTTCCATTTTAATGAGGGTTTTCAGTATTGGGCCCTTACTTGTAACTCCTTCCCTGTTATATTTACTAGATTATGTTTTTACCAGTCAATGGATGTGAGTCTTATTTTTAGGTTATTTCAGCTTTGATAATTTGCCTCTCTGTTTTTAAACCATCCTTTCAGTATTAATCTGGTTTCTTTCATGGTCATTGTGAATAGTGAGTCTAGATTTGTTACTCCTTTTCTCTCGTCCCACATAGAAAAGACTGGAGAAAACCACTTTAGTCTGTTTTCTCCCAATAGTCCTCTGCCACCAGGGCTGCACAGGAACGTAGGGTAGTGATCAGGGTGGAAATAACCATATTGAACAAAAATGTCTCCACTGCAGAATGACTCATGGCTGGAGCACCACAGCTTTTTTTGTCCTATCATTGAACCTGTCAGGAGAGCACAAAACCACAGAGAGGGAAGGCCCTGTGATGTCAGTGGATACTGCAAGAGCCTTGGTCCTTTACAGATCTGTTTACATGTGTGTAAGTTTCCAAATTCATGCATGGGGCTTTTTTCTGCTCTGTGTCTTCCTCTCATTGCCCTGGTGTTGAGTAACACTGTAGTGTTACATGAAATTCTTTCGTATTCCAGGACCTCCGCTAATGTCAAAACAAACCACTGAGACTTGACTTTAAAAAAAGTAATTTTATGAAGTCCACATAATCAGCAGGGCACTGCTTTCATGACACTTTCTGGAATAAGGCCCCAGTCCTCCAGCTGCTTACACAGATGCTCGATTTCACACACGGGTAGTCCCATTGAGATCAATGGGACTACAACATGTGCAGAAGTGTTTGCTGGACTGAGGTCGAAGTGAGAGATGAAGCCTTTCACCTAGCACAGACAGTTCAAACCAATGTTTATAGTTTCATATGCCATAATCCTTTGAGAAACATTAAAACTAAATAGCTTTTAATACTATTTGGCAAGTAGTCTCTTTTATAAAATTTGCTAGATGATGCCTGCTAGATTAAAGAGAAAAACATCAAGTAGATATTACAAGATGTACGCTCCATGTAAGATATGGTTAATTTTAGAAATTGCTTTGAATTGTGTGAACAGTCAAAGAAGACCTTTGGCTGTCAGGATATATTTCTGTGCATTTTTCACAGAGGAGTTGCATCTAGTTGGACAAAAATTTTGCTTTGGCTTTAACCTCCTGTTATTTCGTCCTTGCTCATTTATTTCAGATTTCTATTCTGTTAATTGCTTTGAAAAACTTGATGATAATTCTAAGTATAAACAAATTGCATGTAATACAAATATCACAACAGAGAAAAATTCTTTGAATAGACTGTTGCATTTTCTACATGACAAGGAGATACCATCAATTATTATTATAAAAATAGAAGCACTTCAAAGCAAGTAAGTTGTTATTGACATGGATTTATTTTACATAGATATAAAGACCATAGTAACTGGCTTTCATTTTCTACATAATAATAAACCAAAGCATCCTTATCTCCTCCTAAGACAACAAGCTTGAATTTTATCTGAAACATATTTATATTTTTGATTCTGCTATCTGTCCATAAGTAATCTGAAGGCATACTGGTAAAGCAAATCAATTAGCCTTATCAAGAAACAGTGGAACGTATGAAAAGTATTTATAACTAATGTCTTTCTGAAATAATGACCATGCAATTGAACAGGGAACCTGTCCAAACATTTCCACTTATAGCAGAATGAGGTTGATGACATGTATACTACTATTGTTGCATACCAGTTTTACGTGTATAGTTGACTATTACAGATTCAATAATATTTATTAGGCATCAACATTGTATTTATCAGAAAGTGATGAATAGTCTTTTCTTTATTCTGGCTGTTCAGCCTGTTTGCTGTGTAGTTAATTTAAAAGATAGCATGTAATTCATTATATATTTCAATGTTTGAGATGTGGTCTTTGCAAAGGATGTGAGTATATAATATTACTCTTGTCATAAATCAACACCAGTTTTTCTTTTTAGTTAAACCGTATTTGGAGAGTTTTCCATGCATTTTATTTTGTCTCTGAGTTCCATTATATTTCATTTTTCTTTTATACAGTAGGACTAAAGAGTTCTTAGAGAGTTTACAGAATACCATTACTTGGTCACCAGGTTAGTGGAAGAAATGAGAAAGAAGTGATGGTTACATGCATGATTGCTTTCTCATTCAGTATGTAACAAAGAGAAGACACATATTTAGAAGGGCCCTCCTGTCCTAAAGCAGATGCCCAGCTCCTAATATTAAGGCATTCAAAGTCCAAATCATTCATTCTTTGACCACTTGCTGCTATCAATATGAACCTAGCTGTGTTTTGATTTTCAGCCTAAACTATGGTCCTTAAATGCAATATTTTCAAAGAACTCTGTTAGTAATCTTCCCTCTTTCCATTCATACAGTGTCTTCTGAATGTTTCCAACATTCTAGATAAAGAGGTCCCTTGGCAATCTGCTGATTTCAAAGCCAACCAGGCAACAATATACTAACAAAATCCAGCCTAAATGAGTAAATTATCAAGTCATGCATACAATCCAGTTTATTTTCAGTTTGACATTATTAGAAGGCCTAACAAATAAATAATGTATACATGTCATAATAAACTCTAGAGTTCATCAGCATTTTGCTTAACAATCACTGCCTTAGGTAAGTCAAATCACTGAATTTTACTGTTCAGTTATCTGAGCCTCAGGGCTTTTCAGGAAAGAGACAGTTATTTCTTCAGCTTTATGGGAGAGGTAACCATCCTTGTAATTTGTTCTGTTGGCTACAGAGCTGTCTTCTACCAATAAGAGCACTTAACACTCTTCTCTCATCTATGAAAGCATATGTGTATTCAACTTTACTTACAGTACTAGTTTATTGCAGAAGGTGAGTAAAAGGTTGAATTGAATTTAAAGTGAATTAAAAAAAATAAAATAAATGAAGATATGGCGTTTTCCTTCAAAAGAAGATGATATTGGTGACAAGACTGAGTGTTTATGGGTAAGAACAAAGAGGAAGGCCAATATAGCAGATATTCTGTTGGCAGTCTGTTTTAGACCATCCAGCCAAGATGAAGAGGCAGGTGAAATACTCTATAAGCAGCAGGGAGAAGTCTCATGTCAACCCTTGTTCTCCTGGGAGACTTCTATTTAGCCAATGTTTGCTGGAAATGGAACACTGCAGAGGGAAAAAAATCCAGAATGATTGTGGAGTGTGTGGAAGATAACTTCCTGACAAAGATGGTGAAGGAATGTGCCATGCTGGACCTATTGTTTGTGAACAGAGAAGGACTTGTGGGTTATGTGGTGGTCAGAGGCTGTCATGATCACAATGATCACAAAATGATCAAGATCTCAAGTCTCAGAGATGTAAGGAGGAAGATCAGCAGAACTGCCATCTTGGGACTTCCAGAGGGCAGACTCTGGCCTGTTTGGGGGGCTGGCTGACAGTGTTCCTCAGGAGGCAGTCTTGAATGGCAAGGAGTCCAGGAAGGTTGGATGCACGTTAAGAAGGGCATATTAAAGGAACAGGAGCAGGCTGTCCACCTATGCCAAAAGATGAATTGGTGGGGAAGAAGATTAGCCTGGTCAAACAGAGAACTTTGGCTCTAAGATAGCGGGAAAAGGAGAGTTTGTGACCTTTGGAAGAAAGGAGCAGGCAACTCCATCCAGGGGACTTTGAGGATGTCAAGGAGATGTACAGGGAGAAAAATAGAAGGACCAAAGCCCAAGTACAACTTACCTGCTGTAAAAGAAAATAAAAATGTTTTCTATAAATGATGTGCAGCTTAAGGAGGGTCAAGTAGAATCCCTTTGGTGGATACGTGAGCAAAGAGCGACAAATGACAGAAAGGCTGAGGAACTTAATGCCTTCTTTGCCCCAGTCTTTAATAGTAAGACCAGTTCTTCTCTGAGTAACCAGTCCTCTGAGCTGTAAGACAGGTGTGGGAAGCAGAATGAAGCCTCTGTAATCAAGAGAAAAATGGTAAGGGACCTTCTACTCCACTTAGACATACACAAGTCTGTGGGATCAGATGGGACTGACACACGTCTTGAGGAGCTGGGGGAAGAGCTTACCAAGCTATTTTCAATCATTTATAAGTGGCCCTGGCTCATCAGGGAGGTCCCAGTTGATCAGACGTCAGCAGACATAAAGACCAGCTACAAGAGGGGCAGGAAGATGGATGCAGGGAACAACAGGCTTGTGAGTGTGGTCTTGGTGCTAGGAGAGGTCATGGAGCAAATCCTCTAGAGTGCCATAATGCAGACAATCAGGATTGGGCACAGCCAGCATGGGTTTACGAAGGGCAGGTCCTACTTGACTGATCTGGTCTTCTTCTGTGAAAGTGTGACATACTTCATGGATGAGAGAAAGGCTGTGGATATTGTCAACCTGGTCTTCAGTGAAGACTTTGACACCACTTCCCACAGAATTCTGCTGGAGGAACTGGATGCTGATGGCTTGTACACTTCAAATAAAAACTGAAGCTGGCTGTGTCCAGAGAATAGAGGTGAGTGGTACTAAATCCAGCTCATGGCCAGTCACAAGTGCTGTTCCCAAGGGGTCAGTGGTGGGGAACAGCCCTGTTCGATATTTTTATCCATGATCTGGATGTGAGAATCAAGTGCACCCTCTGTCAGTCTGCAGACAACACTAATTTACACAGTAGTGTTGATCTGCTGAGGGTTAGAAGGCTCTGCAGAGGGATCTGGACAGGTTGGATTTATGGGCTGAGTCCAAGACTTTGAGGTCAAACAAGGGCAAGTACCAGGTCCTGCACTTTGGCCACAACAACCTATATGATGGTACAGGCTAGGGACATAGAGACTGGGATGATGACTTGTGGAAAAGGACCTGGGGTGCTGGTCGATAGCAGCTGAAGGTGTGCCAGCTGTGCCCAGGGGGCCAAGAAGGCCAGTGGCATCCTGACTAGCAATAGTGTGGTCAGCAGGACCAGAGAAATGACTGTACCCCTGTACTGGGCACTGGTGAGGCCACACAACTCCTGTGTCCAGTTCAGGGCCCCTCACTACAGAAAGGGCATTGAGGTGTTGCAGCACTTCAAGAGAAGGTTGATGGAGTAGGAGAAGGGTCTTGAGCACAAGTCCTGTGAGGAACAGCTTGGGGTGTTTAGCCTGGACAAAAAAAAAGATTGTAGGGACTGTATTGTTCTGTACAACTGC
Source organism: Polioptila caerulea (assembly GCA_013397295.1). Lineage (NCBI taxonomy): Eukaryota > Metazoa > Chordata > Aves > Passeriformes > Certhiidae > Polioptila > Polioptila caerulea. The sequence continues at coordinate 248,910 of VYXF01002826.1, read as the reverse complement.
CTGAAATGAGGTTCTAAGAGCGTGTGAGTCAGTGTCTTCTCCCAAGTAACAAAAAAGAAGAAAAGAGTAAACAGCCTCAAACTGTGCCTAGGGAGGTTTAGTTTGGATATTAGGGAAAAACTCTCCACCAAGAGGGTTGTCAAGCACTGGAACAGGCAGTTCAGGGAAGCGATAGGGTCACTGTCCCTGAAGGTATTTAAAACAAGTGTAGCTGTGGCACTTAGGGACTTAATTTAGGGCTTAACTTGGCAGTGCTGGGTTAAGGGTTGGATTCAGTGATTTTAAAAGCCTTCTGCAACCTCAGCAATTCTATGATTCTATAATCGCACATCTTTTACAGACTCTCAGCTTAATAGCTAGACTTATAACCATTATAACTTTTCTGGCATTGGTTTCAACTTCTGTTTAGGATAGACATCTTTAAAAGATATAGTGTTTTTACATTAAAAGCAAGATCCCACAATAGTGAGATTTGCCTGATGTAGAGCTTATTGAGTTCTGATGCCCAAGTTAGCAAAGAAGAAACTTTCAGTGTAACTGTGGCTTGTCGGTTCATAAACTGTTACAGAAAGGATGTAACATGTATGGATGCTACCACATGCCTGGTTAGAACTTTTTCACCACATTATGAGTAGTTTTGGGTACATCTTTGCTATATTGACTCTTTTCACTGAAGTAAAGAGTAAAACTTCTTTAGAGAGGAGAAGACCCAGTGTAAATGATTTGAAAATTTGATGATTTAATGCACGTGGTATCAATGAGAATAGCAGTGAGCAGAAAAATACAAGAGTTTCTATGATGGTAAGAATTAATTCCTGCGTATTTTTTGGTTTTCTTCACATCTTTTTTTTTATGTCTTGCAACATAAAATAAATATTCTAATAGCAACTTTTACAATAAAAGTGTAGGTGCAAAAAAAATTCTATTTTCAGGATCACCCTATTCCCAGACTGCCTGAAATAAAAATGAGTAGCCAGATAATTATCTGTTAATACCTTTCTTATCTGACTAAATGGAAAAATCAAATGCAGGAAGTATTTCTAAAGACACAATCCTTTAGCAGACTATAGAAAGAGAACAAGAGAAGGCTACAGATAGGGAGGGAAGAACTTCAAGAAACTATTTTTGCTCTTGCTTCCGTTTCTGTGAAATCATTTTTAGTTGCTTCATAACTTGGCTTTCTCTGCAGCTGTGCTGTTACATTTGAGCTTCTCTAATCTAAATTTTTGTGGCATCTACACCAGAAACTGGAGCAACAGTTTTTGGCACTAGAATTAGGTTTTCCCAATTAATCCAAGAGAGCAATACTGACTGTATCAGTACTGAAGTAATTGAAGGTTCTCAGGAGTCTCTTTAGCACCCCACCTTGTCTTTTAATACTTCTTAACTCTTAGATAGTCTGTGTTTATGTTACTTCTGCTATTTACGTTAGTTATGGCTGTTCAGAGACTTTAGAGCATCACTTTTATGGGATGCAGTGTGCTTTAGAAGTTATGTTATTACTGCTATTGTGCATTGGTCTCATCACTGTCGTTAAAGTAACAGTATCTATGACCTCAAAATAATTATCCTCAACCAATCCAGCAAGTAATACATCAAATCCTTCATATTTAATTTATGTTTACATGCCATTAGAAGAGGAACCTGATCTCTGTTTACGTCTCCATTGTTTAATAAAATGGTGTTTGTGAGGAAGGAAATAGAAAATACCGAGAAGAGAAGATTTATATTCTGATGACTATGCTTTGGACTTACTTTTTTGGAAAATTAAGCAGTTTCTGTTGTATTCTGAAGTCAAAGGATGAAATTTATAGAGGAGAAGTGTGATGCACATTCTGAGTCTCTGGATCTGCATCATACCAGTAAAATATCTGTAAACAGTCAAGAACCTGTTAAGAAGTTAATTAACATAAGGCAACTGCTAAGGGGGACAATAATGCATCCCAAACGAGGTGAGTGCAGACCTCTTTTATCAGATTCCAATTTCTTCCACTAATCTGCTTCATTCCATTACAAAACAAACCAAAAAACACAACAAAAACTTAACCTTTAAAACTTAGCAAAATCAACTGTTATCGAGGTCCAGTAAGAAGTTTAGGTAACACTTCCAAGGGCAATCAAAGTAGAAAAAATGAAATAACTAATTGTGTTTCCATTACTTAGATCAGTGACTGATGTGAGATACAGAAGAAATAAATGTAGAGTCTGAAGGGACTTGGAGAAATGGTATTCTATTTTGCCATGAGGCTATTGCAAAGGGTTATAAATTATGCTGGTGTAGATGGATGTAACGATCAAGTGAGGAAGTCAAAGACTTCCAGTAACATCAGTTTATCAAGATTTTCTGTGGTGTTTTCTGTAATGGATGTTATGATAGTTTAAGGATGTATGCATGTGTCATAGAGATGTGGGTAAATATGTATATCCATAGTTTATTGTAGTGCCTGTGTTCACAGCTTGTGCTACAGGTTTGCTTCTTCTCTGTTATGGCAGGTTACGGTTTGCTCCCTCACAAGGGTTTCTTCAGGCAGTTATATCTTCACTGGCTTCCTGATTTATATGACTGTGAAATGAGTAAGAACTCCTCTATGATGGTGATATGAAAAATAATAACCACATCTGAGTTTTGGGTGCTTTTTCTAGATTTTAACATGTATTATGCAATTTGACAAATAGATTCAACACAGTATTTTTATTTACCTTCTAAGCCTAGGGTTTCTGCTTCCTTAAAGGTGGATTTACAATCTTGCTGCTGGATAGATTATGACTATGCAGAAATGTCATTAATATCCTCCTAGGAAAGGAGGGCATAGTGTCACTTGTGAGAACAAAGTATTTGAAAATACTTAGACTTACAGCACAGTCCTTCCAGCTCCCAACCAAGGCCCAGGAAAGACCCAGTCCTATGTTTTCATGACAGAATTTAATTTTTCAAATCAGGTAATGACTGTCTATTTACACAAAGTTCTGGGTAGGACCCTACCTGTGTGCAAAGATATGAGTGCCACTACTGATTATGGCAGACCTCTTTGTCTTTCCTGTTTCATATAATCTGGGGATTAGGAAGTTATCAGCTCTTTATTTACTGGAATTGTTTTTGCCTCATGTGAAGTCATATATTGTTATGTGAATAAGCAGCATGTAAATGGATAGATAATAAGCACTGCTGAGAATGTTTGCATAGATATTGCCAAAATGGTTTCAGGCAAGTACTGTTAGTCATTAATTTTTCCTTCTCATCCTTTTTATCGGCTGGTGTTCTATGAACTTTTCTGATTTCTTCACAGATTTTTATAGTTTAGCATATTTTGCTCAAACATACATTATTTGCTCAAACGTACATATTCAACGTACATTAAGATACTTGCATAAGAATAGGTCCTTGCTGATAATCAGCATCCTACCATATATACAAAGTAAGCTTAATCCCTGGTATCGGAGTATTTATTTACTTCTGAGAACTCCTGATTTCTCCGACTTTATTCCCCTTAGTGCATGTTGGAGTAGCATCTTGCTTATCCAACACAGGAGTATTTGGCCAGGTTCCACTTGGTCCTTGTATAGACATTCAGGAACAAAGGATAAGGATTGCCATAGACACTTGGTTTCTGTGTCTCTCATGCTCTTGCAATGGGCATATTGCTCCTGATTATTTAGAGTCTGTCTTGGCCAAAAGCAAAAGCAAGGCTGGTTCCTGAATTTGAGACTCTGGTGGTGGAAAAAACTAGATTTTTATTCCTGTGTATATTTTTTTGATTCCTGTGTATATATACAGTGTGAGCTGTAGGAAACCCTCTTTTAAAAAAATCATAAATATTGAATATAGTCATATAATTCTTGAGATTATTCTCTTGATATTGAGATAGATGTTCAAGATTGTTCATCTGTATACACTAGAAATGTTCAATTCAATGTAATAAATGTTTTTCCTCTTTAGTTAGCAAAATTGATACTCTCAAGAACACACCTTAAGCTCATACAATTTCAAAAGGGATAACATTTTTCGGATATGGATATTAAAGCAAATGGTGTTCATAGAGGGGCAAAAGACATGAAAATGAGATTTACTTCAGACAGGCACCTAATTGTTCAGATATGTTTGAGAAGCGTGCCAAAGTAATTGTGTAGCAAGTAAACATCTTGTGAGATTACATGCTTTTACTAGGTTTAGACCTACCTAGATAACACTTTTTAAGCAGTCAGGAGGGCAGGTATGCATGATATGTATATCTTTTCATTTCAGAGCCTCCAGAGCAACTCTATTTTTGACTTCAGAGAGCATCCGCTTCTGAATAGAAACATAATATTGTATTTTTAAAACCACTATAACTGGCTCTCATGTCCTTAGCATGGATGTCATGTTTAGGAAAATAATTATTCCCTCAGGATTGGTTTCTCATTTAGTACTTCAAAAAAACTGTATGTTTTTTTGAAGGGGGCTCCTAAAGGCATCATCAACTCAGTTTTTCCTTCTAATCTTATTTGTTTTGATATTATGAATCCTACAACTCCCTAACATATCATTTGAGGTTGCTGAAGTATATGCTCTTGCTGCAACTGAGATGTGAAAGAAGAGATCCTTCTTTGGGGATTACTACTGCCCCTTGCTCAGATGTCCCAGTCATTTTAGTGCACACTTTACATCCAGATTTTCTTGTTTATCTAGCAGTTCATTATTTAAGGCTAGCTTGTCAAAATAGGTTAAATGTTCTTTGGGAAACATGGTCACATCTTTAAGACACCAAAAATACTTTTAATATGAAAAGATTGGCTTGATAAGAGAAACATGATAAACTTGCATCCCCTAAAATACTTTTCTGCTTTTTCATGTGTATTTCTAAGCATATCAGTACACAGATGACAAACTTCATGGCAATAAAGGAAAAGCCATGGAGAGACACCAGCAAAACAGTGAAAATGATTGCTGATTATTTGTTCTAACTACTTGACCTTGTGATGTCTCCCCCAGATATACGACCAAGATGGGACACTGCAGCACTTTATCGATGGTGGAGAACCCAGTAAGTCAAGCTGGATGAGGTACATCCGATGTGCGAGGCACTGTGGGGAGCAGAACTTAACGGTGGTTCAGTACAGGTAAAGTGGTTCCTGGCTCACCCAATGACACAAAATGAGAATGTTTTATCAGACTGTAACCATGAGGAGTACTGCTGCCTTTGATTGCAGAGGCAGTGTCAGAGCTTTGGGGGATGTGCTCACGTGGGGTAGCACACGTGGGGTGAAGCTCCAGGGAGCAAGGGCAGTCCCGTGTCACTTGTGTGACCACCCCACCACACAGAGCTCTCTGCAAACAGCCTCATCAGAGGCAAGCCAACACAAGCAGTTCTCCACCCTCAATTGAGATGCCTGTGGTAGGGGAGGGGGAAAAGTGGCACCCAGAGGCATCCTGAGGGTCAGTCAGGAGGTGTGCATACATCTCGAGCTTTTTTGTTGAGTGCACCTGCTAGCCAAGATTGCTACAGCTTGTACCTTGCATGTTGGTGCCTAGAGAATGCCAAAATGTGAAGAAAAATGTAAAGAAATTATGGTGTATTTTACTCTGTACTTGCAAATAGATCTAGAAGACCCAGACAACACAATACATAAATACATGATCTCAGCTATAAACAAACCTTTTGCTTTAAAATCAGAAGCGACTGCTTGGCCTTATTAAATGTGGTAGGAAGCACATCAAAGAGTGCCCCAGGCTTGCCTGTTGCAGTGAGCAATGATTTTTGCTGGTTGCTTTAGAGAGCAAAGTTTCTTTTTTTTAAGAAAAATCTTAAACTTATTTAAACTACCTTTAAAATTAAAAATAAAACATACAAAAGCAAGCTAAAATGAAATATATAAAGTTTGATTATCCCATAGGGATCCAATTTAACAATGGTAAAACTGTTCAATTGCATTTTCAACTTTTTTTATTCTCTGGCCAGTTGACTAAAAAATGCTGCAGTTAAAAAAATAACAATCCTATTTATACGTTACAAATATTTTATTATATACTTAAATATCTGCTATCTATGCCTAAAATACCATAAGATTTTAAATAAACACTGGCTAATGAATAAAGATTGTTGTGATGAAAGGGTATTTTTGTAGGTGTCTTGTGGACTATTTCTCTATGTGGTGATGTGTGCGTGCACGCATATATATAAAAATAAGAAAAAAATATGCTTACATATATATATATAGATGACAAACCTAAATGAAAAGTGAACATGAGAAAGTCATTACACATCTGTCAATATTAAGTGGATTTTACAACTCTCCTTTCATGATGGAGTTTTTACTTAGAGTTTCCTCTGTTGATCTGTTTTCGATTACTTCAGATCTTTATAAAATGAACTACAAAAACACAATTTAAAAAACTGGCATCCATCACCAGTGACTGCATCCAAGTGTAGGAAAATAGAAAAGTTGGACACTGAAAAACCAGCTTAATTTTTATTGTACATGGACGTCCTCCTCACAGAAAGTCAGCTGGTTTAAATTCATTCTGTTATGATTTGTAATATCTAAATGGAATTTTCTTCAAAGTGCTCTTGATTGATTGACCCTTAGCTGAACGTTTTGTTTTTATTTTGAGGCTGACAATAATGTTTGTTGGCATGTGTTCTGCTTCAACTGCGTTGGGACGCCATGAAGCTATCTTTATGAGTCATCCAACCACAATACTAAATACATGTCAGCAAAGGAAATATTATCCAAAAAGGGAAAAATCCCTTTGATGTACTTCAGCATGCAGAGATTTCTGCGAGTTTTGGAAGCTCTGCACACTTGTAAGGGACGGTGTACACTTACACTTTTTTTTCCCTGCCTACTCCAAGCCTCACAGACCACCCATTGCTCAAAAACAGTTCTGCTCTTTCAGCGGCAAAGTGTGTCATTTGGTTTTAGCACATTCATTTGCCGGGCTGCTGTGTTTATGTTAAGGGAAGCCAAACTGAGAGATGAAATGTTACAAGGGTGAAGTACAAAGTAGACTCAATTTTTCTCAAGTTAAGAGATGCCGGTAATTTATAGTGCAGCTCCGATTTTCATTTTTATGTAACAGTGGAAAGAATTAACTAAACTCAAAGCTCTGGGAAGAAAGAGGGTGAGAAGAAGAAGAGGATGAGAAGGAGGAGGAGGGAAGACGAAGGAAAGACACAAAGGGGAGAGTTTTTGTCAGATATTCATAGAAGGCTAAGAAAACCGTTCTGCTTAGCTAGCAGTGCCCTCCTGAGACAGGGTGGCAGTAAGCGAGGAAAATAACAAGATAAATGAAATTTTTGCAGCTGCTAGTAAAATATTGAGAATCTGCACTTTTTTATTGATCTTTATGATCCTGTTGCCAAGAGCCACTTTGCGGTGACAAAATATGTTGACAAGTGCATATCTCACTGCCATGAAAAATGTGGTAGAAGATTCTCCTTATGTCTGCAGTGTTATACAAGGAACAAATTGCATTGCTACAGCCAATTCTTTATAGAAAGTCTAAATTTAAGGCCTACAAACCCTAAACACTTTTATCTTGAACTTCAGAATAATGTTTGTAGCAATTCTTCACTCAGAAAACTGGTTGAGGCCTAACCTCTTTTT
>VYXF01002826.1:204281-233681 GCA_013397295.1 Polioptila caerulea | reverse complement strand
TTGTAGGGCTTCTTTTTGAAAGTAATGGTACTTGAGGTTGAAGTGGGTGCGGGAAATGAAAATTTGAATCTGTAAAATCTTAAACTCAGGAACCTCTGAGCCTTTAAGACTTTTTAAAGCCTTGACCAGACAGAAGCAGTTTTATAAGATACTTCTGGAAGCAAGAGTTGAAAATCTATTTTAATAGGTGTTTTTGTTTGTTTGTTTATTTTGTTGGGGGAGCTAGTTTTTAATTTTTTAAAAAAATTTCATTATTTACTCCCTTCTGTTGCAGAATTTCCCAACAATTCTGTTTGGAAGGCTCAAAAAGGGGGTAACCAAAACTCTTTATTACAATTAACAACTTTTGGAGAAGTTGATTTTGTTTTTTTTAAACAGTAACCACTTTCCTGATAATGACACAGTCTTTTTTAATTACACCACTCTTCCATATCCCTATGATCACCAGATTCAGGATATATTGGTGTTGAAGGAAGGCAGAAGGCTTCAATTCTCAAAGGGTTTTGTGTGACATATTTTCATGTACAACCTATATGCCTGTGTGGTGTATATTTTCATTGATTTCCAGGTATTCAAGTTGAGAATTGGAGGGAAAGCAAGCTCTGTAAATGTGTTCATGGATGATAGATTATGGGTGTGATCTGGCACTCACAATTCTTTTTTAATTAAAAGATAATTATTATGCGATATTATACTATTATTATGTTTTACAATATCACCTCAATATTAAATACTAAGCTTGTTTTGTTTTGTTTTGTTTTTCTCAACAGGAAGTTGAAGTTACCAATTTAATAGATGTTTTTCTCTAAGATCATGGCTTAGCCCATTTTATGTTTATATTTTCTTTATAGGTTCTGTGTCTTTGACCTTGATGTTCTCCCCAAGTCCACTAATTGATTTGAACCTCTCCAGAACAGACTTAGAAAAAAATATGTGTTTTGAGCAAGAATTGTCTATTTCTTTCTTAGTTAAAGCAAACTTCATGCTGAATTTAATGCTGGTTCTTGCATAATATTTTCATAAAGGTTTGCAAGTGCCTAGCACTCAGAGCTAATAACAATAACAGATGTACAGAGCAGCAACTCTCCCTGACAGCTTCAAAAGCTTGCAGATGCTGCAAGTGTGCTGGCTTTCTGCTTTTGCTACTTTCTTCACAAACTGTTGTAATAGATGACTGCAGAGCTACCTGCAGACTGCTGCATGGCACCTGAGGCGCTCAGGACAGCAGCTGTGCTGCTTAAGGGGAGCACCAAGGCAACAGGGGATGTGGAGCCCAGAAGCAGCCACAGTGAACGTGATCTGTTGATGCTAGGGATGTTTCTGTGTGTGAGTTAGCAATATCCCAAGGTGTCACTTTGTTCTCCAGCCTTAATTCAACTTGATAGAAGAAGGCACTCCTCAAAAACATGTTTCTAAGAGAATGACAGTGACCTGATTGCAGCAATTCTCTGATTGCAGCTGTGCTCTTAAAGTGCTGTTTGAAGGCCTGGTCCTAAAAGCTGATGCTGGCCCTACTTCAACCTGCCCTGCTTGTGGGGTTTCTTGCAGAGGCTGTGGCGTGGCAGCCTCTGGCCTATAACAATGAGAAACGCTGTCCTGGGTTCGAGGGAGCTCTGTGTCCCACTCTTTGAGACCACAAGATAAACCACCTCATCCAAGCCCAGGAGCAAAGAGGAAGTCAGGAAAAACCACCAGGATGCTGCATGGATGAATGGGGAATTCCTGGATGAACCCAAAGATAAAAAAGAAGCCTCCAGAGGATGCAATCACAGACAGGTAGCCTGGGAGATATACAGACAGATTGTCTAAGTAGTCAGGAACCCCTTCAGGAAAACGAAAGCTTTGACAAGATTAAATGTGGGCAAGGCCATCAAGGACAACAAAAGCATCTGTTGTTACATTGGTGATAAAAGGAAGACCATGGAAGTTGTGGGCATTCTCTAAAGGAAGCAGGAAGCCTGGCTACCTGGGACATGGAAAAGGCTGAGCTAGTCAGTGACTTCACTGGCAGATGTTCCAGTCACACCACCCACGTTACAGAAGGCAAAGGCAGAGACTGGGAGAATGAAGAAGTGCCAGCCATAGAAGATCATATTGAAGACCATCTAAAGGACTTGAAGACACACAAGCCCACGGGGCCTGGTGAGAAGCATGTGCGTGTCCTGAGAGAAATGGCAGATGAAGTGACTAAGCCACTGTCTGTCGTATTGGAGAAGTCATGGCAGTCTGGTGAAGTTCCTGCTTATTCAAAAAAGGGTAACATACCTCCACTGTTAAAAAGAAAGACCCGGAGAATTGCAGGGCAGTCAATCTCACCTTGGTACTTGGCAAGAGCATGGAGCAGATCCCCCTGGCAACCAGGTTAAGGCACATGGAAAATAACATGGTGACTGACGACAGCCAATGCAATTTCACTAAGTGCAAATCATGCCTGACAAATTTGGTAGCCTTCTACACAGTGTTTACAGAGTTGGTGAATAAGGAATAAAGACTGAGGTCATCTACCTGGACCTGTGCAAAGTGTTTGCACACAGCAGCCTTGTCTCTGAAGTGAAGAGGCATGGATTTATTTGATGGTCAGATCTCTCAATGGACAAGGAATTGGCTGGAAAGTTGTACTCAAAAGAATTGTGGCCAATGGCTCAAGTTCCCAGTGGAGACCAGGGATGTTCCTCAGGGGCTGCTATTTGGACTGATGCTATTTAGCACAGCAGTATGTGTTAGTGACAGGGACAGTGGGATCAAGTGCACCCTCAGTGAATTCCCTGAGGACACTACACTGTGTGGGCAGGTGACATGCTGGAAGGAAGGGATACCATCCAGAGTGACCTTGGCAGATTGGAGACATGAACATCATGAGGTCTAACATGAGCAAGTGAAAGGTCTTAAATGTGGGTCAGGGCAATCCCAAGCACAAATACAGGCTGGGTGGAGAATGGGCTGAAAACATCCCTGAGGAGAAGGCCTTGAAGATGTGGGTGGCTGAGAAGTGACATCAGCCAGATGTGCACTTGCAACCTAGAAAGCCAAACATGTCCTGGGCTGTGTTGAAAGCAGCACGGGCAGGAGTTGATTCTCCCCCTCTATTCAACTCTTGTGAAACCCCACTGGGAACACTGCATCTAGCTCTGGCAATTCCAACATAAGGAGGGTGTGGCTCTGCTAGAGAGAGACCAGCAGACAATCCCAAAGATGATCAGAGGAATGAAGACAGGTTGAGAGAATTTGGGCTGTTCAGTGTAGAGAAGAGAAGGGTTCAGTGACACTTTATATGATCTTTCCAGTACCCATAGGGGCCTGCAAGAAAGCTGGAGAGAGACTTTTTGTGAAGTCATTTAGTGATAGAACAAGGGGTAATGGTTTTAAACTGAAAGATTTAGATTGGATGTAAGAAAGAAATTCTTTAGTGTGAGGATAATGAGAGAGACTTGAAATTTTCCCAGGGAAGCTGTCGATGCCCTTGTCAATTGGGAATGATCAAGGCCAAATAGGATGGGGCCTTGAGTGGAAAGTGTCCCTGCCCATAGCAAGTGGTTGGAAACAAGGTGGTCTTTAAGGCCCTGCTCAACATGGATCATTCTATAACTCTATGATCATGTCAGTCTTTTACTTCTTAGTTGTCAACAGGGAGAAAAGCGCTTTCAATGGCATGCCAGTCTCTTAACTTGCACTTTTCTAACTTTTTCTGAGGGAAAAGAATTACAGTGCTGTGGTATTTTGTCTCACTGGGCTGAGAGAGTTGTGATGAACAAGTTACAAGTATTCAGGAACTCACAAGCAATTTTTCTTCTAAGAATTGCACTAGAATTCCATATGCCCCTTGAAAAGAGCATATTCACTTCTGAAGAGGCCGCATTAAAAATCTATTCATCATAAAGGAAATAATTTCAAAATGCAGTGGAAAATAATGATTGGATTTTTCAAGGTTCTAATGATTAAAAAAATTAATTATTTATAATGTAGAAAATAAATTTATAACACTTAGATATACAAAGGAGTCAGACTTTGGAAAAGATCCTTTTGTCAGAGGAATAGTAAAACACAAAGTTATGTCAGTTTTGCTAAATGAAAATCTAGAAAGAATTAATCTAAATGTAGAGCTGTGTCTCAGTAGCTATTTCAGATGAAAGTTTATGGATTTTCCTATTCTCTTAACATGCTTTGTACATGTTAGGGATTCTACATTCCCTACCCAAAGCATGAGCTTCGGTGAGGTTCAGTAAGCCTTATAGAGAAGCATGAGTTTTGTACTGGCCCCATACATGATGTAATTTTACCCAGAAGAATATCAGCTGCAAAAGTAAGAAAATCTTAGAACAGGAAAAGACATCACCAAAGAGCAAAATCATTCAAGAGATTGTCTAGCTTAGAGAGCAAAATTTATTCCTTAGTAATTTCATTTTGAAAAATATGTCTTGCACAACTTGCAAAAGCTCAAAGTATAAATTATCACAAAACCTGAAAACTATTATATTAAAATTGCTCTCAGAATTCCACTTTAGATGACCTGTGTTCCTATGTGGGCCATCATGTAGGCAGAGACTGTAGGATTAGGGTCTTTAGAAAAAGCTGATGGATTTTAAATGTCAGTAAACCTAGATAGCTTATCAATGGTTCATGGGATTGGTAAAAACAGAGTAATTTTTCCAACAGGAAAATTTTCTTCTGGGGAGGTAGATTTCCTTTCTTTAAGCTCAAAAAGAAAGATGTGGAACTAAAAGCTCCCATGCAACTAGGTGTTTAATGAAAAACATTAGAACTACTTTTGATGGCTGTCAGAACATCATTCTCATCTGCACATTGCTGTAATCAGTTTAGCTGTTCTTAACTGTAACCTAAAATTACTACCTGGTAAGATTTTTATTCACATGGACATTGTGAAGCTTAAGAGAGTACAATACATATATTGGTTATTCCGAGGAAATGAGTTTTTCTGAGCTGGGAGTGCATTCAGTCCAGCAGTGGATTTTTGAAAGAACAGCCTATGAAGACCAGCATCTCTGTCACTTTGTCGCCGTTCCCTCTTGTCTGCAGAACTCTGTTATAACGAGGTCACCATCTTAATTCATTGTTCCAGTGCAGACAAAAGTGATGGCAGAAGACATAACTGCTACATCAAAGGCAGGCGTGCTCTGCCCATGTCAATGTACTCACTGAACCGAGCCCTGCTCATGTTCAGTCCTTCAGCACCACTTTCATTTTTTTGAAAAATAACATATTGATTTTATTTTCTTCCAAGAAAAAAAATCTGAGCACAATAAAATGGTTACCAGAGAACAAAATTATAACTTTTAAACTTATTGAATGTAATTATTTTTTTGCTCTTTGAAAAATAGTAGTATCCAAAAGTTGTCAGAAGTTGGCTTATTTAAATCTGCAATTGTGCATATTAGAGCATTTTTAGGATATTACGGTATTTGAATGGATTTTTTGGCTCTCTTTTCAAAACAAATTTTGCCTAATGTGTGTAATTTATCTAAGCTTGAAAAAAATTACATACTTTAACATTAATTAGAACTACCCAGATATAAATTGCATAAATGCATCCTCCACAAAGAGAAGGGTAACTTCTTTAATATATTTGCTCCCAAAATGCGGATGAATCAGAAAAATGCAGTTGAAGTGGTCTAACAATAAGTGATCTTTACAGGGCTTATTTTCTTGAGTGTAAGGCAGTGAAATATATTTTGATATATTTTGTAAAGAAGACATTTATTTTGAGCCAATGAACCTGTATTTTTTGACATCACAATGTTCACTTATATCTGGTTTGAAATTTTGACCATTTACAGTGTGAATTTTTACCACATTAAGTTAATCACATTGATTTATTTATCACTTAAAAAAAAAAAAGATTAATTTGTTTTATGTAGCATTGTATCATTTTTTGTGGTTGCTGTTAAAAATAGATAACCAGAGGCTAATAGATGTTAATGGTCTCCTTCACTATTACAAAAAATCAATGTTTCTTGGATACAGAATATATTATTTTATTATTTTGCTTAAAAGTGTTTGATTACTGCATTCACCAATTATCTCTGTTTTACCAACTCTTGAAATTTCATAACAAATTTGATAAATATTTTCTGCGCAAATTAACTTTGGACTCCAAGAAAGTTGAGAACTGGACAAGTTGCTACTTGTCTTCCAGTAAGAGAAACAGATAACACTTTCTTGGTGGTGTTTTTTTCTTTTTTTAAATATAATTTTATGTATATCTGTGTATCTTTAAAGGCCATATCATCTAAATTACCTTTCCATAACTTTTATATATTACTTTCAAATTTGCTGGAGAGTAGTTAGATTTTCAAATGCAAGTAATTAAAATTGTAAGCTATTGAGTTATTGATGAATACTGAGCTATTAATCAAGCTAAAAAATTCTACAATCAGGGTTCAGTGCTCTGAAGCACTGTAAAATAATAGTATTTGTGTTCAGTGATGCAAGTAGCCACAATTAAGCAGTTCACTTGACAAATGAGATAGTTCACTTTATTTTGCACTTAATTGAATTGTACATGCCTGGTCACCATTGTCTCTTCCCTTTAGTTTTGGTTTCTAGCCATTTAAACATATACATTTATTACAGAGAGAGCAATTATGTTGCATTGGCCATTGGCTCTGGGAATGCAGACACCAAGAGTTAAAATGTTGTGTATGGTAAAAATCATTATTATCCCTCCAGAAAAAAATTATTAATTTTCTTAGCAAAAAGTCTGATAAGTATTTAGGACTCTGCTACTAACTTAAAACAGATATGAAATGGAAAAAAAAACCCAAAAAACAACCAAATCCATAGGCTGTTGGTAATAATTACCAAAGAGAAATATATAGATAAGGTTTCTTGGCATTTTATTTTAGTTAGTATTTCTGTCTTGTATCCTTTTTTTTCTTTTCAGTGTTTGCAGTCTGCTTGTTATAATTCTGAATTTGTAACATATCAGTCAGGTTTATGTGTTTGTTTTTTATGTTTATTTTTAACAAGATGTGTTGTTGAAAACCTGAGTTCTGGGTTTCCTTTCAAGATCTCCAAAAAAGGCATTTTTAATCTGGGTGGGAGAAAATTGTTGTATAAAATGTAAAGATTTTCAACTGATGTAAGGAAACAGAAAGATAATTGTGATATGGTGGTCATTTTTTCCAAGTTTCTTATTGAAATGGGTGATGTCTAAGAACCTCCAAACCAATATGAGGAGTATAATTGTGAAGAGCTACAGAATACAGTTAGGATACACACATTTCCATCAGATATGTATTTGTAAGTAAGACTGTAGCTGGAACAAACAGACTGAGGATTTAATGAGTCCCTCAGCTGCAGTGTGTTTGGATCTTTTTTTTCACTAAGGCGTACCACGTGGAGTTTCAGAGAATTGAGGCAGGCATATGATGTGTGGTGCAGGCTCACTAGTTTGCTGAATTACGGTTTATGGTCCCCATAGACTCTCAGTTAATCTCCACCCAAGAATTTCCCATTTGTTAAAGAGGTTGTGAAGTTTTGGGTTTGTGTTTCCCAAGAAAGACCCAGGGAAGTGCACCCACAGTTCTCTCTGGAAATTACTGGGAAGATCAGGAGCTCCCTCCCGCGTGGTTTCCTGCTCATGCCAACAGCAAGCACTGATGGCACGCTGTTTCTCTTTCCCGTTGCAGGCCCTACCAGTGTGGCCACTGCTCCCAGTCTTTCTCCCAGCCTTCGGAGCTGAGGAACCACGTCGTCACGCACTCCAGCGACAGGCCTTTCAAGTGTGGCTACTGCGGCCGCGCCTTTGCTGGTGCCACAACACTCAACAACCACATCCGCACACACACTGGGGAAAAGCCCTTCAAGTAAGTACTTGGAGCCAGCAGCTTTTGCCAGCTGAGATTAGAGAGAGCAATGCATTGCTGCTGCTCACTAGCATCACCAGCACTCGGCAGAGGTTCCCTTGAAAGCCAAGGTCAGACCATGATGTAAAACAGCTAGTAATGCTGTTAAAATCAGAATTTATATAGCTTTGATTTTGGGTTTTTTGAAAGCCTTGTACGATTTTTTGTTCTATAATGGTATCTTGATTATTTTAATTAAGTGGCAAGCTGCTGCCAGAGAACCACAGCTGAAAATATGGTCAAAACTGAGACAGGCCATGCTGTAAGAACATGAATAAGATTCTTTGATGTCTGTATGCTGAGGTAGATGGAGCTTCACTTAAAAGCTAATTTGTCTCTAGTTACATATGGGGGGAAAATATGCATCCTTTAGTCTCAGAATGACTGGATAGAAAATATAATTCTGACTTGTGGCATAAGTTTTGAAAGATTATAGTAATAAATTGATAGTGTTCAGCTGTCCAAGATATAAGAAAGAAAAAAGTTATCTAATACAGATGATTTTACATTAAAGAGACTTTGTTTATTTCTGAAGTTTTTAATTACTGATATTAAAGCTAAGCACATACATGTCTCAGAAACCTTCCAGCAGTGCTCATTTCCAACCATAGTACAGCTGATCCAGGTATATTTCACCTTCTGTTGTGCAAGACTCTGCCTACATAACAAGAAGTGTTCTCCAAAGCAGAAGAAATATATCCCACACTTGTGTCTTTGTCTTGGCTGAACTGACAGGCTCAGAATAAATATATGTGGTCACTGGAGCAGTTCCACCTAATGTATTGATATCACTTCTTTTGGAAGCTTCCTGGATGTTCCTAGGAGGAAGGGGCATAAGTGTAGAAGAAGGTTTGTGTCTCTCCCAGTTCTCTGAGTACTGTCTGTTCTCTGTCTATTTTTCTCTTTCTTTTTTTTTTTTCCCCTACTTTTGCCAAACTGTGCTTTTGATCTGGTTAATGTAAGAGAGCTCAGCCATGGGGCCTGTCAGAGCCCCTCATAACAAGGCTGACAGAGATATTGGTGAACACGCTTTCCCTCCATATAAGGTTGGAAGGAAGCATGGCCTCCATACATGTCTTTGCTGGGGGCAAGGGGGCAGAGCCAGGAACAAAATGCTGCATATCCAGTGCAGAAGAACTTACACAGCAGAAATCATGGCTAGGATAGTGTTGTAGCAGGCAAAACATGGAAACTCAGAACATCTAAATATCGACTTCTCTTGAGCCAGTCTGTTGAATGTTCAGAGCCCACAGAAAGTGAGCCAAAAATGGTGTGAGAAATCAGATTGATTTTATCTAGTTGCTGTGCAAATAGATTTTAGTAATTAATGGAAGAGGTTTCCAGGTCAAAATGGAAAATAGATTTCATTTAATGTTAAGGTGTTACTTATGCGTAACCTTGTTGACTACACTTAATATTTTTCCTTAACAACCTGTTTTTGTCATGTTTCCAATAGATCTGCTATTTTGCCCCATTTACAGTCATTTTTTCCCCCTTTGGTTTACTAACCTTTTTCCCTATTCCAAAATGGGCTTGATTACAGCACAATTTCATTTGTGAAAGAGCTTAGTGTATGTAATACAACTAACCAGAAGTCTAGGATTTGTTTATTTGTTTGGGTTTTTTGTTTTGTTTTGTTTCACCCTGCTCATGTGGAAGCATTTAAGTATTCCAGGATGTATCTGACTATTCCTTAAGTTGCAGGACAGAGCAACAAAAAAAGCCCAGTGTGTGCTTTGTATTGGTTTTTTTTGATGTATGGCATAATTTCAATTTTTCAAGATGTTTCTTTAGTTTATTCCTTAAGCAGTAGTACCATTTTCCCTCTGGAAGGCTTGTTGAAGTATTTGCAGTTAACTGACCAGTAACTTCATGTGAAGCTAAAACTGGAGCTGCAGATCTTCCATCCCTGCTAGTCAGATAAGAGGACACACAAGCCTTGATCCTGCAAGCTCTTCAAAAGGGCAGATTTGTCTCTCATGCAGGACTGCTTGCATTTGAGAAAGGAGGGGCAGAAAAACTATCCAGAATTCAATCTATTATCTCTGCTGGAATAAAAGAGAGCTGCAGCTCATCTTGTTGCCTCATCACCCCTTTGGATGTTTAGATCCTCCTTTGGTTCCTGTATTAAGGAAGTTTAGAAAAAAATCCTCGACAAATCCTATTAAGCAAGAACCATAATTAGAACAAAAAAAATTTCTGTCTTGTGATCATGCAATTCAGGTTTAAAATGTTTGTTTATGAAGGAATTTTGAGTGTGCACTTACAAAAAAAAAACAAAACAAACCAAGATGGAAAAGCCCACTGAGATAGTGTTTCTGTACCTCAGAGAAGTTTATATTTGTGGTGATGCACACGTTTCTTTTAGTCAATATTTATAATATTAGAAAGAATTGTCATACATGGATAAAATCACTTAAATTTTAGCTGTTATTTTTAAAATAACAAGTATAATTTTGAAAGTGTTACTGACTTCAATTTTAAATGTGCTTCTGCTGTGAATGCAACTATGTTCATAAGTGATGTATAGACAAATTACAGTGAGCACGGATTAAGTCAGCAATGGTAAACACTTAAGTATGTCTGTGTGCATATTATTTCCAGAACTTGGTTTTAAAAATGGTGAATGTATGGTGACAGTATTTTAAAAAATATTTCAGATCAATTGTTTTATAAGTAGACATTTGGGATTGGTTAAAAAGCTTTTTCTGTGAGGGGGCATTTTCTTTGTAAGTCCTAGGTAAATTTAGATGTATGGTGGAAGACTTCTATTTGCTTTTCATTAAGATAACAACGCTAAGTGAGGTTATCTGTAGTCAAAGCTTTAGCTGAATTTGACTTTTCATGTCATCACAAGCTATCAAGCCAGCCTCACCACTGTAAAGTTTTTGTGTATTCTTATCTTACTAAAGTCTCCACTATGGCTGCTAGTCTGGGAACAAAGATCTTAAGTAAGTTAAAATGCAGGAGAAAAAGGAAAATTATTTGTCACCTCCATTCCCTTAAATTTTTCTCACTCTGTCCCTGCTTCCATTTCAGCAAAATTTAAAAATAATGAGGGAACTTGCCTGCAGAATCAGAGTTATGCAGGGATATAATATTTAGGAGTCAACCCAAAAGAATTAAGAGGAAAGATTCTTTCAGCCTGCAATAGCTCACATTTTTTGCATTGTTTCTTACTCAAATGCAAAACTGGGGAGCATTAATTTTAGATTGAATATGTATGTTGTACCTGAAGTGACAGCTCCTTGTTGTCAAGAGGGATCCTTTTTAGTTGATAGTTTTTCTAGGATTTTTGATACACTTCCAAAGGAGTTTAAATGTAGTGTTAAATGTACTTGCTAAATGAAATCCTAAAATGTTTATTTTGAGAGTATCAAATTAATGTCATTTTCTCTAAAATAGACCCTCAGCATTTTCTCCATCCAAAGCCTTTCACATAGGTTGACATAAATGTGCAAATTAAACCAATCCTCTCTATAATCCTCACTGTCAATGTTTTGAAAGCACTGTGAAGCAAACAAGCAGACCAGTAACAGTGAGGGCTATCTAAACAAAATCAGAAACCCCAGTACTATAGAAATATCACAAAACTTTTGGTATACTTTGTGAACTTAAGAACAATTCTGTTTACCACCTCCACCCAAGCAAATCACACCAGGAAACTTTGTGGCAGAGTGAAGTCTTGAGGCTGAGGAGATTGAATGCTGTAGTACATTGTTCCTTACAATTACAGTGTACACATACATTGTAAAAGAAGGTAACATGGATCTAGTTTTCACTGATGGTATCAAATTGTTTGAGGCCTTTGGAATTTCTTTGGACCTATATATGTCTGGGGCTGTTTAAATTCCATTCAAATGCCATCAAATGGCCCTCAGCGGAAATGAAAGTGTATCTCAGATAATAAGTGTCATTATTGCCACTACATGCATCTGCAGGGCAGACTTAGCCAAAATTTGGTATGCCTAGCGTTCAGGTTTGGGTTCAGCCCCATGGCTGCTTGATGAGTCCAGATGTGATATGGACCTTTCTTTGTAGGCAATTTTGACTACTCTTCAACTCTCCAACACAACATTAAACATGTATGGGTAATGGTACAGGAGTATGCACACAAAAACCTACACATGCTCACCAATCTCATGGACAGAGCTGGAGTGGTAATTCTGCTATGATGGGCTGGGAAAGAATGGTTAGTAGAAGGAGAGACTGCATACAGTACATCACAATCTAGAAGAAAAATATTCCTGCCCTTTCTCCCGTTCCTACTTACTGTGAGACAGTAATGCTGACTGCTGTGACACTATTATCTTCACCTTTTCTATCAGTTTGTATCCAGCAACAACTTCTCTGGACCACATTGAAAAGAGGAATCAGGAGCCCAATACAGATCTCTGCCCATAAGCCAGGTACTTATATATCCAAACAATGGTCCTGAAAGAACCACCCACATCCTTTGGAAGTACCTAGAAAATCCTAGGCATCTTGGGTACTATCTGAAGGTTATCCAGGTACAAGAGAAAGACATGGAAATTAAGTGCCTTGCCAGAGGCTTTATTCTGACTTTTGCCCAAGGGCTGTGTAAGTGCAGACATCACAGTTTGACCAGCAGTAGTGCTTGGCACACACAGCTTTCCCATTCATAAAGGGTAGATGCTTGTATCAAGAGTTTTATCCTTTTTCTGTTCTCTCTTTAGTATCC
Organism: Polioptila caerulea; assembly: GCA_013397295.1. Classification (NCBI taxonomy): domain Eukaryota; kingdom Metazoa; phylum Chordata; class Aves; order Passeriformes; family Certhiidae; genus Polioptila; species Polioptila caerulea. Next base: position 221,117 of record VYXF01002826.1, on the reverse strand, counting down.
TTCTTTCCTGTGCCCTTTGTGTTAGTGTATCAGCCTGTATCTGGAAAGTTTGAGCACTCTCACAACAGAAGAATATTGTGGGTAAAGGGTGGGAAGTTTCAAAGAAATATGGTAAACCTTGCTCCGCACTTTCATTAGCAATGTAATGTGCTGAGTGAATGCCTGCCCAATTCTAGCCTCCCAGAGAAGCTCCAGAAAGGGTAAGGAGGCCTGCCACAGCAAATGATTATAGTGGGTAATGCTGTCTTTCCATCACTCTATAGCCTTTATCCAAATCACCAATTGTGCCTAGGCATTCTGTTACCTTGTATTTCATTTATTTGGTCAGGGTCTTAAAACTAGGGGTTGCCACACCTGATTTTATAGGTTGTTTTGCAACTGTATCACTTAAAGCTTAGTTAAGCAAGGATCCAAGCCTCCTATTACTCATCAAGCAAAGTACTTGTCTTTGTAGACATCAAAATAACAAAACTATCAAGTTCAAGTAGACAGTAATATCTCATATGGACTAAGTTAACCCCCCAGCCTTAAAATTGATTATAATGCCTCTGTGATAGATAGATATGTATGTATATAAAAATAATACAATAATTTGCAAGTTTGTCAGGCAATGAAAGGTAGTATATTTTGACACACTAATCCAGTAAGTAATCAGTTTTCTAATAAACAATCAGCAGTGCACTAATGTGTCATCAGCACTTCAGGAGCTCTGGAGAGTGGATGATCTGCACATAGACGTTAATGAATACCCCAAAAATCATTAAGTAATCAATACTTCTGAGTTATTTTCATTGAGCTGATAGGTCTGATACATTAAAGCTGACATTTTACATTTGTCAAGATCACAGTGCAGTTTTTAACAGTGGCATATGTTGCTAAAAATATTCCAGAAAGACAATCAAGGAAATACAACTTAAAAGTGTTGACATTTTAGATTGGTACAGTAACCTGGATAAATGACTCTGTAATATCTGTGCTAAATAGTCCTGAAGCAGCTTGAAGCAGAACTTCATCACTAAAAATTATTAATGTGATGAATACCCACAGTTATACACGTGTGTAAATATCTTATTTTTTTTAATAAGCAGATTACTGACAGTTCAGTTTCTATCATTTGCATCAATGAAGAGAGAAAGACTAAAATGAATTACCTGAGTCCATTGTTTTCCTCTCTTCTCCTTTGAAGGTGAAGAATTCATTGCAGGAATACTTTCATGAAAATCTTATTTGGAGGTAAAGCATCACATGGTACCATTAAACAAAGATGGCTTTTGGAGCAAGTACCATACTAGAAGGATCTGCTCCATCCATGTTTTTGGCCCATCAAACACCCCTCTCTGGTGTTCAGAATGGAAATCAAGAAAGCAGCATTTGGGAGATTAAATACAGTGTTTTGTCTTTAAGAGCAGGGATAAGGGATTAATTCCAAGGCAACAATATTCTATCCTCTCCAAAATTTAATGGTTTTGTTCATTCATTCACACAGTACTTTTCTTGCAGATTATGGCTCTCTAAGAGAGGACAGGGTAGAAAGAGAAACAACATAAAAGTGAAGCAACACTGATGGCTGTAATGAGTTCTTGCTCAACCCAGAGATTTCTCAAATAGTGTGGATGTTCTCAGACATCTAACTAAGCACTATTTTTATGTGTCTTTTTAAAATGAAGCCTACTACATGGTCAGATCAGATAAACAAAGAGTTTTCTCTTGTTCTAGGACTGAGCAATTACTGCTTTGTAATTTCTCATCCTCCAATAGGCAATTGTGGATTTTAAAAAAGCGGAAGGTGAAATTCTATTTGTCATCAATTTCTCTTAGGGGATACAGAGCAGAAAACTGCAGACAAGCTGCCTCTTTGATGGCTCACTCCTAAAAATCTCTTTTTGTTCTTTATCTATTTGAACTGACAGTGATCAGAGCTACAGCAGGACAGGCCTCTCTGGAGAAATCACCTTCCCCCTGTCTATTGACAGATTCCTCTGTTCTGAATCAGACAGGCCTTGTCCCATCATAGGCATCAAGGCCTTGGAAGTAGCCACCAATTAAACCTCTTGAGCCAGTAAAATCTGAAGCCACTTTTGAGTGTCTGTTCTGATTAGGCAGGATGAGACAAAGCCCATCACCCCCCTCCAGAGCAGCTCCCTGGTCTCAATTTTCTCTCTTGCCTTCACCAGGTGCGAGAGGTGTGAGAGGAGCTTCACACAAGCCACCCAGCTGAGTCGACACCAGAGGATGCCCAATGAGTGCAAGCCAATAACAGAGAGCACAGAATCAATTGAAGTGGATTAACTGATTGACTGGTTGGAATTAAACTGCAAGGAAAGTCATGATTAAATGTCACGGACACTTAAGCAAAACCAAAGATTTCCTCTGAGCAACTTTCAATCAGTCCCAGAAAACCAAAAGCAGTAATAAAATAAGTAAGATGTTAAGAGATATTGATCCTGGCGTGGAAGTGAGACCAGGAAAGAGATTATTTATTTATGACTAGGGATGAGTCTTATTTCAATTGACAAGTTACTTGGGACTGTTAACATTTCAAGTCCCTTCATGTATTGCTTTAATTCTAAAAGCCTTTATAATTGTTATTTAATGCCAAAGTGAGGAATCTCAAGGGTTCTTCTGCTCATAGTTATGACTGCGAATGCACATGGACTTGTTTATTGTTGCACCTTTTTTTGTAGCATGACTCAAAGGACCCAGATATAATCTATACATTTGGCTGGGCTGGGCTAAGTTGATCTTGACATGGCCGTAATAGAAATTGCTGTGTGGGATGGAAAAAGATCACGAGCTATACCTGGGTCAGTGTCAGCCACCTCAGACCAAAGGGCATTCCATTTCCATAGTCTCATGTCTCACATTGTGTGCACTTTTTCATGCAAGTATTTTGCATTGGCATTGGCATAGATATTCTGGGAAAGAAAAAAAAAACAAAAACAAAGGCAAACAAAAAAAAAGTTTAAAAAATAGAATATTGTATATCTGCAAATATATGCTATGTAAAGAAACAAGTAGGGAATCTGTGTTAAACTAATAGAGCCTTCAAATTCAATCTAATAGCTATGAAAGACAGAGGTGGTAGAAAGTATTTTAAACATTAAATATTCTAGTCCATGTGTAAATCATATTACAAGGAGCAGAAAACTGGGAAGATACTTTTGATTTGGGCAGCTGATTTAATGTCATGTTGATTTCTAGGAAAACCAATCAGAAATCCAAACTATAGTCCATTGATATTTTTGGTCTGCTATCTGGATCAAATTGGAAAAGCTCCTGTATTAGATGAAGTTTTCAATACAGTTGGGCTGAGCTTCAAAGCAAAAGATAAATCTTAATACAGACACTGTGTAAATTTCTTGGAGGCTTCATAGCATTCACTTCATGGAAATTTGCCGGTTACAGTGAATGAAGGAAAGCCAAAATATTCCCAACTTAAATGTAAAAAGCTCGGATGTCATTACATTGGTTTGATTTAACAATTTGGAAATTGTTAAACATTGGCTTTTTTTCCATGCTTTTATCCATGATGTATTTCAGATTTCACGATTTTGTCTAATCAAATAATGTTTTCACTTCTAGAGACCAGCGGCGTTTGTTTATGTATTGATTGTCTCAATGCTAGAGCAGTAGATTGATAAAAATATTTTTAAAAGAGAAAAAAAACCAGGAAAAAAACTAAAAAGAAAAAAAAAAAAAACAAAAGAAAAAAAAAGAAAAAAATTAAAAGAAAAGAAACAAAATCACAACCACCAAGAAGCAAAACCTATACAGTCTGAGGTCATGCATAAGGTAAAACTGCAAAATAAAATCGTGGAGAATATGGGGATTAAAACAGAATAATTCAGTTTTGCACCAAAACTGAAGTGCTGAGTGGCTCATAAGGGCTCAGTTGATTATAGTAAATATTTTAAACACATTTATGGGGATGATTTTAAATATGTAGAGAATAAAGTATCCAGTTCTGTAAAGGGCTAGACAGAATCAGCTACAAATTTAACACCACGTTCAGACCATTTATGAATTCTGCAAAAAGTTCAAGCAGAAAAAGAGCTTACAGTAAAATTCAAACGCATTTAAAAGGAGTTTAAAAGCAAAGACATCCATACTGCATGATGTTCATTTATTCTACTGTAAAAACTACACTGCAGAATCTGGAGTTTCCAAAGCTTTGCAGGGAATTACTCCAGGAATATTTGTGTTTGGTCATTAAAAATGTAAAAAACTATTGTGGGGAAAAAAGAATTTTTTATAATTGTTCTAGCAAATACCAGATTATCTCATAAAGAGGCTTCAACCCTGTGAGTTTTCAGCTCTATTTCTGAGTGCAGAGGTATGGGGAGTGAGCGATTCTGTCACCTTGTTGATTCTATCCTCAAAACTATGAGAAACTCTTAGCTACTATATAAATGTGTTTGTTTGTTTGTTTGCTTTTAGGTTCAAAGAAGCATGGGAAGCTGGGTAGGAAGACTTGTAACTTAAAGGTGACTATTTGAACATTGTTTTGCGCCTAGCAAGGTTAATGAAACAGAAGAAACCAAAATAAAATCCTAAACCTTTCAGACACTCATGCCTGGTAGTTCACATTTTCCCTTATTTAAGTGACTTAATGTAAAGTAACATTCTGGTGGGGCACCAATTCTACTTAACTGAACAGTATCTATTGATCATTTCTGCAAGCAAACAGCTAAAACAAGAACAAGAGATCAGTAAATTTATAAACGGAGTAAGTGGGAAAATATCATGCTCTGAAAAGCAAATGTGAGCTCTGTTAGATCAGTGAGTTGTGCTGTTGCATTATCTAACCATGCTGTCATGGTCAGGGATGGGGTTCGTGGCAGTGAAGAGCACCCCACTGTATTTGAATACAGTTGTGCAAATAGTACCTAAGTATGTGCTTACAGATATTGCAAGTTCCCTGCTGACTACAGGTAGGCTTACTAGTATGTTTTCATTTAAACATGTCTAAATATTCTGCTGAATGGGTGTGAAGTAAAGGTCATTTGTTTCAAGATTGTACTGGATTAAAAAAAATGCACTATAGTATGTCTGCAGAACTTATTTTCCTTCCAAATAATTGCTTCTTGTGTAAATCACATGTTGTTTCATATGCCTAAATACAATTTCAATTATTGTATTATTTTATACATCACATTTTCACAACAGATTTGGCAGCATACAAAAGCAATACAGTGAAAACCCATGATTTTGTAGTGGTGTTTTCTTGAATACGACATTTGGCATTCTGTTACAGTATGGCAAATGTAAAACCATTGTGAACCAGCTACAATACATTTTAAGTTTGGTCTAAACAGAATTCAGTTCCTGTCTGGATTTCCCAAATGCTGAGTGAGTTTCAGTTCATGTTTCAGCAGAACAACTGTACATTTAGATCTATTATGCATACAATATGTGTTTGCACACAGTAATCTGAAGCAGTAAGTGTAATAAAATTATCTTTAAATGTAGTGATTACGTGCCTGCCATTTCAGAATTTCTGAAGCAGTTGGCATCTCTGTTTTGTAGTCTGGTAAAAAAATACAAGCTTTTGATTTTTAATTTTTTTTTTTTTTTTTCAAATCCTGAACATATTGGAAGTCATATTTTAAAATTGTGCCTCATTCTGATTCTTTTTCAGTGTGGAATTAAATTTTATATGTTCATAGAGTTATGCCTTTCAGAAAGACTTTAGGTCCTTTATAAACCTACTTATAGCCCCTAAAGATGATAGTTTTAAATATAATTTGATTTTCTTCCCATGAAAGAAACCTAAATTGGAAATAATATAATAATTACAGCACATTACGTACTAGAAACTTACAAGAAATTATGTGTATACCTTTTACTTTGGGTAGCATCATCTCTCCTTTAAATTCTTTTATTTTTTGTATGGTGCCATTGCGTTATGTGATGCTGTCTTATAGCTGAAAAAATATTTCAAACAAATAGGTGAATGTCCAAAATTAAGTCCTCATTGCTTTTAACAGTAGTTAAGTTACTCTGATTTTTTTAGAAATTACAATTAGAATGCTATTCTGTTCCATGCAAGTCCTTTCTGTGGATAAGTTTCCAGCAAATATAATATTCTGGGACCGCATGAATTTTTTTTTTTCTTCCTAGATTTTGGGATTTTCAACATCAAAAAGTCAATCTGAAAAAGTCCACAAATCTCCACCCTATAGATGTAGAGTATGCTGAAGGGGTCCTGTGTTGTAATAAAAATAATTACAGCACTGTAATTAGAAAGATCAACAGTTCGCTTGCATTTTTTAAACTTCATAAAATTGCCTCTTTTTTACTGTAAAGGACCAATTAAGTCATGCATGTAGCTGTATTCTTGTGATATCAAATGTAAAGATTACATTGTGTTTAAATGAAAATAACAGGCACTCATTTAAAAAGAAGATGAAGAAATGTAAATATATTTGATTAATAAAACATTTCTATTACTGTACCCTAAGCCTTTGTCTTTTGTTAATATTACTTATGGAATTTTGTCTGTGTTCCGCAGAAAATCAGATATACTTGAATGATTGTGCATTGAAGGTAATCTCAAATAATCAGCAAACCTTGCTGTAGTTGTCATTACCAGCTTCCAAAAAGTGTTTGCCGCTTGGAAGTTGCAAACTCTTGCAGACAGAAGAGAAATAGATCAAGTTTAGGTTCCTTGGTCCCTGAGTCTCAGAACCCTATTGATATATTGCTGAGGAAACACTAGTTGTGCTCAAGTAATTTCTCAAACATATTTTGGAATAATTTTGTATAGGTTATGATGTGAATCATGCCATATTATAACCAAGTTTTTCTGTTCTGCCCACTCGAGTACCGGGCCTTTTTGTGGTTGATGTCTTGAGTAATTTTCAGTTACCTGAATCCTGATTAAAAGGATCACCATCTAGTGGACTAAGACATAATTTCAAAATTCCAGTTGATGGGGACTATGAACACATTTTTCAGAAGTCACTCTAAAACCATAGCTAAAAGCAATAGCCATGCTCCACTGCAAAGGACCTTCAGTGCCTTTTTCAGCATTATTTCACTGCCATTGTGTGTCAAAGAGCAGTGATTACTTTACTAAGTTACTCCTTGTTCCACTTGAAAAAATATCACTTGAGTATGCAAAAAATATGTCATTTTCTGTCATTTTTCATGTTATATGACCTTTCACATAAGCGTATGAACCACCATGGTAGAATAATTGTGCAAAACTACTGTATTTGAGAAAATACTCAGGTAAATCGGCCAGCAGACTGCCTGCTGATTTGCAAGTAGCAGGGATAGTCAATCATTCAAGGCAAGTTTCTATACATCCAAGGAAAGTTATTTCTAACAAGAATTGTATTGAGTCATGCTATATGAGATTATATCACCAAACCCACATAATCTGTCATGAGCTAATGAGACACAAATGTCCAAAGGGGGTGGCGGGTGGAGGAGTCCTTTGGCTGATGGCCCAGTCTATGATATAGAAAAGTCCTGGGGTCCACCACCTTGAAACTCTTTAGGTGCATGATTTAGAAGGGGTGAGACTCAGGCCTGCTAATATTTTTCTTTTAACTCGCTTACTGAACTTCTTTAGCAGCACTGAGGACCAGCAGAGTGCTGCTTGCCTAATTTGTCTCTGAATGTGTTCACTAGATGTGGAAGTGTTGGAAGAATCAATCCAATATTAAAGTGCAAAAGACCAGGAAAGCTAGATAGTGCCAGGTTTAATGTTTGATTTTTGTTGAGTTTTTTGTCCAAATAAAGTGGACACTTGCTCACAAACAAGTAGACAAGGCATCAGCAGCATCTGAGTCACTGCACGCACTGCTTAGGTAGCCTTCTTGGCATCAAAAATTATCTGCCAGTTAAAACAAGTCTGATGGCTTCTTAACACCACAAATCCAAGTTACACTTGAACTGATGACACACAGATGTTGAAGCTGCATTCTCACCTCCATATACAGAGTGTCAATTTCCCTGTCTTTGGACTTATTTCTTTTCATACTTGCTAAAAGAGAGTCAGCAAAACATTTGAGAGCAAACTTGGCCAACCTCATGTTCCATGGTTGCGGGGGATCTGACAGCATCTTGGACTAACCAATATAATGCAGAGTGCTTAACACACCCAGATGTCTGGTAAAAATAGACATCAATTGTACAATAATAATTAGGTCCCTAAAAATTAGATGTACTACAAGCCAGTGCATCAGATGGGGGATTTATTTTTCTTCTCAGTATTTCCTGATGGTCACCCTGGGGACAATCCCTGACCAGCTAGCCAAGGGGTAACCTCTGGTACTGCTTTGCTCTAAATCTGAATCACTTCTGTAGGTGTAAAACGAGGACCAGAGGCATCTGAACATAGCCACAGGTGATTTCCTACTCATGTAAGTAAGGACATGAGAAAACCAATGGTGTTGAAGACCTAGATAACCAAATATGGTTGCAACTGGTCCAAGGACATAGGAAGGGAAGAGGAATATACAGTCTATCACAAAAGGAATCAAAATCTTCACACTCAGTGTGTCTCAGCTTTGACAGATCTTAATGTCTTTTTTTTAACTATTTTTGTTACAGATAACATAACTTCAGAGACAACCGCTGTCTTGGAAAAGGGTATTAGAGAAGCCTGGGCCATCCATCAGAGCTGTAGTTGTATCACTGCCTTTCTCCCCAGTGTTGTCTTCTCCACCAACCACGCCAGACGAATGTTACCAATACTTCTCCATGGATTTAAACTTTTTCCAGTCTTTAGTCTTCTCCCCCCTCCCATCTTGCCTATTATAATTTTCATCTATTATACTTCTATTTTTCTTTTCCCCTCTGACATTACTGCATTCAGTCATTCTTCTCATCTCTAGAGTTTCTCCAAATAATTTTGCAAATGACCAGGGAAGGAACTTGTATTTGTTTGTATTGGCACAACAAGTCACAGAAATACATTTTTTTTAACAATCTTAGCCTCGATAGAATGAGTCAAACTATAATAGTCATGCAGAGTTTTCAACCTGGAATTTATTTTTTTTTTAGGAAGCCAAGAACATTTTAGTCTTAAGCACACACTACAGAGATCAAATAATTCTTCTGAAAGCTATTTAGCATTTTTTCTATTTTATTAGCCTTATAACAGGACAATTGTTTTCTGTATTTCCCATGGCATAAAAGTAATTATATATGCAGTAAATTAAAATTTTCTTTAGAAAAATACTTTCTATCAAGCAAAAAAAGAGTGCAATAAATGCATACACTGAGCCATATTTGTACTGTCTCTATGTTTGTTTGAGTCTCTCTTAATTTTCTCTTGGATTTTTTTTCTTTAAAATAGATAAAGCCAATTTCTTCTACTTATGCATAAAATCCTCAAGAATAGGGACAAGATATTGCTGTAATAGTAATTGCACCATTGTTCCTCACAAAGAAAGAAGAACTGCAGTAGTGTCTGATGAGTCCGTGATAACAACACCATGTAACTCCCATCTCAGTTTTTCAAATAGCTTATGTGACAAAGATATATGTTCCATGACCATAGGCAGACACAACTGAAAACAGTATCTAACTATTAACATCAGTTTGTTGAGCTTGTTTTTATTTAAAAGCTAATGATAGGAGGGTGTCTGCACTCATCATTTTTGGGAGGTAAGCAGATCTGGGGCATTTAAGCTCTGAAGGAAGTTTAGAACAATATTGTGTCTGCCCTCCACCCTCTTAGTTTTGCTTTGCTCTGTGCTAATAGCAGAGGTCCTAGAGAAAGATTTTCCTTCAAGTACATATTATCAATAAACATTTTTCAGGCTGTTTTTCATTTTTTCCTCTCAGAATTTGCCCTCTAGAAAAGTAAAGGGTTTCCTTGAAGTGGGGGAAAAGGAAGGGACAAAAAAGAGAAGAAAATAGAAGAAATAAACATCTATAAGTTTTAGGAAAAAAAAAATTTAAATTTAAAATATCTCTATAAAATGGGCTGATTTGTGTGAGGTTCCACTCTTCAGGAGCTCATTTTTATCTAAAGATATTTCAAGAGATACTTCCTGTCTAAATCTAATTACTAAAGCAAAAAATTATGAATATTTTTATACTATGGATCATGATTCTCCATAGAGATTAATGGCTGGTTCTCCTGTGCAAGCTTTTGAATAACATTGTTGATTTTAGAATCACTGTTTTATGTTTTACTGTGGCTGCATAAATACTTTTTGTCTATCAGCCTTGCATGGTCATATGGCCTTAGTTCACCCCAAGTTAAGTCCTAATGGAGAGAAATTGTGCACACAATATGTATTAACAAGTTATACTGTAGATTATAGAATAATTTTAAGCCATAGGTGGCTTTTCTCTTTCCTCTCCTTTGTTTGCTGGCACCTTTCTACTTTGGGATTTTCCTGTGTTATATAAGGCTGCTGTTTAGCTCCCTTTCTGCCAACAACATAAGCACAAAGGCTCTTTGCCCACAAAATCCCATGGCAGTCCCATGGATACTTCAGTAGGTAGTATGCTTCTAGTTTGTCTTCAGATGTAAAAACTCCCAGATCTGCTTCCACTCCAGTAAAAGGCAGCATAGCTTCCTTCATATTATTGGCTCACTATCTGAAACAATCCCATGGTAATGATCCAGGTGTTGGTTTCAATTTTGCCTTGTTTTCTATTGTGATGTTTGCTATCATGGAAATCACACATTTCAGAAATTGCAGAAGGGAAAGGGAATATGCATCAAGCTTTTAAATTTTATTTATAGCCCTCTCACATTTGAATGTGTCATTAATACCACAGGTAAAATCACAGGAACCAATACAAACTGCCGGGTTGAATTAGGACATAAGCCTGAATAAAACAGCACAGCAAATATATGTTAATCTGGTGAAGACATTAAAAATTATCTTTAATTTCTATTACAGCAAAACTGAGGTGTCACTATACTGGAATTTTTTTCTAATCCTTGCAGTTTTTACATGTGTAGTAAATTAATTGTCAAAGTACCTTGAGTGATGGATTTATGTAAATTTTTTTTTTGGAGGAAGGGGAGCTGTTTTTCACAAAATGCTCAACCTATTCAACCTACTTAGTGAGGCTGAGATGATGCAATCTATCCTCAGATCTGTCACAACCATAGCTGTAGTCATTTAAAATAACCAATCCAATCATCCAGCTCTTGATTGTTTGATGTTCTTTCTGGCTTTACACTTTTGATTAAGAGGCTCAGCAAAGAGGTGAAGTTGCAGAATAGCAAAGGGTTCCTTGACCTAAAGAACTTGAAGTCAGCAGGTCACTTATAGTGACTGTGATTTATTGGACAATAAACACAGCCTCGCCAAATCTCTTTTCTTTCCTCACTGATCTATTTTTGCAGGCAACATATTCTTTTTCAGAGGACACAGGCAGTGAACTTTCAGAAAAATTATTCAGCTTCAATATAAAATAAAATGTACCTGTGATTCTGCCTAAACATAATTATGCATATTAACAGACTGATCATCAGAAATGAAATAAACTAATAATAATAGTCTATGCTACTGAATAATGGAATCATTCTGTACTAAAACAAAGAAAAACACTAGATCTCATTACATTAAAAAATAAAACTTCAATAATTCTTTTCTGGAGAGAATCACATGAAATTTTGGTCAGAGAGTAGAGAGCATTTTTTCTTGCATAGATTTTTTTGCTAATGTCTTCTGCCTAGTACAAAACCAAGGATTTGCAATGAGGAAAGAGAAACATGTTTTTTTCAAACTAAAATATCTTGTGGGTTTTGGGTTTTTTTGGGGGGAGGTATAAAAAAGAAAATAAAAGAAAGGGGTAAAAAAAGTAACAGAAAAAAATTGTGATTGCAAGGAAATAAATGTCTTCACATTTGGAAACACAGTAAGATTTGTAAAAATTTTAAGAGATGTCTTAAACTAATCACACCTAACTGAAGATCTAGGACTGATTCAACCCATGATGGTTTTATACTGTTTTTGCCTTTCATGTGTTCCTTAATAAATGTGTTTAGTTGCATATAGTCTTACTGATCTGTGTAACTCATGGATAACACACTCTATTCCAGGCATGTGCATAGGTACACATGCAGGCATTCACCCTCATTCTCTCTCTCCCTAATCTTTATTAATTCTTTCTTCTTTGAAAAAATCAGACTTTTCAGAAGTGAAGAGAAAATGCAAAGGTACAGGAATCAAGTTATAAAGTTGAGGTCTTGTAAAAGCAAGAAAGAAAATTTCTACCAGGAAATCTTACTGTCTAAGTTTAATAACATTAACCAGAACGTGTATATGCCACACATAATTTTTTCATTAAATTTAATTTTGTAATAAGCATTTAATTTGTCCCTGGGTTCAACAAACTGCATTTTGCCTTGCATTAAATCAAGGTAATCTTCCACATGATAGATCATCTGGCTATTCTTACACACGGTAAGTACGTGGGACTTTTTGAGAATATTTACCCTGCATTTAAAATTAAATGAAAAATAAGCTTCTTTTAACCAAAACCTTTCCAAAGGAGATGGATGACTGCTATTCTGCTCCAAGAGATTTCATCCAGCGTATCCTGCCTTGCAGAGAGCAACTGCACCCTCGCTGCTCAGCTGCCCTGCTCTGGGGGCTCCGCGAGCATTCCGTCATCTCTGATTTCTAATAGGGTGAAAAGCTGAATAGGTTCTTTCCTAAATGTGAAACTTGCAGAGCAATTAAAAGCCCAAGAAGAGGAAGACCACATTCCGTATTCCATCACAAACGTAACCATATCAAAAAAGGATGCATATACACAGATAAAAGACAAAAAATGTCTTTAAATATCAATTGTCTAACAAAGACAATCATGTTTTCAGGAAGGAACTTCAGGGTTAGAAGCTCAAGCTTTGTGTTTNCTTGCAATGGAGTTTTAAATGAGTACAGCCTGATGTCAAAAGCCAGGGGCTGGCACCACATTTTGTTCAGGGGCTTTTTTAAAATGTGCCCACACATGTCACTATAGATCTGCAGTGTCTGAGAGGAAAGGTACCCAACACCAGTTCTGGGACCATTTTTATGACATAATTTATGTCTTTAATGTCCTCCCACGGTGCCCCTGTGTTTCCAAATGCTTAAAGCTCCTGGAAGTAAATGATTTCTTTCCACTACAGCTCAAAGTGCCAGAAGGCAGGAGAAATTTAAACACAACTAAGATCAATATTGTGACTTTACTTGGCCTCCACATCTAGCAACACAGTCATAAATTTCTTAGGCTTTTTATTTGGGATTTTATAGGATCTTTTAGATTTGGCAAGTTTTCTATAACAGTACTTCTCTGTATGTCTTATAATGTGGGAAATCCCAAGACTTGCACTGGCATTGTGTTTGATCAGAGAAGTCCTTGTGTGACCAAGTACTTTCCCATTCAAGTGGTGTTCCACTGTTAACCACTGCAATGGTGGCAACATTAAAATACCAAAAGCAACAAGGAATGGCGTAATTTCAATTCACAATCTGCTTCTTTCAGGTATTGTTCATGGTTAGTAGAAATTGTTTCTTTGTTTAAACATCAGAATTTTTGTCCTTGGAACTGCTTTCATAAGGTTCCCCTGTTGGGTACAGACATGTCTAAGAGCCTTGTGACTTACCTTGCAGTACTTAAAAGCCCAGTATCCTCTAGAATAGGGACACTGACATTGACAGGAGACAACTGGGCATCATTTCTGGTAGGGTCTCTTGATGTGATGAGGAATATGAAAGATTTCATGTCACATTCATGGTGGCAAATGCTGACTTGTATCTGTGTCAGTGAAGCACACAGCCAACCAAACACTGATGGTTACTGATGGTCACTGAACTGCAAATCAATGCAATCTCCATTGCTGCACATCATATAACCAGAGATGTTGTTCCGTGGTGTCTGGTAACAGGCAGCTTTTGGATGGCCAGTAACACTGCTTTAATTGTATCAAAGAGCCCTTTATTATTGTAAGTCTGTGCATGGTCCTTTACCCCTAGTTGGACTACATTTTCCTCCTTAAAAAAATATTCTGTTGTTGAAATTAGTGAAGCGTTTTTCCCAATTTGTGTATTGAGCAATATGGAAAGTGTTTCTCAAAGGGTCCACAATTGTTTTCTGTGAGTGACTTAGCCTCCTAAGGAAAGATAATGCCAGGCTTTTGGGCAGCATGAAGATTGCTTCAGCAGTACTGTCAATAATTATGACAGTAATGATTCTTCCCTCCTGCCTTGAAAAAGGGAGAAATATTCCAAATATAGGTCAGCCTTATACTGCTGAGAGTTTGTAACTGCCTTAGATAATGTCACCTCAATTTCTGCTGGCCTACTGCTGTAAAGATTGCAATCCTGGAACTACTAGATCACCATTACCTTGTTACCTAAGAAATAGAGAAGCTTTAAAAAAAATTACTAACATCCTTTGTGCAACCCCTTTCCTCAGCCCCCTGCTCATTGACTGAGGTACAGGGAAACTCTGAGCCATGGAGATATTTTTTGTGATTGCATCCCCAGGCTTCCTAAGGCCCATGTCCAATGAAAAGGTTCAAACAACAGATACAGGAAAGCACAAAGATCATCCACCAGCATCCATTAATTTTGTTCACCCCAATGGCATTGACTTCACTCTCGGCTTCATGAGTCATCATTTATGATCTCAGTAATTTACTGCAGTGGGCATGAGATATACCACAAAATCAATGAAAACGAAGGCAAATTCAGAACTAAGATCAGGACCTGTAAGTCACTAATGTTTGAAAATGATGGAGTGAGAATTATTACATGGATTCCTATTGGCCTCAACTGTCCATGGTATAACTTGCCTGAGTGCAGCATGCACAGATTCTTTATTGTACAGGAATCAAACTGCAGTCACTGCTGAACCACCTGGCCTCCTTAGCACTTAAAGATGTACTGCAAATCAATTATGAAAATAGAGTTTAGTCCATATTTATGGGCTGAATGTCCCTACTAGCCAGGCTCTAGGGGACATTCAGAACAGAAATACATTTCAGCTGCTCCTTTAAATAATTAGTTTTCCTCTGTGAAATCCTCTTGATAATGCTTGGTTCCCAGCAGATATGTCTGAATTCATCATCCTGTGGTAACATGAGTACAACGAATCGCAGGGTAATACTGGCAGCATTTAAATGTCTTCTATTCATGAAAAATGTGATCAGAAAACAAAATTTCACTACGAAAAGGAAAGCACACACCATCTCTACTGGATAATTTTACTATTTTACTTGTCATTCCATAAGGCTGTTCTCAGAAGACATTTACACCTTATTCATTGCATATATTTCTTTTTCAGAAAAACCTAACAGAATAAAGAAAATGCTCTCCATAAATATCAGGTTAGAATCATTTGCAAATATCTTTTAAAGCAAGGAATTGATCAAATTAGACAAGTTTTGGATATGGTATGAGAAATGGAAATTCACCAGCCATGAGGCCAAAGAATAGTAGAGCTGAATCACTACAGTAGCATTTGCTGTTGCCAGGAAAGCTGTTTCCAAATAACCCCATTCCCTAATAAGCTTACGGGGGAAGACAGAAGCAAAGGAATTAATTGAGAAGGTATGGTTCTCATTTTCCTAGAATTTTTCTGTTTCTTTTGCTGCCAGAACTGCACAAAGCACATTCAAACACTCTCCACAGTATGAAAGACTGGTCAGTCACTCTCTCCTCCTAATCCCAAGGCCCAGCTGGGGACCTCCTCACAGAACAAAATATGCCAGGAAGGAGGGCAAGGGCAAGAGAAGTGCTTGTTTCAGAAAGAGAAGAAGAAACGGGAAACAGATTAAGAAACAGGAACGGAAATAACTTGAAGAACAGCTTTGAAAAGTGTAGGCAGTGGGCTGGAAGAAAGCTCTTCCATAGGTGGAAAAAGTGTACTGTTAGGAAATTGTTTAAAAGCTAATATGATGGAAGAAAATATCTTAAAATCCAGTTCAAATCCTTAAGTAACTTAATAAAGCTTAAAATAATTCTTCAGGTTCTGTCAGGGAGAGGTGCACTGCATGGCACATAGCACAGTTTTAGCTCCTTTTTTTATCTGGATCAAGTTTGTGGCTAGAGTGTGCAGAACCAGAAAACCTAAAAGAGGGGGTTGAAGTAGGGAAAAAGGGTCCAAAAGTTCCTGGACTCCACTGCATTTCAGAGTCAGATGGAACACCTCTTATGGGAACTGGGTACTGTTAAAACCTCTCCCAGGTTAGATTGAGCCTTATCATTGGAAGGGCTTTGTTGATTCTTCCCCTGCAGTTCCAGAGGATATTAAGAAAAACAAATTCCAAATCAAAAGTAACGTAAGCACAGTACTTTAAGAAACAAACTCTTTTCTCTTTAGTAATTTAATGTTACAGAAGTTAATTGGATCCTTAAACCTGCTGTATTCTAAATGTAAAGAGAAATTTAGAAAATAGTGAAAAACTGCTAAGCTAGTCCAGAGTCAAACAGTTATCGAGGCGCATAGGACCGAAAGAACTTTTGTCAGCTGTCAACTTCCCTTGCAGTTCCTCTTTCATGAACAAAGGAAATCCCACTGACTTCACTGAGATTTCATGTTCTCATGTTTGTGCTGCTGAACTCATTTGTCTGTAAGACAACATTTCCTGACTCGGGTCCTTCAATCCACCTTACTGAAGGCCATCCACATGCTTCACAAAGTCATCGTGATAACCCCAACAGCGAAATTAGATTGGTTCATATTCTTTATCCTAACTGTAAGATCTTTATCCAATATTTTGAGATTATTAGAGAATTTTCATAAGGGAAAACATGCATTTGGCAAAATCACAATGAAAATTATCCTTTTGCCTTCATCGAATGTTACTTTTCATAGAAATCAGCTTACTGCAGAAACAAAGAAAAAAATAGAGAAAAGTAC
>VYXF01002826.1:163432-203025 GCA_013397295.1 Polioptila caerulea | reverse complement strand
TTTTTCAAATTTTTCTGAAAACCTGTTTAAAAAAAAAAAAAAAAAAAAGCAAAAAAAAAGCCATGCAAATCTTCGCCTGTACAAAAGTGTACAGAGAGCTGCTGGACAACTGTGTAAATTCTAGTGTGTTTCATCCAGCCAAAATAAAACAGTAACAACCAAAAATACAAACCCAAATCTAGCCCTCCTCTTAAATAGCAGACTTCTCTGGACAAACTTTCCCCTTTTCACTAGTTCTAGATTGTGTTATGAATTCTAAAAAAACAGACTCTAGGGAATGATCCTTCACAGACAGGCAGCCAAGCTAAATGAGGAAAGGTTTTTGCCAGCTGTAATTTTTCTGATCTGTAATCTGTGCAGTATATTCTAAAAAGCCAAAAATATCCACTTACTCTCAAAGGATAGGTCAGATCTAGAAGGAAGGCCAAGAAAACTCCGCAAATTTCAGCTTTAGAACTAGCCAAAATAGAGGAGTTCAGGCTTACTAGATCTCCAGCTTTAACATTCAATTTCATCAAAGACTGTATCTGCAGCCCTCTCATGTTTTCTTCCCTCCTATCCTGAGTGAACCACGGCAGACTCCCTCTGTTTTTAACAAATGGCAACCAAGATCACCAAAGCCTCTAACAGTGGCTGGTCATAAAAAGGGATGTGAAACAACACAATAACACAAAATTAGAGTAACTAATGTGGGTGGCTGGGGAGCAGCTTGTAAAACTTGCTAAATGACCTTCTGTAGGACAGCAGTGAGTGAGCACTTCTGTTCCAGTTCCAGGGCTTTACTCAGCCTTACTGGTAGTATAGCCTCAGAGAGCTGCACCAACTGTGGACTTGGCTGTACATGCAAAGCCTTTTAAGGGCTCCTCTCATTTTTCCTCTGTAATTTAAAAAATGCACCCCAGTGCATTTTAATACTGTTGCAGTGGGTCAGCAGCCCAGCAAAACACATGGAATTCCACTAAATATAATGAATTGGAGTCATCATTCCCTTCATATATATTTGTGACAGGCTGGTATTTGTGTGGTCCTGCTTCTAGTCAGAGGAAAGTACTAAATAATTCCTGTGTATTCACATAACTTCACCACTGCCAGGACTTGTTTATCCATTGACCACTCCCAGCATGTTACGTAGGCTCTATTTCTTTCAAAAGGTTCATTTCCTATCTTTTACCTCATGTCTACATTTGAGAAATGATCATTCTAAATCATGTCACTGAAGTTGTTATCATCCTCCCACTTCTCAATGATTTTATTTTAAAAAAATTAGAGATCTTTATACAGGAAATCATATCTAAATGCTATGCAAGATATTCAGCCTGAATCCTGTGGTCCTCATTCAATCTTTATCCTGGCACAGCTTTTACTGAGGTCAATGGGCTTATAGCCTGAATAAAGACTAAAAGCTGTGAGATGGGGCCCACTGGGCAAAATTACTAGAGATGGACAAATTAGTTTGGATAGACTAGCATTGAAACAAAATATGTGTTCAAATCCTAGACTGAGCTGAAGCCAGTCCTTAGCATTAAGCTGTGTGTATAGCTTTTGTGAATATTCATATTCACAGCTTGAGTCCCTACATCCTGGCCTCCAAAATGTGTGAGTTGCTACACCCATGCTTTCTTCCCACCGTGGAGGCCCCATTGCAGGAGAAGGCTTCCTCCCCACAGGAGTTCAGCTCAGTAGACAGGCAGTTCCAGGACATGAACAAGGCAGCTCTTACTGCGGGGTTTTGGGTTGGTCTTCTCCATGCAAAAATGTTGTTTTAGACAGCCCTAAAAAAAACAGCTGTCTGGATTCCTATCAAAGAGCAATTGAAGTACACCTCTCTTCACATGGCTGCTGCTCTTGCTTCTCTTCCATGTTCACACAGCTCTTAAGAGATTCCAAGGCTGTTTTGGGAGGTCTCTTCATGTCTCTGCAGCTTGCAGACTGAAGCAGAAAATTTGCTTTCTGGCTGGTCAGGGTACGGGAGGGAGTTCTTCCCTCCACAGCCAGGGCACAGGAGAGTTGTGAGAGAGCTCAAGCCAATGTGAGGTGTCAAGAGATTTTTACTGGCTAAAGCAGAAAGTGCACACTGCTTTGTCTTTCATGATTGTTATTTCTTTATTAGAGAAGACATGTCTGTGTCCCCCACACTCTTGTCTTAACTAACAATGGAGGGTTGAACCCTAAAGTCTTTACTCATGTACCACCTTTGCACCCAGGAGTGGAGGTGATATCACAAAATCCTTCAGCTGCTGATAGGACCTCCAAGACAGCCAGATGTCTTCACAAAAAAAAGGAAATTCAGATGAGGTCTCGTTGTTGTGAAAAGTCCATTTTGTGACCAAAATGAATATTTAGACCCACAAATATTTATAAAATTCAAATACATCATGGCCTGACTATTGTCATTTTACTCATTTTCCTTCTGTGGACTCTATCAGCAGCACAACAATAGCCAGGGTTAATTTTCATGGTCTCTTGGTGGTGTAAAAGAACATCAGATCATTTATGTAATTTCTAGTTGGAAAACTTCCTTTAAAAGTCTGATTTTGTGGTTGAGTGACTGGAAAACATTCATTAGTATTTTTGAAAATGTTGGAGACCAGTACCATAACTTTGATTTTCAGATATTACAGATCCCTGGTGATAAAACTTAAAAATAAATAATGAAGCATCTCCTCCATATTATTTAAACTGCAAAGGCAAAGGTACCTGCTATATATTAGGACTGTCAGCCACCTAGGCATTACAGTGGATTTTTAATGTGTTTCATCAAAACACTTAAAGGCATTTTTTAAAATACATGACCCACTAAATAAAAAAACATAGGACGTAATCTTCAAGGCACACTGATTAATGGAAAATTGACTTGAGCAAATGCAGCTTATGGCCATAGTCCAGGAAGCTCTCTTGATGCTAAAGAGTTTCATACAATAGTTTTCCATTTTCAAAATCACATCAATTTTTACTTACAACATTTTCAAAACAGGTACAGCAACTTCTAATCAACTGTCCAGCAATAATTTAAAATCCCTTACTATTAAATTGTAAAAGTTAGAGTCAGGAGGTGAGGACAATGGTGTAGAGAACTGATTTCCTGACTGTCACCAACCCAGGGCTGTCAACTGCTGTGCAATATTGCCTGCACAGAGATGGAGATGGAGTGAACCAAATTATTCACTGTGAATAAGTTATGTGATTAATTTTTCTCTTTTCCTTTTTATTTTTGTGTTTCTGATTTCTTCAGATATCTTCATGACAGATAGACTCAAAATATTTATGCTGTCAAAACTCATAGCAGGGTTTGTGCTGAAATACGTATGTGTCAACAAATGCTAAATGAGTATGTTACAGTAATCAAATCATATGAAAGGCTCTCTGTTTTACGTATGCAGCACTACCTTGGGGAAAATAGCTGTACTTCTTTTCTATCATTATTTCCTGTAGTAATATTTGATTGTCAACAATTAAAAACAGACACTCGACTGCTGGGTATAACTCAAGCAGGCATAAACATCGCCTTTCTCTCAACCCGAAAGATTTAAATTAAAAAAAGAAAAGAAGCTTAACAACCATTAAAACATTGGGAAAGCATAGATAAATACTCCCTTAATACTGCCTTCATGCAGTAAGATAGTCACAATGCATGGACCCTGTGCCCAGTGCTGGGGTTTCAGCCTCTGTAGTGAAAACACCAGCAGCTCTGCAGGCCGCAGCATGAGGCAAGGTGGGGCTCAGCAACAACTGGACAATGGGCTTGTTTACCACCTGTGAAGGGAAAATTAACGGAAATGGAAAAATATGGCACCTGCTCTGTGTATTGGCTGGAGTATCTTGTGATAATATTGGCACAAGTGCTTCACAGAAAGAATGTTTTTCTTGCAAAGACAGCAAGAAGGTCATTCAGTGTGTGCCATTCTCTCAATGCTCTTTCAAAAATGGTAGAGGAATTGGAATTGCTATATTTCTCCCCACCTAATCTCGTGTTCTTCCTCAGTTTTGGATGACACAGAGGGCCGAAGATGGCATCCCTCTCACAATAGGTCATGGCTGCCTGGTGACCTGCTGGTAGAAATCAGAGATAGGCAGCGTGGAGGTGTTATTTGAGGCACCTCACCCATAAGTGGATCAAAAAGCATTAAAGGTCCCATGAAAGCACTCACCATACAGAAAGAAAAGAAAAACAGGAAATGAAAAGAGAAGCAGAGAAAATAAAAGTTCAGATGAAGTTTTCAGGGTTCCAGCATCAATATTCTTTTTATAAGACAAAAATGTTTGAGAGTTTTTTTTATTAAAAGAAAAGCCTTTTTTATTGACTGATGAAAGCTTTATGGTAGCTCTATGATCTGGTCTATAATTTCTAAATTGTTCCTAAATTTTCCCTTCAGAGAGTCTCTCACAGCAGCCTAGAGAACTCAGCCTCTAAGGCTAAAACCATCCCAGCCACCACCATCCTTCTGAAAGAGGGGTTGTGGTGTGAGCACAGCTGTGTCTTGCTCATTCAACCTGTACTGACCACACAGCATAGGAAAAGATGTGGGCAGTGTGTTGTTCAGTGGGGACTTTGCCGAACAGAAATTATGTTCCTTTTGGTAAGTGGAATTGCTGCAAGGCTGCTGTATGGTTTGGTCTGCCAGCAATCTGTTTCCCATGCAAGGAAAGAGACTCACATTTTTCTCATGTTCCCTATGTGAGGAAAGATGGAAAAGTTGGAGCCAGGGCAGGTGAACCCTTCTAAAATAAGATTTGCAATGGGGCTTAAAAATCAAACAGTCATAGAATATCCTGAGTTGAAAGGAACCCATAAGGGTCATTAAAATTCAGCTTCTGACCTTGCATAGGACAACCCCAAGAGTCACACCATGTGACCAAGAATGTTGTCCGAATTCTTCTTGAGCTCTGTCAGGCTGGTGCTGCAATCACATCCCTGGGGAGCCTGTTCAGTGCCCAAACACCCTCTGGGTGAAGAACCTTCTCCTAGTACCCAGCCTAAAGCTTCCCTGACATAACCTCAAGCCACTCCCCTGTGTCCTGTCACAGCCACCACAGAGCAGAGCTCAGTGCCTGCCCCTCCCTTCCCCTCACAAGGAAGTTGGAGCTGCAGGGAGCTCTCCCCTCAGTCTCCTCCAGGCTGCACAGACCAAGTGCCCTCAGCCACTCCTCACACGGCTTCCCCTCAAGGCCTTCCCCATCCTCGTGGCCTCCTTTGGACCCTCTCTGACAGCTCAGTGTCTTTTTTGTGTTGTGGCACCCAAAACTGCACACAATACTGAACATGAGGACAAATCAGTGCACAGGAGAGTAGGACAATCACCTCTTTCAGATATTTTTCATTAACTACCAAAATAATCTTCTCTGTAATTTTACCAGTGACTTAAGTGAGACTGACAGCCCTGCAGTTATCAGGATCACCACTCTTGCTTTTCTAGAAACAGCTAACACTCTCCATGACCAAAGCAACATATATGCAGTTGGGAATAATCAGAGCCATTATCTTGTGAAATACAATCTGTGGCTATTTAAGCACTTTTTAGAATGAAGCTGACTACTTTAAAACTGATGGAAGTACCTCATATGAAAGCAACAAGTACACTGGGACTGCAGCAGCCTACAGAGTTGCCCTTTATGGGGACCAGGAAAGCTTTAAGACCTAAACTTTAAGTCTGTAATAAAGAACGTGCCCTCATTGGGTCAGGCTTTTCAAAAAACATGCAGTAAGGACATGTTATACATTACAATGATTTACAGCTGCCTCTGGAAGTCACTGAAATAGACTAGAAGAACAATCTTGTCTATCATAGCCCAAGCAGTGGGAACCAGGGGCCATTCCATCATAACCTCTTCCTCAGCTGTGCTGGATCACAAGAGCTGATTGCTGGAGCTGAGGCAAGAGCTACAAAGCTCCTCTTTGCACAAAATGTGTTCTTTAGATCCCCTCACTGCCCTGATAAGTGAACAATTCTGAACAAATGGCATGGAGGCTTCTACATGGCTTCAGAAAATGTGAGGAGGAGAAAAGGTAAAGATAGTATATAATTTTTCATTTTCCACTGATAAGTTTCCAGTCCATGGGAAACCATCAGAATATTATTTTGTGCATGTGTGGTGTGAGAATAAAGACATCTTTCATCATAATGAAAATGCTTTTTTTGGTACTGGCACAGTAATAGATGTGTCCTCCAATTTACCCCAGTGCTGTAAACTTTTCTTCTGGTGATTTGTGTGTTCTTCTGGGTTTTGAACTTAACTAAAATCTGGTAACATTGTGCATATTCTACCCATTATTTTATACAGGGAGGTTAATGAGTGTATGCAACATGATAACTATGGCAGAGGACCTTTGTGGGCAGTTGCCAGCTCAAACACCAGTTGATCCAGACCAAATAAAGTTGTTCTGTAGCATCTTGAACTATATGATGCACTTAGAAAAAAACAAAACAAAACCAAACCAACAAATTTCCTTGCAGATAGGGTTGCAAAGGGTGTCAGATTTCTGGAAACATCGGGGACCCCTGGGGCATGTCTGATGCCTGGGTGCTGAAGCACAGTGCAGATGAAGACTGAAAACTTCAGAGCAGTGGAGTGTTTGGGTCCAAGGCTGCAGCCACAGAGGATACTGCTTGCTTCCTCCGTCTCCACTGAGCAGGGCAGTGGTGGGATTGTGCTGTGGAAAAAGGTCTTTCTGCCTCCCTGCTGTGCACACACAGCACTAGGCTCTGAGCCCTGCATTTGGCTCCTCTGAATTCAGTGAGGAGAGAAGTTTTCAGCCAGTCACGAGATTAGTTTTCCCCAAGGTCATTATTACCTTTCATCCAATAAACTAGTTTTCATTTCAATGTAGTACCACAAACATGAATTAAAGACTCCTTGGTGCAGCTTGGTAAGTGCACAGGATGGTTCTCATGCTTAAGATAGCAGTCTTGAAGCTCTCTCTAAACTTGGCTTGGACTGCTGCTGAGACACTCTTATGTTCATTATTTCAATGGGGAAAAATGAGCTGGAAGTAGCTTAACTTATATAATGTTTTTCTTTCCTTCCCCTGCCCCCATTCTCTCCAAACCTTACATTCTTTTGTGTTGTTCAAGTTCCCCAGTGCTTTATATGAGGATTCAGAAGTCTGGTTCTCTGGAAACAATTGTTATGTCAGCTGACATTAACACAGCAAGCACTTTAACTATTTTTCCAACATATCCATCAAGTTCAACGGCCAAAACATTAATTCTCATTAAGCTTCAACAAAGTTTCTCATTCTCCTTTAATTCTGTCACCATACTGCCTCCATGCAAGACTGCTTTGCAAATATATCCAGTCATTTAACTAAAAGAACTTTGGGAAGCTTTATTTTTAGTGAGTTTATGCCCATACATTTGTGAGCGTTCTAGGCCATTTATGACATGAATTTGAGCCCCTCTTGTTATAAATTAAAAAAAAGCATATATGTTTTAAATCAGTCAAAAAATGTGAAATTTTATATTATCATTACTAGCTTGGAAACTAGACATAGCCCTCAAGAATTATCACAAAATATGAATTAAAAATAGAGATGAACTCAGCTGCTGAAACATAAAAACATAAAAACTTTCTTGCTGCCTGCAAGCACAAGGACTATCCCTAAAGGTTCATCAGCTGGTTTCTGAAGTCTTAGTTTGGTTTTGTGCTCACTGGACAAAAGAAAATCTTGTTCAAGGACACTGAGCAAGGGCTTTGTTCAAGACGATATGAAAGATGGAGTGTTACTCTTTTTTTTAGTCATTATTAAACAGTTAAAGATATGTATGTCTTAATAATGAAGATGGGCTGCTCCGATGGTTCAGAGCTGTAACTGGGCTGGTCAAAGCCATAACCTGTATGAAAACCTATCCACTAATAAACAGTGGATATCCACTATAAGATATCATAGTTTCACAGTGGGCAGAGGCTAAAAAAATACTAATAATATCTAAGCTATTAGTATAACAAACGATAAATGTTCCCATTTTAGAGCCGTAATGCAGTAAATGTAGTAAGCAGAGTCTATGTTTTCTTTTTAAATGAAGCATGCAGCCCCATCCCACTCACCGAACCACATTTTTGCCTTCAAATATCACCCAAAAATGTGTGTAAGAGCTATGGTTGGGGGAAATAAGATGCTGGTCCTGCCCCTAGAGAGAAGGATCACGACAGATTAACTCCCATGTCCTTTCTGGGTGTGCTGAAAATTTATAAAATAAATTCCCACCAACATTAAGTGAGGTTAGTATAGGCAATTGACCTTATAAATCAAGAAGAGAATAGGCCCTATAATGTATAATATTTTGAGATATTTATCACCTTGCCGAGGCAGATAGGCTTCGAGCATGTAAATTGTAATGGTAACAGTAATTCTACATCCCAGTGCCTGCACATCAGTGAGAGTGCCCCCAGGGCTGCAGGGAGGGTTTTCCCTCTGCACCCCCTCACACAGCCCTGGCACGGCTCAGGCTCTGGGCTCTGTGCTGGTCCACAGGGACCAACACAAACAGGACAAAGCTGGATGCCAAACTGCATCCTCTTTCTTGTTACTTCTGCAAGTGCATCTCTAATTCTCTGTGCCTTTTGATCTGCTCACCAGTTTTCTCCAGATTTCTTCCCAGCTCTGCAGGACTTTCTTTCCTAAGGAGAAGGTATATTTAGGTTATTCTCAGTTCAATCCCATACCATGATAGAAAAACGATGTGAGCCATGGTTGAATATATATTCAAAAAATTTCAAAACATTTGAAGTGGAATAAAATAAATAATCCCGAGGCAAAGGACATGTTGAAGTCTCCAATTCTTCTAATATATTCCAGAAATGCACATGACTTTAAGAATACATTGCAACCTTCAGATAATTGTTAATGCATGTAAGTGTTTTGCAGGAAAAACAACATTTTGTGTTATCTGCAAAAAGCCCTTTTGAGTAAGAGTCCATATCTCCAGGTATTTCTTTTAAAGGGGAACAGTTTAATAAAAATAACAAAGCTAGAAACCAAGAACATTAACTTTCACTTTGCCTAGCTACATGCTAGTACTCTTGCTGTAATTATAACACAGAGGTCATTCCAAAGGAATTACCAGCCTTCAAATGATATGAGACAATTATTCTCCGGGGAGTCGGACAAATTCGTAAGACAAATACAGTTGAAATTTCAGACATCAATCTCTTTTTTAACATAGCATGGGAACAAGGGAGCTGTGAAATGTAATTTTACCCTGAGGCCCAACAAATGATCGCATTAAAATGATTTAAAAAAAAGACTTTACATCTATTATACCTCAGAAGTGAGTGTAGTGTTAGATTTTTCTAAGGCTTCCTGTGAATAATAGTATTTAATAGAATCTGTAAAAATCCCTTTAGAGATGCCTGTGTTTTTGGCTGGCGGGGCTGTCACAGGAGGCAGCCCCACGTGCTGTGTCGCGGCGCTGGGTGCCGTGCTGGGGAGCAGCGTGATGCCAGCTCCCACTCCCCAGGCATCCCTGGCTGTTGGGGGCTCACTCTGGACCCTGCCACACCACCTCCCAGCTGACACCTACTGCTTGTGGTAGCTCTGCACAAGAGGGGTTTCGCCAAAGCAGGTCTTTTTATCCTGCCCAAATATTCCCCAAAGAGGAGGAAGCTGAGCCAGTCCCATGCATGACTGTGGCAACAATCTGTGCTGGATGGGAGCCTCATTTCCCTGGTACTGACAATCACAAATGGAAATTTAAAGGGAAAAGTACTTACAGCCATCTCAAAAGCACCTTGAAGAGCTTTCAGCGATCACCTATTGTGAACCCCAAGGACGCCCACTAATGATGTGCATTGCCTGAGAGTGCAGGAGGGATGATTGAACCCCAAAAGGTGGCAGCTGTGGATCCACTGCTTTTTTATGCTTCAGTCCATCAGATTTACATCACTTCCCATGGGCTTGGTTTATCTGAACCCTGTGTAGCTTGAGCCCGTCTAGAAGAGAAATCTGGAACTGGTACTGCTTCCAACATTTATGTGCAGAAAGCAGCAAACCCTTCTATTCCTGCTTGCATGGAGTCACTCGAGCTGTCTTCTACACTTACAGGGCCGGTCACGCCAGCATCAATTTGAGTGCCCTGCTTACGTGAGCTGGGCAGGATTTAGCCCAGTGTGTGTGCCACAGTCAGAGTGTTGAAGTGGAAAATGGATATTAAGGAACTGCTCTTTGGCTAGGGTTTGATTTACAGAAACCTATAAGAGTCTCATTCTTCAGATAAGTGCATTTCTCCAACTGCTATTACTCAAGAAAACAGGCTCCTTAGAAATCTTTACAACCGACACATTGCAATGTGACCTTGCACAACTTGGCAGTGAAGCTCTGCATGTTTTTATTGTATTTAAATAGCACCATTAGTTTTATTCATGCGAGAAAGTTAAACTTTAGCTTCAGTGACATTCTAACACTGCTCATACACTGAGTCCATGTGTGCTCCTGTAGGTGCAGGGTTTCCGAGGAGCAGAGGAAGGAAGAGGTGTGAGAGGAAGAAAGTCCAGAAGTTTATGCACACATAAACATGAATTATTTTTTTCCAAGGATGGATTTCCATCCTTGTGACACTATGGTCAACAGCTGCCTGAATTATCCCATTAGGCACAGCCTCTGCAAATATTTCTGAAAGAATGCTTCCCAAATGGAACCTGACAAATTAATGAGAAATGCAAACGTGTCCTGGATTAAATGAGTGGAAAAGTAGAGCAGCACCTGTCTGCTTGACAAGGATGGTTGACAGGAGAGCTGTGCAGAGCTTCTGTGGTATTTAGGGTGAGGAAAGTGATCAAAACTTTACATTTCCACTTAGCAGACCAAAATATTTCATTCTATTCCCACAACAGCTTTCTAAGGTAAACTTTCCCAAGAGATATTATGAATTGTAAGAGAAAAATTAGAAAACTGGTCTGGTGAGTGATAAACATCTCAAAGCTGCCATGTGATGTCTCTCCAGCAAACACTTGGTCCACCCTATTGTGGGAACACTCCTGAGCATCTCGGCAAGTTCCCAGAAGAATACTAAGTTATGAGTCCCTTATGCTACATAGTTTCCTAAGTTAGCTTAAAACTATGGTATTGTTAGTCAGGCAGAAATGAAGAGAGTAACACAAGCCAGTAAATAAAAAAAATCCAGACATGCATATACATATTTCATACATACATATATCTTTTGTTTGATTTAAATTGCCCGTACTCTATGACACAGGTGGCAAATCTTTCATTGTTTACCTCCTGTCTGCATTTTATTTTAAGGGCACAGGAAGTCCAACGTTTTGAGTGTCCAAGTACACTCAGCAGCCTTGAGAGCTGGGAACTAAGAGATCACCTCTTGTCCATGAGAAGGACAAAATGAATAGTGTCATTGTATGGTAACAGCAGAACACAAGGAAATGCAAGAGTGAGGTGTCACATGAGGGGTCACATGAGGCCTATAGACGATAGAACAAAATTGTGTGAATATTTCTTCATATTAAATCCAAAACTAAGTTAAACTAGTTCATCTCACCAGTTCATCTCTTACCCGAGACAAGTAAACTGCAAGATCTAAATAAAAAACTGTCATGCCTCCTCAATGTTGATCAGGAGAAATATGAATGGCATCTTTGCTCTTTACTCTTTCCATCTTTATTTGATTCCTAAAGTATATCTCCATTGCACACTCTCATTTTTTTCCATCACCTTTTGCCCTATTCACATCAAATACTTGTTTGCCATGAGAGGGACTGGGGGAGGGGAATTACCTGAAAGCACTGGAAACATCAGTCTTACAACAGTCAGAGTCACATATGCTCATAAAGAATCCAGAATTCAATAGAAAGCAAAGCAGTTTAAATGAACAGATTTTATTATTTATTCTTATAGAAAAGAGGAAAATTTGGAAAAAAAAAAAGATTGAAAGACTGATTTAATTGTAAATCAGTACAAACAGATTCAAAAACTGCTGTACTTGGATCAAGGGTGTACCTAACCCATAGTCAACCCAATAGTTTAATTTTCAAAACTTGGCTTTTAACATTGGAGGCATGAGATCAAGCCAAGACACACTGCCAATAAAAGGCTGGAGCTCAAAGCCAGTGTTGAATTACAGAGCCCAGAAGGTTTACGGAAGTGTTTAGTGAAAATTGTTTGCAAATGGGTTTAGAAAAATTTTCTCCTTGCTGCTGGCTGCTTCAGGATCTGGCCTTGTCGGACTTACTGAAGAGTTGTCTTCCCATCACCTTGGCAGCAATACATAGGATTTGCATATGGACAGGCAGGATACTTAGTGCCTAAACCCATATCCTCAAATTAAGCTAGAGAATATTTCTGCAAGATATGGTTAAGTCAAAGCAAGTGTTCTCCAGCCAAAAGGACCACTGGGCCCTATCCAAATACAGCTAGATTAAATAGAAAGCCCCCTGATAAACACAAATGAGGTTGCATGATCTAATGCTCCCTTCTGAACTGAAATATTCCACCAAAACTGAAGTATTTAGGACCTTTTTTCACATTTATCAGATGTATTGTTGTTTGAAATAGTTCTAGAATGCATAGGAATAAACTATGAACACAGAATTTTGCCCTGAGCAGCAGATTTGTATTTGATTTCAGAGCTTTGTCCTTATCCCTAATATCCATTAAAAAACCAAAATTCATGGGCCCTGCAGGAATTGTGCTAATCAATGGACAGTAAATTTATACTTTTAAAGAGTTCTGTTGTCCCTGTAGTCGGTGCAGTCATCACATACATCAAGACTTGCACAGAAATGCTTTGACATTACCTCTGCTCTAGAAGAGCCATGGAATGAGGTTGCTGTTTTTGAATGCAGAGTCCCAGTTCTTTTTAGGGCAGATGAGAATACAGATACGCAGCAAGATAAGCCACTCCTAGGGACCACAGGGAAACATATTTTCATCTCATTGAGATGTACTGATTTCTGTTCCCTTCGTCAGTAGCTCAGGAAGGTGCCTCTTAGTAAAACTAAATATGTTTGGCTTGTGAAAGCATCTACAGATTCATAATTACTGCCCTCTGGTTTCTAGTGAATTTCTTGTTCTGTTTTGTGGTTGTTCTGTTGTTTTGTTTGTTTCGGTGGTGTGGGGTTTTTTCCACTTGGAATTTTGTTTTTGAGATTTCTTGCTCTCTTTTTACTTGCTGAGCTTATGTATTGAATTTAAACTCCAAGAAATACACAAAAAACTCTCAACCTACTCCTGCCCACCAATGAAAGCCCTAGGTTTGTGCCTGTGTCTAACATTCATATCTGCTATGAAGATAGAGACCTGATTGACCATGGATGAAGTACCTTCTGCCAAGAGTCCTTAGGGTATCTCTCAGAAGTGCTGACAGAGCTCAGATCAAGGGTTTTCTATGAGAATTTCTTAAAATAACTCTGGGGACTCTGAAATATTCATCTGGCTGGGAAGGTATTGTTGAAGGTACTGCTTGTTTCTCTGTATTTGTTCTGCTAGGACTGTTAAGCATCCATTTGGTTCTCAATAGAAATTCCTTAGGATCCAAACTAGTAGAGTAGAATCCTGCTGTACTAATAATGCAAAAGGATTTCTAGGTTTCTCCTATGAAATGATCACTGGTTCCAGACTTGCAAAATTCATTCTTATTTGTATCCTTGGAAAAGTATAGGGAGATGTGTTTCAAGCACTCTGCCAGTGTGAGTTACCAGGGTCTGAACAGATTCTTTCCTCATTTTTTCCTCAAATACTCCATTTGGCACTAAATCAGCAAGGAGTGTCTAAGTTACAGATACTTGTACTTCTTAAACCAGATGAAGTGCTAGCTAGGCTGGTAGCACTGAGCAATCAGCCTGGAATCTGTCATCAGCCCAGTGTGCATTACTTTGAAGGATGGAAACCACTGAACACCTTGTTTCATTCTCAGCCAGGTGTGCAAAACAGGTTCTGTAAATTCAGTGTTTTTCACCTAAAGTGTCATCAGAGTATCTCGGGCTTTTCATACTGACTGCAATCTAAAGGGTCCTCCTAGGAACTAAAACAAGAGTTTGGGTAATGAGTGATCAGCACTAGGGCTGAAGACTTCTGCTGCAACCCAAGAAAAGCCCTCTGACCCTGGACAGGATGAAAAACAGATCAGAGAGGAATTGAGCAGTATCAGTATCAAGCAACAGTAGCAGGCTTTGAAAACCAGATGTCACCTGGAGCCTGGTGATCACTGTGTGGTGGCACCAGTCTCGCCACATCCTTCACCTCGCCTGTGTGACACAGATCACTTTGGCAGCAGGCTCAGCCCTGGCTCTGAGTTTTTATGAAGATGCAAAGAAATAAAAATTATTCAACTCCCTCTCCAGGAAACCTGTCCTCACTGAAGAGGAAAAACCCAAGTCAAGAGCACCCTTCCAAGTGAGTAATCCATGCTAAGTGCTGGGCAATCTCTTAAGCTGAAACCTTTTAATTTGTTAAAGAATAAATGAGACTGTCCCAGCAACACTCCATCTGTTTAAAGCCAGTTGTGCACCTAAGTACTTTCCTAAATAATGGATGTTAAGGAGAATGATAACAGTTGAAAGAGCCACACACTGATCACAAGCATATTCTGCTAAGGCAGTATTTCTTCTCTCCTTGAATAAAGGAATGTTTTTTATTAAATGAAAGTTACGTTTAAACTTCAGTCATAGGCAGAGCAGCTGCCTGCTGTTTTACACTGAAAAACACATTGCATGCTTACCTGCAGTACTGTTCTCTCTAATTGATTCTTTCCTAAAGGTATTTCCCACTACTCCACCTCCTTCCTTTGCTCTGATTAACAATTGTAGCATGATCTCATCAGGCCTCGACAAGTATTGATGGGCCACAGTATCATGAGGCTAATAAAGTGTGTTACCCAGTATTTTCTGGTGACACATAAAAACTCCCTTATGAAAGACACAGGAGACAGAATATAATATAAATGCTTTTTTAGTAACAGCAGAGTACTGTGGGCTGTGCAGCGCTGGGCAGGAGCACATTTTTAATAGAGCTCTATGGGGCAGCACTGTCCAGTCACCTGATGGGGGGAGGCGGGGGCGAGGATCATAGGGACCCCACTTCGATGGAGCCAGGACAGAGCGGATGAGGTCAGGCAGGACCCAAAGGCAGGACTTTATGGGAAAGCAAAACCCCCAGGCACCATCCCTGAGTGCTGCCCCAGCACCTGAGCAAAGCCCTTCGAGGACAGCAGACCTCTACAGTGTTGTGTGCACTACCTCTACTTACTGTTCCTGTTTTCTCTCTTGTGTTGCCCTCTTTGTCCACATTTCCCTGTTAATATAAGAACATCATTAGAGCATGGTATTAAACGTTCGCTGTGCAAGACCATTCCTTTAAAAAGGAATGGGAAAAGGATGGGAAACATATATCAGCGATTTTGTTCCTCCTCCTATTTACAACTATTCCCTGGGCATCTGTCAAACATTAAACAATAAGGGTAAAAAGGCTAAATTATTTTCCTCTCTCTGCCACATCAAGGCACAAGTGTCAAGCCCAACAAAGTCACGTGAGATGAGCACAGCTTTGCCAGTTCAAGGCCAAAGCCAAGCCTTGTTCTCACCTCTCCCCTCACCTGAAAGCTGACCACTCTCAGCTGCACCGCTGGTTTCCACCGTGGGGAAGGGTGGTGGGACAGCCCTTCCAAACACTGGGTGAGTACTTGGCATCTCTACAGATACCCTGTTTGCTCCAGCCTCCCTGGGGCACTGTGCTTTGCAGCAGTGTACTCATGGAGTTCTGAGGGAAACTGGGCTGAGCCACATTCCCCACACTACCAGTTCAGGATGAGCCTCATGGACACACTTTGCAGGTAGTCCCAGACTCACCTCTCCCTTCTCTTTGTTTATCAGTGAAATAACGGCTTTGCATTTTTAAAAAAGTGGATCCTGAAATTCCCATTGTTGAGTGTAAGGCAGAGGAGTGTCACAAGGTTAGGGGCTTGCCAGGGCCATTCTTTTAGTGGAAGAAAAGAGAAAGAAAAAAATCCAGCAAGTGGTGCAGCAGCAAAGAAAATCCCTTTTTGACCTATCAAACCCTCCTTCTCCAGCCTTTGTGAATGCCCCACCTCCTGCACAGTCTCTGAATATAAACTTTGCCCAGCACACTCAGGGTAATCTTTTCACATCATAAAACTTATAATCCTCTTAAAGTGGTTTCGTAGGGTTTGAGGTATGATGCACTTATCAAACAACTGAAACAAATAAATCAGCTTATTTAGGCTGCGGCCAGGGGGTGTGCAGCTCTGTGCGCGCAGGGAGGAAGCCAGTGCCATACCAGCATTTGTATACATTAGCAACAAAGCTGTCTGTGACAAGCTGTCCTCTGCATAACTAAATATTTAGTTGCATATCATAAGTAACTTCTTAAGTGATTAAAGAGAGCGGGTGCTCTCTGTCCGTGCTGGCGCGGGGCGAGCCGCCGGCGGGCCGGGAGCAGAGCCCGCGGTGCGCGGTTGGCTTTGGGCAGCGCTCCCGGCAGGTTCGCCGTGCGCGCACAGCCCCGGCTCCGGCCAGGGGCGCACGGCCTCCGGCACGCTCTTCTGCCACCCTCCTCGGCCCAGAAACCCGCTCTAAACGGGCTCCAAGCGCATTTCTTGCATATTTGTACAGAGTTCAAGTTTTCAAATATTTGTTGCTAACTTTTATTGGCGTTAGGGCAAGGTTTATTTTTAACGTGCCTGTATTTATGGATTCCTGCGCTTGCATATTTCTCGCATGTGCACAATTAAATTAATAAAACAATTTCATGTTGAAGAAGTATAGAATAGGTGCGTCCTGTTTGATATAGAGACATTGTGGAAAAGACATTCGTAAATTCAAAACCTGTTGGTTTGTATAATTTAACTTCAAACAGGCTGAAAAGCTACCCTAAACTTGCTCCTGGTATGTTTTTCAGCATGTACAATAAATGTTTTCCTCAGATGGCTCAAGCACCATTACAGCAGCTCTCAATTAAAATATTGTGATTCTTGGGATATAGACACATGCTTAACAGAATAATCTGAATTTGATATTTCACCTAGAGAAAAGGAGAAGGAAGTCAGCCTGCCGTAGGGACTAGGGGTGAGTTTTCCTCAGGGGGGCCCTCCTCTTCCTGCTGCTTCCTGCCCCTTCTCTGCTTCTCCTCTCCAGAAGATATTTCAGCTTTTACTTACTCTGAAGAGGAAAACTCCAGAGGCAATTTAAACTATTTTTAGGATTTTGGATGCCTCTTCTATTTCAGTATGTGCCATGTGCAAGCAAAAGGTAGACCAGGATCAGGCCACTATCCCATGTGGATGAAGTTTGGAATGGTGTGATGATGGCAGTGTCCTGCATTCCTCAGGATATGGGAGTACCAGATGTGCCTGACACACTATCTTGTCTCCAAACTGCCCCTTGCTGTCCCATCCCTCCCTCAGGTGCCTTGGCCACAAAGGATGCTCCAGCTCTGCCCGGGCTGTCCTGGGCAACTGGGCATTGTGCAAGAGCTGCAGTAGGATTTGGGAGCAGCTCTCATGAGGAGAGCAGTGGCTTAGCCCTCCCTGTTTCTTGTAGGGATGTTTGCTTACACTCAAATGCTGGAAATACAGAACAGTTTTGGCTACCAAAAAAACCTACAAGAGTTTGCTCTGCTGTTGATGGCATGGAAGAATTTTTAAGACCTTGCTTTCACAAAACACTTCTCAGAGATTTCATTACTCGCATCTAGGAGAGCAGCACAAGAAAGTAGCACCATCATCTTAATTTCTAGTACATCTTGGGTTAATAAAATTAAAGCTCAAGTAAATATTCACCAGAAAGTAATTTCAGTCTGTCATGAAAATAATCTACATTTATAAGTTATCTAAAGCAAAGTGAGCCGTATTAGCCTCCAGCAGCTCTAAAACCATTATGAATTATTGAATAAGTAATCTTTTTTTTTATAGTTATTGACATAATAAATATATTTGCTTGAAAACATCCGGAGCTGCATAGGCATAGAAGTATTTATAAGCCCGTGCTCTTTACAGCACTGTTTTACAGGGAGCTGTCAACTGTGGAGGGGAAACAGGAGGAATAAGGTTTCACCTCTGATGTTCTTGTCGGGAGATACAGTACTTCAGTCAGCCCCATCCCCACAGGCCCTCATCTTCATGGACCACAAAATAATAAAAATATCCATGTGAAAATGGTGTGACTATTTTTTTTGTGTGTGGTTAATGCTTTAGTGACTAACAAATAGACCTGTACTCCTGCAATACTGCTAGAGTAACACAGAACAGCTTAATTAACATTAATTTAGTTACAGAGAGAGTTTAAATTAACATTAATTTGGTAACAGAGAGCAGGCTGTAAGTTGCCAACAGACCATCTCTGGAGGAAATGAAGAATTTATAAAGTTTCTGGCCCAAATGCACAGTCAAAGTGATGGGAGATTTGTCAGGCAGAGTTGAAAATCTTTACATGCAGCACCTGAGAAGAGGGACAGTGCCTGCAGTCACATCAGAAGCTGCCACTGCCAAAGACCACTCTGCCAAGGGCTGGGTAGGACCTACTGTGCCACAGAACACAGAATCTTCTCCACTGAGAAAGATCAGCTGGAAGGACACTGGGATGAAAAGTAAAAGGTACTGTGTTGGGAATTGCAGTGTGCACACCATGGTGGGTGCCCCAGTCCTGCCAGGGATGTCACGGCTAAATCCTGTCCTGGAACCTCACAGTTGCTTGGGCACTCCTGGGGCCAAACATTGGCATTTTCTGGGGCATCACAGGCTCTCCTCTGGGACACTCCAGGGTGCAAAGTACGTGTGGGAAAAAAATCTCCTTCTGCAGCAAAAGCTGCATTATATTTTTTGTCTGTCTCCTTTAGGCAGTAAATGTATCATGAGTGGCTCTTAAATTTCTTGAGTAAAAAAAATTAGCAATTACTAGCCATGAAATCACAGAAGTGCTTGCTCCTGTGAGGAAAAAAAAGCCAGCAGCATATTTTAAAGAGCACTTGTCCCTGGAATGCAAGGCCAGACAAGATTTAGCCTCTTTTTAAAATTTAAGTCTGGTAGAACATCATGTCAAACCTCAGACTCTCACAACAAATCAGTCTTTATTCAAATGTGAAAATTTAGGTATAAATTTCTGGCTGCTTAGCTCTCAAAACAATGTCACATTACAAGAAATGTGATATTTTGAAGAGAAACAGGAAAAAATTTATCAAAGTTTTGTTATTATTGCATTATCCTCCCGCTTGATCTACTAGCTATAGATACTTGGTGTCTGCTTAAGTGCTTTCCATTCTTCCCATAAGCAAATTCTGGTTGAAGACTATATATCATTTTACTCTTGATCACTGCTAGTCTCAGTACCTCATTACAGCAGACCACTTTTTGAAACTGAGCTATAGCCCAGATAAATGATTGTATAAAGTTTTAAATAAACATACAACATTTATGTTATGTTGTTTCTCAGGGGTGATTTATAGTCATTTTCTTCATCCAGTCCTGAGCTCTGGACATAAAAGACACTGAGCTCTCTGCTGTTTATCCAAGCTAAATCCTCTGTTTGTTCTGCATAAGCGTTCTTGATTCTATAATATATTGCAGGCTTTAGCTTCAGGTTTATTCCCTCTGGGATGGAGGAATTAGATACATTAACTGACAGAGATAAGGTAGGGACATTGTAGCTTAATAGCCATTAAAATAGATACTGTGATAATAAAAATGGAGTTAGAAAAGGGAGTCAAGGTTGTGATATTTTAAAAATATGTATTGATAAGACTTACATGAATAAATTCAAGATTTGAGAAATCTCTGTAGGGAAACCCCCAAATGAAGGTTGGATTTGGTTAAGTTTGGGGTATTTTTTTCATAAGAAGAGAATTAGAAATGGAAGATACTGTGAACCAGATTAGATGTTGCCTTTTGTGTCCCCAAAGAGAATTTTGTTTCTTACTAAAATGACTTCATGTAATCTGGCTGTTGAGCCATTGAAGTACTGCTCTGTGCTACAGAAGAAAATCAAGAAAACACCATGAGATAAAGCAAGCTCTTCTGCCTTAAAAAAAACCTGCAACAAACCTATGTGGATTCTTTTTACTATGTTCCTTCTTTTAGCAGCGTATTTAAACACACACACACACACACATATATGTATACAACTTTGCTCCAGCCACATAGGGTAGTCCATTTCCTTCATACTGCTATTCTTCATTGCAGTCCTTGTTCTTCTGTTAAAAAAGCAGACAACACCAAATGCCTGCTTTCTCCTCTTGTGAGCATAGAACAGATTTTGAGTTAAGCCCACTAAATGTTGTTTTGTATTTTGGCTCAGCATTAATTCTTACATTTTTGTGTAAAAAAAAGTGTTAGCATTTAAAGATCTAATGCCTACAACAGCAGGAAGATTTTAAGAATTGTAGTTTTAATGTGACACACTCTAAATCATCTCTTAGTGTAGTACAAAAGTTAGCTAAGGTTTTAAAGGCCCTAGATGAACTTTCATTTTTTTCTAAGTCAGGATTAACTGGTGTATAAGTAACAGACTGGTGCTTTCACTGCCAAAAACTATCTAACTTAAAGTTTGAATCTGGCAATACAAACAGCAGCCCTGCCTGTACTCATACAAGCTTGTTATTTTGTGGTACACAAGTTAGTATGCTGTCTGTGCTCTGTAAAAAATTGCATTCCATAAAGCATGAAATGCCTTTTTATCTGAAACTTGGGTGGAAAAATAAGCAGCAATCAAATTAAACACATGGGCAGGCTTTTCTTTGTTGTTGTTGTTCTATTCTACAAGCATTTATTTTAGCTAAGATATTCTACTTTAGAGTGGAGAGATACTTCCAGGAGTAATGGTGCAGATGATGTGAATGACTTATTCAATGAGAATAAAAGGAAGCACAAAAAAAGAAAACTCATGAAAATTGTCCAATCTTTGGGAAAGATTGCTTGAGTAAGCATAAAAATTATCTTTAAAAAGCAAACAAATTTTATGTAGATACTGCTCTTCAAAAAATCATTATTTGATCAAGGTTTCTTGATCAAATACAATAATAAAGTAGCATGTAATTTCTCTGCATGTTTAATTATTAAAAATTTCTATTATTCACTGTAAAAACCAGTTCAATTAATTTGTTTGCTAGTGAAACCTGCCATTCTCATCATCATGTGTACATTTGATAACAGGAAAAGGAGAGAAAAAAATAAAGGTTGTGTGTGTAAAAGTCCACTCTGGCAAAGAAACGGGAATTTCTTGCCATTCTGGGCAAGGCTAAGGTTTTGTGAGCACCAATAAAAGTATCTCTTCCATGTGATGGAAAGTGCAAGAATGCAAAGTCACCTCCTCCTCCCACTGTGGCCCAATCTGTGGCCCAGCAGCAGCCTCTGAGTTTTTGTACTGAGCTGCAGATCGGGATAGAGAGGTTGTGACCATCTCGTGGGCACAGTCATGTTTGGCATGTGGGCAGTGGCCTGTTGGTTTCACAGCATTTGAGAGTTATTTAGATAAGAGTTGGCCTCCCCCCACCTTCAAGATTCATTTCCAGAAGTATTTGTCACGTTTGTTAGGATAATAGGGATTTGCTTTTATTAGTACTTCAATACTAATAAGTCATGAAATTATTTTCCTATAAAACTTTTCACTAAAATCCTTGCAATTACTTATTTACTCAATAGATGGGATATGGCCAAAAATGCTTGACCTTTTCTTTTTCAAATTGTTGTAACAACCAAGCATTAACTAGCTATTCATCGAAGCATCAGTATAATGAGTAATCACCTTCATCTTATCAAGAGAGAAACAAGCATAAGTAGTACTACCTCACAGCAGTAAGAAAATCTTGTTCGGGGCAGACTCAAAACTTCAGATATTTTGTCCTTTTCTCTGTCTTCATCAAATTATTTTATTTTATTAAGGTCTTAACAAAAAGATTAACTTCCCTTTTGTGGAAGGCTGCATACCTTCACTTCTTCATGAAGACCTTAGCCTCCCCTAACTTTCCTAGAAATTAGTACTACAGAAGGATTGGAGTAATTTTTGCTTTTTTCTAAAGGTTTCAGGTGAATTGGTAATTAGCTAGAAGAACGAAAGAATGTACTTATTTATCTACTAAAAAAGAGCAAAGTAAATAGCTCGTACTCATTTGAAGAAGCACCTCAGTAGAAGCCAGTATCTACGCCTTTAAGGGCATTAAGGCAACTGCAAACAACACAAATAGCTGGAGTTTAAAGCAGTTTGTGAACCACTTACATAGAAAAGCTTTTCCCACATTATTCTCATTTTGCTGATAGGAAGTGAAAGCCTAGAGCCCTGTTTAAGATCACTCAACACCCATATAACCAAGATGGGTAGAGAAACCACAGACTTGGCGTCCAACCCTCAGCCTGCCAGTGGGATCACCTTCATGAGCAACTCAGGAGAGATTTTGCTGTGCTGCACCAAGTAGTGCAACACAAGCTATTGGTCAGGATGGCAAAGTATTGCTAGCCCCTTACAGAGTGTTTGAGAGGTAATGGCTTTTAAGATGCCCTCCTGCTAAGCCTGCCTATTTCTAATTAGGCAGTTACAAGCCATCTGCATTGATGATGACAAATGTAAATTAAATGGGTTCAGTAGCACAAAAACCTGTATCCTCAGGCAAAACTTCAGGACCATTTTAATGATTTGCTGTATATAAGCAGCAAAGTGATAGTCAGAGAGCCAAAAAGAAAAAAAAAGCCCTATGTTCTGCAAGATGTATGGGACAGGAGGTAAAACTCACTTCAGAGACACATATTCATGTTGCTAAGGTGTGCAACTTTTTCCACAAATAGCAGTGCCCTCTTATAGAGATGTACCCATCAATTCCCTAGGGTTCTGGTGTGCTCTTGCTTCTGATATTCTATGTTTGTTTTTTTCCTTTTGGTTATAAGACCCATTTATTCAGTCCAATTCAGTCCAATTCCAATTATTATCAGAGAGTCAGGATAAATCAGCAAGTTATAGTATATAAATCATTGCATCGATATTCAGGAAAACTGCAGTAAAAAAACATTATTACTATGGAAACATAAAAAATGTTATCTGGACCAAACATGCCTTACACCTTGCCTGAAGGGCTCCTGGAGCAGCAGGTAGGTTCTGTGGTTTACACCAAACACACACTGGTAATCATGAGAGTATCCCCATTCAGTAAACTACTGAACTGTGTTACTCATTCAGATGAGAAGCATCATGTCCACTTCATATCTGACATGAATGGGACACAACTTTGTCTGTGTCCACACTTAATTATAACGCAAATAGCAGCTCATGGTGATTTCCAGCCCTGATCTGGATGTCCTATTATATTACAGGGCTAATCTTGTTCTTTAAAATAGCCTTTTCAGGCAAATGTACTGATGGTCTGGTGTCTGTACAACAAACACCTCTTAACATGAGATAAATAGTTATTTTCTGTACCTCCAGATCATAAAACCAAACCAAAAAACCACACTCACTTATGCTATCAAGCGAATACACAAATGTTGGAGATTTACCATTACCTCTTAAATTCTACAAAAAAAAGTATTAGCTTGATTGCCTGCTCCTCAAACCCTGGTGATTTAATTTTGCTGCTCTATTTACGTTTGCCTTTGTAACCCAAAATTTATGATATCCACAGTACATAAAAGTTTTCAGTATGAGCAATGTACAGTTACTACTGAAAGAGAATTAGGCTACGGACTGTTCTCCTAGACTCCATCTGCCCCAGTAAACCCACTCTAAATTTTGATGCCATATTATTTTGTCAATGCAGTTATGTCTCAGTAACTGCATTAAAACCTTTTGCTCAAACACTCAGTGACGCTACACTTCCATAACCATCTACTCACTGTTTATGTTGTTAGAACAAAACTTTTTGTAGTAATACATAAATTGTTTAAAATGTTGTCAAACGACCACAAGATTTTCAGTTGTAAAAAAGAGTTCTGGACTACAAAGCAAGGGACATCACTTTTCCAGCAGCATTATTAATGGGGACTATTTTAGTCTTTAGTGACGGGGTCTAGCATTTTTTCAAGTTCAGAATAGAAAATAACCGTGCTTGCAAGAATTCAATTACTCTGCATTAAAGCTGCCATGGGGTTACTGTACATTAATACATTAGAAAGTCAGTAAATTATTTTTCTATAAATTACTCTCTCAAAGATGATTTTTTTTTTTCCTTTCTGTTCTGAATGCCAAACTCCTGACTGCTTCTCCGCTACAGGGACTTCATATCTGGATAGCCGACATCTGTAAAAACATTTCTAATGAAAACACTACTAATACAACCCCCTGGAGAAACAAATGAAATGAGATCTAAGTATGCAGCCGCCTTTCTACAGCTCTGTCTTTAACAATAGTAAGGCTAGTGCTTCCCATCCAAGCCTTCACACAGGTCATGATCATTTAGGCACAGTAGTAGGAAAATAAATAATTGTGTAAATATGTAATAACTGGTAAAAATACTCCAGTAGCACTTAGAAGATATGATAAAGGACTTCTGTTTTTAGCCATGCATTAAGGTTTATCTCGGTGGGTGGAAGGGAGAAGCATTTAAACTGCAATGAGGGGGAACTGCAGATTGAATACTTGAAAGCTCAGTGCCAGATATAACAATACTGCTTTTCCACAACAGCAGTTTTAGAAAGTGTATTAGCATTAAAAGTGTTGGATTGCCACGGAAACACTATAGAAACAGTGGTTAGAGATTCACTCCGAAATAAAAAATACTATAAAGATCAATAATGTAACTACATACTTAAACAATTCAGATTCAAAGAAAAACTAGACTATCTTATTTCTGAAATAATTGGTCCTATTTTTTTCATAGGTATATGTATAAGCATTCCACTGCTTTAATATGTAAATAAGAATTTAGATAATTTATAATAATAATATTTTTTCTGTTAAACAGTCTAACAATTATGGGGGGGAAAGGCCTATCTCTTTGTAAGATTTCTTAAATCTTAGCGAATGCCTCATATTAATCAAATGCTACATCCAGATTTTCTGCCCTACATTTAAACCTGTAGTAAATAATCTGAGGCAAGAGCAAGTCCTCACCACTGGAAGAAAAATTATCACAAAGACACAGGGAGGGATCCTCTGCCTGAAGATCACAATGAAGAAACTAGCGTTTCTAAATGCTCTAATTTCAAAGTGGACAAATACTTTTGCTGGACTAGACTGTAAAAGGACAGGCTACAATCAAAGTTTCCTTATTCAAAGTGAACAGCAAGTTTGGGGCCCAAATCCTAAGGCAGATGAAGCTGGAACTGATTTGATGTGGAACTGACACTCCCGTCACCCGGGCTCACAGAAACATATCAGCAAGAGGACTTGTTCTGAAATAATTCCATCAGCTTCCCTAGTGAAACCTGGGTGCAATAAAATCAATAGCACTTTGCCAGAATTCCAGAAGAGTCTAGCAGTTGCCCCTTTTCCCACCAGGTTTCTCTGGCCTACGGAACCAGGACTGGACCTGTAAACACAGGTCTCACTTCCATCAGCCTTTTTATGATGGGTGTATTAAAATGGGCTTCTTATCCCACACATCTGTTTGAGAAGTCATTTCTCATGCAATGAAGAGAGATTAAGATAAAAATTTTGAGACATTTCTGATTACAAAATGGTATTTGGTCTTTCCACTGAATAACTGTAAGCTCTAAATGGCTTTGAGATAATAAAAAGGCAAATGGAACCCAACATAAGAATTTTCTTTGAAAGATAGTAATATTGAGCTTATGTCTGCTATACCTATCTACTACAAACATATATTTTGCTTCTGGACTACCTCAGACTGAAGCAGAGACAAATTGTGCTGGAAAAATTAAATTGAAACATACAGCTTAGATTATAATTAATTTCCTCCTTCTAATACAAACAATGGACACTAAGATTATAAAACAAAACAAATATTCTATGTAAGTTGTTCTAATAATCACAAAATTTATGCTTTGCATCTTGTAAGCTGTGATCTTTCAAATGGCTAAATGGACTTAAATAGTTTAAATTATGAAGTTTGTAAGTGTTTTTAAAAAATATGCATTCTATGTTTCATTTTAATCGGTACTTTGATTTGCTAGAAAGAAAACTCAAGTTTCTTTTCAAAACATACAGCAACATGATTGTAATTTTTTACATGCCACAGAAGAAGCTAAATTAAAATTAATAATTAGAAAATTAATAATTAGAAAATTAATTATTAGAAAACCAGAAAGTGAAATTAACTTTGATTAACACATTTTTCATTTTATAGATTCGGGCACTAAAAACTGTCATATGACTGGAAATAGCAAACAAAATTATTTGCTCAAATACATAGTTAAAAAATAAATGCAAAGTCCTTAATATTTACTTGAAAATTGAATTTTATTTCATAAAATAATACATGTGAAGTCATAATATACCAGTTCAAAAACCAACCAGTTATGAAAATTTAATCAACACTGTCTTTGCAATATTTAAGTCTCAGGCACCCTCCAGTGTCTAGAGAAG
This sequence comes from Polioptila caerulea, assembly GCA_013397295.1. Lineage (NCBI taxonomy): Eukaryota > Metazoa > Chordata > Aves > Passeriformes > Certhiidae > Polioptila > Polioptila caerulea. The sequence continues at coordinate 176,604 of VYXF01002826.1, read as the reverse complement.
AAACTACACAAGTGAGCAAGCATTTGAAGAAAAAAAGCCAGGAACAAGTTTTCCTGTCAAGACAGACACTCCCTGCATCATTTACAATAATTGCATATAACCCTGCATCAGTGACATGACACAGCACAATGTAAAAAGTATTGTAAAACTGCACTTCATGGACTTCTATGGGATTTAAGGGGGTGATATTCTCTTTGCTAGTGAAGAGGGATCTCTAAGCATACTGCTTAGAAAAATACATTTACAAAAGCATTTCTTAGAAAGTCTGGTATTGATAAGTATTTGAGTATTCCTCAGGGAATATGATCTCAATGTTTATACAGCTTGTTTATAAGTTTTCTAAGGAGTGTAAATGAACAGTTTATTTAGCAGGACCTGCATTCATGGTAAGGGGGAGAACAAACAATGCATGGAGAGGTAAAGCCAGATACAAATACCCCTCCTCCCATTTTATAATTAATACCACACAAAACAGGAAGGTCACACATATACAAGCCTCTCTATGAAAGTTCAATGATTTTATGCAAAAAAACCCCCAAACCACTATTTTTTCCATTGGTATCTTCATTCATTCTAAAAGTAATAAATCCTAACCTTTGCCATTCAAATGGAAACACTTGTGACTACAGGACAAACAAGAATGCCTATTGAACAGACAGTGTTGTAAGTTAATGTTATTAGGTAAATCCACACAAACCTAACAGAAATGGAATCAAAGCCAGAAACACAAAGTTTTCCAGTTGTGATTATGCACAAACTAATATTAATTGTGGATTTCTCCCTTGCACGCTGTTCATACTTCCACAATCAAACAAAACTTTACATACAATGTAAGTGGTAATGAGATAACATGTTTTGAAATACATGTTATGTAACTAGAAAGTGGTTACATCCTAATCAAAGAAAACATCTTGACTTTGAAAAGCTCTTGTTTCATGTTTGTGTTCAGAATTATGGCTGTGTCTTTCCTCGTAAGGGACTGATACAAGAATGCAAGTATACTTCTAAATAAACTCTTAACTCTCCTGGGTATACCCTTACCAGGACATGTGCAGAACTGTTAGGGCAGCCCTGTACAATCAGGCTAGCTAATAACTGATTCAGCTTCAGTTTCATAAGGTTTGGTTTTTTCTCCTCACACTCAAAACCTTGTCTCTTATTTACTGCATAACTTAGTTATGTCAGCTGCAGTCAGAGAAGCAAAAATCTATTATTTGTCATTTAGTAAAAAACTAACGTTAGTTCAGTGCTTTAGTTCAGTTCAGAATTAAAGAGTTTTGTCAGAGAAAACAGCTGATGTCATTCTGCCCTAGTATAGGAGTATAGAAGAGATATTTTAAAAAATTGAATGAAATCATAACAATATTGACTAAAAACATCTTAGACTCAATATTAAAAATATTACAAATAAACACAGGGTGATGCAAAAAGAGGTACACAAGATAAATATATTTACACACACACACACACACAATTATATATACACATATGAGTATAAAAATATTTAAAACCAGTCATTTCTCCCATAAAACTTACAACTGTGCTTAACTTGACTTGTTGCAAATATTTACATTGACTTCAAAGAGAGCTGACCATAATGTGCAAAACAAAGCATGATCTTACATATTTCGTGAAGTACTTATAAAAGTCATTCTATTCAGATTTGGGCTCTTTCTAAAAACTTTTTGCATGCTTTTAAATAGTGATGTTCCTCTTTGCAATAGCTTCTCTGATTTGACGATCAAGTTCACTTACAATATGATCTTCATGGTTATAGACTCCTGTTCTCAACAGGGTATCCCTCTCTTCTATCAGACGAGAGAGGTAATCATCTGTATTCTCATTTAGTTTTCTACAATGAAGACTATCCACTCTACCAGCAGAATTATCTTTAGCATCCTCCAATTTCTTTCTCTGTTCTTCTTGTTTTAGCCTGATATTGATAAAATAGAAAGAATTAGAGAATATTCATCCCCACTTTGATTAACTTTGTATTAAGTCTTTCATTTATCTACTGAACTACTAAGTAAAACAAAGAAATCTGTAAAGGGCAAAAAATTATTCTGTTTCAGGGGAAAACAATTACAACTAAAAGAAATATTAATGTAATACTTAATATTAACAAAATCTTTTGTATATGGATATGTAACTATGATACTTGATATCAAGGCTTCTGCTTGGTAATGTAAACTGTACAAATTAAAAGGGTTCAACATACCAAACTAGTGCAGACAGCTTTTGGAGGACAACATTAGATAAATTTAAAATTTTAGTGTATTCAAAATAAGAATGTGTCTTGTTCTTTTCTTAACATAGCAGCTATGCTTAGAACTGAAGGTTTAACATAGAAAAAATGCTTGGTGCTCTACATCTATGACCTTAACAAAAAATAAACCATGTGGTGTTAAACATGGATTTTTCTATACTGCTGTACTGTTGCATTTTATGAATGTGCAATTTTTAGCCAAGGGACGCTAAAGTGTGTTCTTTCACTGAACTGACAGCCAATTATAATCTTGATTTAATCAAATCTTCTCCTGTTTTAAGACTGACAGCGAGAAAAAAAGAAGGAAAGGGCACAGTTGGGGAGGATTCTTACAAACACTTTTCATACCTGTTAAGTTCATTTCTGATATCCTCCAGCTCTTGTCGGTCTGTTTTCCCCAGCTCTTTTTCTTCTGCTGCCAAATAGCGCAACCTCATGTGCTCCAGCTCTTGTTGCTGCTTTTTAAGGTGAGCCATTGCGTTTTCTTGCTCACGCTGTGTGGGAAAGGGTGAAGACATAACTCAGTTTGCTCTATGGTTACATGTAAAAGTGCTAATTATAGCAACAGAGCAGAACTTTAGGAATGAAGTCATGACAATTACATTTCCAGGAGTATTAGTAATGTAGGAGTTAACAGAATGTCTTAGCTAGTGATATCTACAATGCAGTAAGACTATCACCATCACATTAAGACTGTCCAGGCTGGTTCAACTGCAGCCCAATCACAGATGTCTTCTCATTAACAAAATAGCAAAATTATTAACAGACCCACAGACTAACTTTGGCTTAAGTTGGTAGACATAAAACTTACACTTCTGGAACTGCTCAAGCTACTGAGATTCATTCCTTCACTATATGGTATATGAAATAATTTTTTTTGAGAAAATAAAAGCTAAATAGCTGCAGGAAATGTCCATCATCAGTCCCATAGTGCCTAGTACCAAACCTTCAAGAAGTGCTTCTCGAAATTACAACTTGTGGTTAAAAAATAAGCCCTGGAAACAAAAGTCTGGCAAAGTGTCCTTTTGCATCTGTGTAGCACTATGTAAAATTTTAGATAACTTACTTTGTGGATTTAATGAAATCAGTTTATCCATTCTAAAAGTTTGCTCGGCTCTAATTCTTTAAGCTCTATACAGATACTAAAAAAAAAGCTAAGGTTTGAATCCACTACCACTTCATTACATTAAAGTGGTTTAGTAAACATGGCCTTCACTTGATTTCCTCCCAGTCATTTTCCATATGACCTTGTGCACCGAGTACAGTCAGTCCTACACCCAGAATTAGACAGAAGACCTCAGGTAGTTAAAAAATAAGACAGGAGGTTACACAAACATCCTAGATCTAGGCATATTGTGAAGTGCAACTTTATTTTCAATTCTGACATTGCTTTTATCTGGAGTGTTTGATTATTAATACAATCAGTATTATATTTATTATGCAGGTAAAAAAAAAAAGGTAATTTTTTTTGTTTGATATGTGTAAGCATATTTATACAGTCAACCTCATAATATTTGAAAGATCTTAATCAGGTAGTTTCGTGAATTCCAGCTGCCAGCATTTTAAACACTCCCTGTTGATGATCAACAGGCAAGAAAATCTGAATTTCAGAAGGAATTGGTATTGAAAAAAGACTTTATCCATTAATGTGAACAGACAAAACAATAAAGAAGTACTCAACAAGAAATCAACCCTTAAGACTCTAAAAACTTTGGTTTTATACTAAATTCAATACACCAGCCCACCAAATTAAATGTTAGAGCTTCAGTGAGATAGGTTATAAATCCTGAAGAACATCTTGCTAAAGAGATACATACTAATAAAAAAAGAGAAGCAGGAATCCTGCCAAAGAGTCCACAGCTGATAGATGACTGAAGCATAGAAAAAGCACTTGGTGAAGATAAGGCCATAGGCCTTCCTTCCCCATGAAGAATTCATTGCAGAAGGACATTTCCAAGTGAGAGAAACTCTTTTTTTATGTGGGAAAGAGTTGAAGAATACTTTAATAAAACCTATTCTGCTTTAGTCTGAGAATAATCTACAAATACATACAGTAAATATTAAAACAAGTTATTACAGACTACTGATATTTAGAATTTTCATAAGTTATAAGGAAATTCAAACAAAAAGTTGTCACACTGACTGGAGGTTAGTCTTAATCCATCACTAAAACTGGTTTTGACATCACAGGAATAACTATTTTGCCATTTTTTATTTTATTCTTTCTTTAAAAGGGTTTAGAAATACCCACAAAGTACCAGCAGAACATAACTTCCATAGTGGCCAAACTGGCTGAAACCATAACTAAACCCAAACATAACATGGTGTATGGATACAACAGCAAGAATGAATCTAGCTTTTACAGAAAAGTCACTCTTCCCACTAGTTTTAAAAACCCAACCAAACTGCACACTAAAGAAACCTCCTAGCAAATACACAACTAAGCAGTCACAGCGAAAAGGACTCAGCCGACTCAGGATTTAGAACACCACAGAGAGGATAGCAATCGATCATCTCCACAAGAGCAAGAAGGTAACAATAGAATTTCACAAGAATCTACTCTTCAACACGTCCATAAATGAAGAAATCACTATGAGAATTTGCTGCTGATACAATGTAATTCAGTGGGGAAAAAGCAGATGTGCGAAGAGTGGGATACTATGGAGGCGAAAATGAAAAGAAAACAGTTTGAAAAGGAAACAGATAAATAAAGAATACATTTACTTATGTTCATTAAATACAGTAGCCTGAACAAAACTGCTGGCTCACAAAGTACCTAACTGACTGACTGAGGGCTGTTGGAGGCTATTCAATGATATCCAAGCTGCATTTCTAGATCTTGCACATCTACTGCCAGCCTCTCTACGGACCAGATAGAGTTTTTCACATCAGTTCACTAGCTGGGCCTTCCCCACCCAATGAAAGGCATGGCTGAAACTCAAAACTAGGTATATTCCAAAAAGAGACATGATTCAAGTTATTAAAAGAGTGGAAATTAAGCCCTTAAGTAATATACTTGAGCATGCAAGAAGCTTCTTGATTGTTTTGAATGAAGTTTTGAATGAAAATAGACATTTATGCTTGGAAAGAAACCTACATATAAAGCAGTACTGTTGAAGTACTTAAAAAGAAGAGGCAGAGAGTGGGTTTTGTTGTTTTTTTTTTTCTCCTGAAGTCCCAGCAAATATCACAATGGTATTCTCTTGTTACCAAATATGTGGATAGGCAAGAGTACCCAGATAGTAAAGTCATATTTCAAGTAAAAACAGGCTACAAAGAAGAATGGAATAAGTGGTCTATGAGGAAGAATAGAATTATTGTAACTATTTTGGTAGTTGGAATAATGTTGAGTTTATTTTGCTAACTACAGGTAGCAAGAAAAAACACTGAGCATGATCTTGTCTTAAGCAGTTGCTAAAAAACAAGCTCAATTTCAGTTAACAGAACAAGTACATATATTGACAGTCAATCTGCTTACCCCAGTTACATAGAATCTAGAAGTATGAGGACAAGCTAATATTTACCTCTTTTTGACACCATCAATCACTATTCTCAGTGTCCCCACTCAATTTCCTAAGCTAAATCCTTCACAAAGTTAAGCAGAAAAAAAAAGTGTCAGAAAAAAAACCAACTTGTGACTAACACCTTAACTCAAATGTGTGACCTAAAATTTGAGTATGTTAAATCTTCCCTGTGAAGTCCTATTCAGTCTCAGAGAAGCTGTTTATTTGTACGTGCAGAACAAATCCAGAAATTCTGTTATCTGTCTTTACAGGTAAAGAATCCAGTAATTCAGTCTGGTGATTAGCTACTTCTTCTGATTAGACAAGAAGTGTAAGAAACTTAACACAGATATCACTGAAGTAGACACAGTACACCCTGCATATCCAAATTGTGGTTTTGAAATTAATTTGTCTAGTACATCCTGGTTTTCCTGCTAACATTTCCTGCTAACATCTAACAGTGGCAGGAGTCTTGAAGGACTCACAATGACTTATATGAGAATGACATTTACAAGAAACTGACTCAGCTATAGGAAAACCATGATGTTATTCTGGAGGATGAAACTGACATTTTCCTCTTAAGTGATGTCAAAAACACAACACTTTCTCAAAAGAGAGGACTTTTAATTGCCATTATCTCTTTTATCAGCCTTTCAACTTATGCTGATCTGTAATATGATTAGTTTCAGTCCAATAATTTTTTTTGCAGATCATGAGATAAAGATTAATTTTAGGAAATGCCTTGTTCTGCAATTCAGTTTATTCATGATCTCACCATCCCACTTTTAACCAGGGGTACCGTCATGGGAATCTGGGGTATTAATCTTGACTTTCAAATTTGTGTATCTCAATAATTCTATGAGAGAATTAATTTTGAAAATACACTGTGCAAAAATTGACCAAAACCTAAATACTGCAAAACTGAGGGAAAACAGAGTAGCACTTGTTGCTAGGACAGCAATACTTTCACATAAACACAAATCACATAGCTGTGACTACACTGAGTAGAAGCCTTCTAATCCAGTCCTTCAGTTTATTAAGTATATGACACAGATCCATGAGGGAAAATTTTGAAAGTGTTCTTCCACCTGCACTGCAGAAGAAAGGCATAAGCAGCATGTGGGACCACAGGTTTCATGACACACTGATGTGTTAGTATTTGAGGCAGGGAAGTTCGACCATCCATGCATTTCTGCTATCCAGCAACATGCTCACAATGGCAATCTGAGAGCAAAAAAGGCATTTTAGACTAGCTCAAAGAAGAGGTATATATTAGAAGATGTACATATACTTAAGGTTAATAGAACAATGTCTGAAGCTCAATCAGATCAGTAAGAGGACACATCACTCCCAATGCTTTCATATTGCTCAGATCTTATTTAATAGGTTGGTCTTCTATGCCCTCACTGAACAAGTTCATTTCAGAACTGCAATTTTTAAAGAAATATCTTTAATAACGTTTAATTAAACCATGAAAAAGACAACAGAGAATGGTGAAGAAGCCAAGGAGAGATAAAGGAAAAGCAAGGCTTTTCTGCAGAATTCTTTGTTCAGTTCCTGTTCCTTTTGATATTTTTCTCTGGAGAAAAATTCTATCAAAAAAACCCAACACAAAACCAACCAAAACCAGTATTACTAGTGAACATGCTCTTGCTAGGGATAATAGTCCTAGATTTGTAGGGAAGCAAGATTAAATATAGTGTGTGCTAAATTCTTGTTTTCTCTATACAGGAGAGAAACACCTTTATCAGAACATTGTGTCTTCCAGCTAATGTTGGGTAGGAATTCCATTCAGATAAATGTGATTTGATATTTAATTTGATTACTAATACAGTTGCGATGTAAACATGGCAAATATTCAGCACTTACTGATTTGGGCTGCTGAGAGAAATGTCCAGATTAATTTAAGTCACTGAAAGTCAAGAATTTCAGAGCTATGCCATGCTATGGCCCTGGATAGCAACATTTAAGCACAATAATATTAAACTGAAAAAAATTAAAATCAACATTTGCTGAAGCAAGATTTTCCTACCATTCAGTTCATGACAGTACAGCTTGGAAAAAATACAGTAAAACATGTAAAAAGAGATTCTTTCATGATGGATCCTGTGTGTAATTTACATTACACACTTCATATTCTGTGATTTTCAAATGTCTTTCCCAACATTAGTCTTTGACTCCTTTAAAAAGTCTGTCATAACAATTTGTAGGGTGCATAACAGAAACTTGTTCTATGTATACCATTCATAGCAGAGCAAGAGAAACCCATTTCCTAATAATCCATCAATACAAGAAGATGGAAAAGGATATACAATAGTTTGATAAGAAGGGAGGCATGCTCACTTTAAATTAATTTATATACAATTTTGTTATGATATGTTGAAAGACCATAAAAAGACTGCATTTTGTTATGGTGAGAGAGATGGAAGGATTTCTTATTCATCTCAGTGATGAAACTGGTGTCACTTTATCAGACACTCAGGTATTAAATCCACTTTTTCCATGACAATGTAACAATCCACTGAGCAGCAAGTACTTACCTTTTTTAAACACAGAAGGAGCAGATCCCTACTGTATAGTAGGACTTGAAATGTAGCAGAATTTATTGTGAGATGTTTGGAACTAAGAAACCAATATCAAAAAAACCCTTTGCACATTTACTTTACACATAAAATTAAGCCAAACATTTCTAAGTCCCCTTGTAAAATCTTGATTTTATTCTGTGTATACTGAAAAATTAAGTTATAATTGAATGTTTGGTATTCTTCAAGTGTATCTCAGTGCACACAAGTTTATACACACATGCTGCAAGCTGAAAATTCTCAGTAAAGATTTTCTGGTTAACTTTCCAAACTTTGCTCCTACAATATACCCTAAAATAAGGAACATTTCAGTTTTATTCCCAGCTGCTTATTCTAGACAGTCAATAAGAAATTTCAATAAGAAGTACTAGAATTTTTGTTTCTAAAGATTCTGCATTTTAAAATTTCATCTAAGGGAACAATCCAGAGTCATCAGCTGCTGGACTAAAGACAACTTTATGTATAGAACATGAAATCCACCAGAAACTCAGAACACTTGGAAATATATTACACTTGCACCATCACCCAATCATCAGCCATTATCCCACAGTAAGGCAGCAACAGATAAAATCAAGAATATGGTATGCAGGGATATAAAAAATTATCTCTGCAATATGTATTAGCTGGTCCAGGTACCTTCTCCTGCACTACTTTCTAAGCACTGCTAATCCTGCTATTCCTCTTGCTCCTTTTCCTTCAGCCCCCTACATCCATCCTTCAATAAAACTCATCACCAATATTCCATTCATTTATTAATTTCATATTCTGCCACTCTTCTCCACAAACAAAATAAACACATACCAAACAAGTCTGCATTCTAGTTATCAGATAATTTATTTCAAGGTTTTACTAATTTTCTTCACCAGTTTTCATCTCTGATGTAGTGCTTGAGCAATGGAATACTGTTTTCGAAGCTTGTACGGTAGAAATCTCAATCATATTTTGAAACCTATGATACTACAGAAATATCAGCATTTAATAAAAAATTACAAAGCCATCAAAATTTGAATTATAATCAGATCATTAAAGAATCCCTGTATGCCACCAGGTGCTTTAGTTAAGAGGCTCTTCAATCAAGGAAGCACAATCTTTATTTTGCCATAGCTGCCTATAAATCCAAAAGGGAGATGTAAACATACATACACTAGACTAAACAATGGCTAAATAGCAGCCACTATTCACTCTCCCACTCATACATACCATGCAAGTCTGTGGGAAAAACTTACGATTGAAGCTAAGGAACTCAAGTAAAGTTTTCTGAAAATAACCCAGAGCTGACAAGTCAGTAGGAGGGCCTGGATGGTTTCAAGACACAGTTTTTAACCAAGATTTAGACTTTCAACTGGGAGGTTTTCTTGCGTGCGTGTGTGTCTTTTTATTTTTTTTTTTTACAAAGATTTACATCCTATCCTTGGCTAAATTACTGATAAATTAATCATATTAATTACCAAGTGGATAAGCAAGATACTGGACAAGACAGAATGAATTGTCAGCCAGCCAATATGGTCTATGCTCTTTTAAACAAACACCTCAGTGCTGGTTCTAACACTTCTATAGGACACAAGCACATTAGAAAACTTACAAAAATACTTCTTCCCGAATACTGGATGCACATACATTTTGAAATTTCGGCTATTTAGATTAAATTTAACTGAGATTATAAACTGCTGAAAATGACATTTCTACCAGTTTTGATTTTTGTTTTGATGTATGATGTAATGTTTCTTACACCCAGACGGGTACTAAGTTTGATATCTAAGTTCTGTGTAAGTATGGATGCAATTTCATGTAAATAGTTGTGATTCCTCTGAGAAATAATGCTCACAGAAATAATTATGTAAAATAAATATTAAAAAATTATGTCAATCTCATTTGTGTAGTATTTAGATCACCCAATGAGCAAACATTGAAACAGTTTTTGAAATCTCCAGAAATTATGACATTATAACCTGCTGCACAGATTATGTAGGTAATTAAACATTTTTGTCTCCCTAAAAGTTGAAGACCACTATAACAAATGAAGTATTAATATAGACTTTTACTGAGTAACAGAGAAAAGAAAACTAAGCTGTGTGAAGTCTATTGTCACTCAGTTTTACAAACTGTTTAACTAACTTCTGTATTTTCTAAATACAGGTAAATGTGATGTATGTGTGCCTTCACGTACTTCAGTAAAACTGGCACTGTGTTTAGCATTCAAAATCCTACCCATGGAGAAGCTTAGATCATATTCTATTAACAGTCCTCTACTTTAAGTTATGTGCTGTGTCTCTCATTCAACAAAATATAAAACTATCCCAGATGTGTGCTAAGAATTAGTTCCAAAGTAAAAGAAAACTTTTTAATTAAGGAAACATTGACTTTTATGGTTGCAAATCAGAAGAGCATTTTACTAAATGCTTAGCCTGTAGATTATGCTTTTTTAATTCACAAATTGACTGCACCAGGTCACCTTTAAGTAATGGAAATCTCTGTTTAAACATTTTTTTGGCAATGGGCACAAAGCATTAGATCTCATTTCCAAGACTTACCAGCTGGGTTTTGTCATTAACATTTATTAACAATCTAAGATACGGCTTTCAGCGTCTAATCCTCACTACACAAATGTTTTGTATAGTTCTCTAGAGAGCTTTGGTGTGACAAATTACTGGCACAGATTACAGCCCTGTGGCTATTCACCAGAGGCAATGCAAAATTAACATGGTACTAATCCAATTCAAACAAGAAATTGGTCAGACTATGCACAATTGCACAAATCATCTGAACTGAAGCAAATCTAGAATTCCTTAAGCTACAGTTTCCAAATTTATATTTAAAACACAGTAAATTTTTTTATCAGATTTGCTTCAACTTTTATTTTGCTCTTTAAAGTCACTTTAAAACTTTATCAAAAGACTAAATATAGATGAAGCACAGGAGTATAAAAACCAAAAGAAACTACTCTGAAAGGGCTTGTTCTGTTGTAGAAGTTTTAGGTAGCATAATTCACTGTACATGCCAACTTATTTCATGGTTCAGATTAGGTCTGTGGTGATGAAATTTGTAACCAGAACCTGATAGTGTTATACATTAATGTTAGTGTGGCAAGTGACAGTCTTTGCTTTTATTATACAGGAATTTCAAAACATGGCAAGAATAACAGGCTGATATTTCATGACTGCTGAAGCAATCTTAATCAGAGAGATAGGATTTATATTCTTGCTCCTATCACCTTCTCAAGCATAGATGTTTCAAAAATTGGAGATAACTCCTTTTATCGTTCAGCTAAAAAGGTACAATTTGAAGGTACAATTTGCAAATGAAGGGTAGTTTTAACTTGCTAATAATGTTTATGGTGTGCATTGACTCTTTTCAAATAGAAATACAAATTATAGAAGCATTATAAATTAGAAGAACATGGGCTTAACTTCTTACTCTCCAAAACCTGAATATTCTATCAGTAGAAATGAAGTAGGCACCATAACCTGTAAGAAAACACAACACTGTTCCTCAAGCTGGAAGTAGGTGTGAATACAGGCAATAAAATCCTTTTACTAAACTTGAATTCTGAAACTTTGTGTTCATACATTCCTGTCAAGGTTTGTTCATTAATCCATTGGGATTAATGATTTACTAATTTGTCAGGGCCAATGGAAATGCTAGCCATTCTTAAGCACATTGTTTAGCTAATGTTTACGGGAGTTCACGAAAGACAGATGATGACAAAACAACACGTAACACAGATTCAGCAAGGATGAAGTTGCTACTACTGCACGTTTAAACAGAGTAATTTCAAGTTAAAAGTATATAACTGTATCTATATAGATGCCCACAGACACAAGAGAGCTCTATTGAAACCTAGCAGTAAAATAGCATGTCACTTTAGTATAAGGTTAGAATTTCCAAAAGCAGAGAAAAATTTCACTTTCAGTTTAAGTTAAGTTGTCTTCCTTCTACAGCATTCATTGAAACTTAACCCCTTATTTCTAAAACTGAAGATTTGTTTCTCACCTTTACCCTTCATTCATTATACAAACAAAATACAAAACAGTTGTTAAGATTGAAACTGACCAAGATGGTTGGGATTGCGGCAAAATATTTTCCTGGTAGTGCTGATGCAGAATTATTTGGAATTAAATTAAACATTTTAATTTTTTAATCACATCTGTTTTGAACTATTTCAGTCCTCTTTGCAGGTCTGAGCCTTGGCATTTCCTGAGTTCAAAATCAAACACAAGACAGTTTTGCTGTTCTCATTTTTGTTAAAAGCATAGCTGAGAATTTTGTAAAACAAACACTGGTGACATGAAAACAGTAGTTAACAGTAATCCTAGTAGCTTCCAACTTGACAATAACTTGGTTGTCTCATATGACCAAAGAAAACCTGCATACCTGTTTTAACCTTGCAAGTTCTTTCAAAGCCCTTGTCCATTGTTGTTTGTAGTGGAGCTTTGACTTGGTAGCTGACTCTAACTTTCTTTCAAGTTCAACCTAAAAGCAATTAAAATCATATCAGCTGAAGCAATAACAGCAGTAACGATCACTGAAAGATGTATATATACAAAGGGTCTGGTTTAAGAAAAGTGTTTATGTAGCGTAATATACAACATCATCTAAAGCTGTTATACAATGTAACATAAATATTATGGCACAAGAACATTTTCTTGTTTAAAATATAACCTTATTTTTATTGGATGGCCATCTATACATGAAGAAAAAGATTAGTTTTTAGCACTAAATCTGCTGATGTTACCTTTAAATTTAAGATTCTCAAATCAGCCATGCCCTCATCCCTTTTTTATTCAAAGTAAGGTTTTAAATACTAATTTAACAAAAATGCTG
>VYXF01002826.1:121448-137821 GCA_013397295.1 Polioptila caerulea | reverse complement strand
CTGGGCCCCGGCACCGCCCCGCACCGTCACTTTCTCCACCCTGGCACCGCCCCGGCGCCGCCCCATGGCCTGAGGGTCAGCGGCAGTGCCGTAGTGCGCAATGTCAGACCGGGACATGGAACTGTAGCAGAAAACCTCACAATTAAAAGCATAAAAAGCACTCTGCATTGCCAGTGGAGGCATGCCAGCTGCCTCAAAGACGAGCCTTCTATTAAAGCGGGGAAGTTTCTTTACTCCCCCCTCCCCCCCACCCCGTGATGCGCGTCGGAGCAGGAGAATTTGAATCCTGTCGTAGTGAGATGCAGCTTTGTTCTCCTTAGCTAATTTTTTTAGAGTATTGTCTTCCACATGAAGTAATAATCAGTTAAGCAGCAATATCATGAAATAGTGTGTCCCTGCACTTTGCATCCCAAGTTAAACACATATGCCATAACTGTGAGGCAAACCCCCCTATTTTTAAGTTTACAGTATTTTTTCAGTAAATAGCCTAGCAAAATCTTTGTGTAGACATAAAATCCTTGAGTTTTAGAGTTTTACATGTATTCTGTAAAGTTGCTGAGTCACAATTTGTGAATACTATGAGAAGGAGAACCTGTTTTCCTTCTGCAAGAATTTTATTCTGGTTCTGAAACACTTCCCAAAGACCCTTTTTTATATCTGAGTTGAATCTATCCAAGTTCAATTCTGGCTTCTCCTTTTTGTTGTGTCCTCTTTGGGCATATAACACTGCACATGGCACAGCAACTCTCTGTCTATACAGTCTGAGTTCTTAAATTTCTATCACTGTCACTTTCTGCAAGCCAGGTCGTGGGTACTTTTGATAGATACTTTTTACACAAAACCTGGAGGCAGACCTCTGAAGAGTGAGAGATTTTGGCTAGTGAGGGAACGTGACCCCAGACGATAACAAAAATTACAGCTTACCTGTACAGCTTTTTTATCTGAAAATTGATTTCTCTTGGTGTGATTCATGAAAATAATATTCTTGTGAACCACTGTTGAATAAACGATCACTTCTAGTAACAGTTCATGGCTTTGCTTTTTGCCTATCTAGCAAGCTGGACTGGTTCAGCACAGGGTCAGACAAATGCCAGAGGCAGCACAAAAGCCTGAGAGCACGTGACTAACAATGTTGGTTTATGGGTGTTTATGTCTGCACATGGCAAAGCATGTGGAATCTCTTCTTTTGGTAACAGCAAGCCTTTAAATCAGGTCACCTACCTCATGGAACTTTATCCTTTGACAATCTCTCCTGGCTCTAACCTGACTTATGTCTTCTTGTTACATGTATTAACTGTGCCAAGAGCCTCATCACTATAAACTCTTTTCAGTAAAGACTTTCTTTTTTGTGTAATAAAAGGGAAGAGATAGAAGGAGAGAAAAAAGACATTAAAAACACAATAGGACCTTCTAAGTCTTATCATCAACTTTTACTTCGCAGTACACCAAGTCTTTCTCTATTCATCCTAGAACCAACAAAGATGGTTTTCTTATCACGCTATCATAGTCTTGTTAACTTGTATCTCATTGTGTGCATTTACCTGCCAAGGTGTGGGATGCAGGATGTGCCCTATGCAAGAACACTTGGCAGCGAGCACACCTGTGGGAGGTATGCCCAGGTAGAGGTACACCTCTGCTTAGTGACATTACTATGAGGTGATGTAGATTAAGCAGCATGGTAGAGTCTGAGTGAGAGACAGACTACTTGAAAAACCCCCTACCTTCCCAGGGACAAATCTGTCAGGCAGGCAGGGTGCATGATACAGGGGATTCCCTATCCTATCTTTAATCTGCATAACATCATGACTTAAGAGATAGGGGGGAAATGGTGGCAATTTTCTGCCTTGCCCAGGGATGCATCCCCTCCATTACTACCCCACCCTTCCAGCTGCCCTGGCATAACAGGTACAAGTGCAGCTGAACAGCAACGAGAAGGATTTTGTTCATCTAGGTCAGAGGTGTTGCTGACGTTAAGTCAGGCTCTTCCCTGTATCAAGACTGCATCCATAGAGAAAAAGAAAAAAAAGATGTGTCATTGTTATAGGAGACCTTCTGAGAGGAACAAAAAATCTAATATGCACACTGGATCCACTTCTTAATGAAAGTCTGCTGCCCCTCAAAGCCTGTGTTAAAGACATTAGGAGGAAACTTTCTACTCTGCTACAGCCCTCAGATTATTAACTATTAATACTTTTCCAAGCAGGCAGTGCAATTGCAATAAGAAGTCTAAGGGCAATCAAAAAGGGAATTCAGCACCTAGAGACTAACTGGTTAAGGCATCAGGAGTACATGTAAAATTCTTCTCTGTTGTTCCAGTTGAAGGGACTGATGAAGGAAGAAACAGGAAGCAGATCAAGAGAAAACAGATCAGCATCTGAATCTGAGTCTGATCAGACTGGTCCCTGGCAGAATTTTGTGGGTTTTGATCATCATGGTGCTCCCAGGCTTTTTCTAGAGTGCCTGTTTTTACCCTCTTTCCTCTTCAAATCTAGTTTAAGACTCCTTTAATGAGGCCTGTTTACTCCTGAGTGACGATCTTTTTCTCTCTTTAAGATAGGACAGCAGCAGGCCTGATCATCAAAAATATTCAAGGGTGGTACGCAAGTGGGCACTAGCAGATCTGAATTGCCCTGTACTAATTTGTGCAGCAAGGGTGGATTTTGTAGTGTTAGAAACCATGAAAGCACCTGAGAACAGTTACACAGGAATTAGGTATTCTTCTTCTAAAAAGGCGGCAGGATTGATAGCCCAACAAATATGCATCTACACCAATGGCAAACATTGTGAAACCCAAAAAGTGCAGGGTAAGCAATCATGGAAAATGGTGGGATGTGCTTCTGGAATGCTGCAACAAGTGGCTATAAACTATTCAGAATCAGCAGAGAAAGAAAGCCCTCTTTACGAAGTAGAGGGGTTAGGGAGTGTTTTGACTATCATCTAGAGCTTGACAATAGTCATGAAGGAGTAATACATGCTTTCTTGAAATTTGTTTTGCCCTTTTCTAAATGCTTTTATTGACTCCAAACTAAGGAAAACAGCAAACAGTAAGGACAACCTAGTGACTCACACTTCAATAAATGTACATGACTTGGAAAGGCATCTAAACAAAACAATATAAAGACAATGCTGGTATTAAAAACATTTTTTATATTATTGCTATTCATCACATTTCTTTCAAATTGTGAGACTATTTTAATTTATCTGAAATTATGTAGACTTAAAAACCCCCAAGATACAACTGTAAAAAAAACAATCCACTGAGAACAAGTCATAGAACAGCCTGCTTCAACTACAGTCAGTTTCTATTATATTATATGTTTTTCCATTTTCTTAGTTTGATCTTTTAATGCATCTTCAACAAATTAATGTTATTATGCTCCTCTTTTAGCAACAGAATTAGAACTGTAACACTTAAACTATTCATTTGTCAAATTGTATTCAAATTTCTGTGAAGAAGATAGAGACTGTCCAGTATCTTTTGCTTCATTACTATCTTCACTTATCCCACAGGTCTAAAGAAACAACATAATAAAATTCAGGTGAATACCTATTATAAGTTAGCTCATAAAATCAAATCAAGTAGTGAATGCTAGGTACAATGCTTAAGTTAGCATCAGTTACAATTTTTTTTTTTAATAGACCATGGTTGAACTAATTATTGAGTTAATAATTTATTCCTGCAATTATTAAATGCTTTAATCAACACCTTTTATGTTTATCTCCTCCTTTAGAGCCTATCAAGTTTTAACAATTCTTAATTTTTAAATTATTTTTCTTGGCATATTTTTTTTTTTTCAATCACAGCTCAGCTTCACTTCCCATGGACATAACATGTCAATTTTTTCTCCAAGTCTTTTCTTTTACCTCATTTTACAAAGTTATTCATTCTGCCTTCTTTACTTCATTCTCTTAAATAAAGTTTTTAAAATGTGTTTCTATTGACATTGAAAGATTTTTACTTGCTGCATTTCTAATTGGCTTAGGATCATTTATTTAGTTCTCATTTAACCTGTCTTGGAACTCCTTTTATACTTGAGATTGTTCATGCACAGAGAATAATAAATAGCTGTACCACTTTGTAGCGGGGATTTAAATTACAGGGAAGTGGAACGTGTTCTAAAAATAGTCTTCTTATGGTTGTTTGGTTACACTTTGGAATACTTTGGAAGTATCCTTAAGTGCTCTATTCTGCCTTAGAATAAAACAGCCTCAGTAAGACTATACTTTATATGAAGTCTGAATATGAGAGAAAAATTTTAAATACTGTCTTTAAGGCAAAATTTAGAACTGGAATCACTGATCCACAGTGTATGACCTGAAGGAGAATAAACATCATTTACACAAAGGATATTTGAATTTAAGAAGAGAAGCTGAAGGCTCTTTTCAAAGATTAGATTAGATTAGATTAGATTAGATTAGATTAGAAAAGCAGTAAATTTTATCCTTCTGAAAATGCGAGAAAAACGGGTGAAATATATTTCTTCAGAAAAAGTAATAAAGTATTATTTCTTCTTCACTGACAGCTGTGGTATGTGTACATGGCACAAATGTCACTGGACAGTTTATTGTGATGCCTAATTCTATTCACATGAATTGTTCTCATGGATATCATGTATGATGAATATCAATGAAAATTAGAAAAATTGTTGTACTTGCTTTGTGTGGCAAGGATTTTGCAGTGGGTCTACAGGGTCGTTTCTGTGAGAAGCTGCCCTCATGTCCAATAAAGTCAATGCCAGGTATCTTCAAGCTGAACCCGCTGCTGGCCAAGGCTGAGCCCACAAGGAGTGGTGACAGCACCTCTGGGATTACCGAGCTAAGAAGGTAAAAGAAATGGTTGTGAAACAGCAGCCAGGAGAGACGAATGAAAATGCATGTGTGAGAGCAACTGCTCTGCAGACACCACGGTCAGTGGAGAGGGAGGTGGAGGAGGCGTTGCTGTAGGTGCAGGAGCTGACTCCCCTGCAGCCTGCCATGCAGCCTATGGAGAGGCAGCTGTGCTGCTGCAGCCCATGGAGCACCACGGGGAGCAGGGATCTACCTACAGCCTGTAGAGCACCCCATGCCAGGGCAGGTGGAATTGCCTGAAGGAGGCTGTCACTCTGTGGGAAGCCCCTATGTGTGATGAACTGACCACAGTCCCCATGGGCTACAGCCCCCATTCCCTGTTCCCCTGTGCTGCTGTCGGCAGGAGACAGAGAAGATCAAGAGCCTGAGAAAAAGGGAGGGGTGGGGAAAGGTGTTAAAAGATTTTGCTTTTATTTCTTATTCTCATTCTGATTTAACTGGCAATAAAACAAATTAATTTTTTCTTCAAGTTGAATCTGTTTTGTCCCTGTCAATAACTGATGAATGATCTCTCCCTGTCCTTATCTCTGCCCATGAGCCTTCTGTTATATCATTGCAGCCCAGCTGAGGAGGGGAGTGATAGAGCAGTGGGCACTTGGCAGTGGATGCCACAGTCAACCCACCACAACTGTTAGAAGAATTGGATGTGTAAAGGAAACAGACTAATACATGCATGAAAAATTAACAGGAATTTTTCCTTGGATATTTCCAAATTAGGAACAAAACACTAGCTTTGTTCTTTTCTCAAGCTTAGGACTATCTAGAACTCTACGATGAAAAACAAGGGCATCCTGAAGAATTTCCGAATATATATTAGAGCACTCCTATGCTGTGACACTTCTAGGACTGTTCACGTAGCTTAACAGATTGTTCCTATTAAATTTTCAGATCTTTTCAGTAAAAGTAGCAGGTCAGATCCTGTGTGAAATTGTTGGTGATAGAAATTTCTAAGACTGAAAATGGCTAATGGCTTTGAAATCTAAAAAGGCCTTCAGCGGGTACATAGTGACTAATCTTTGGTCTCATAGTCTCCTACTGTTTGGCTGCTCCCAACTCACCTAGTAAATACTAATACTGAAGACTAAAGAATTACCAAACTAATTATTTGTAAGGAGGAAAACTTTCAGCCAGCACTTGAGGTGTAAAAAAATGATTCTGTAAAGGTGAGAATATTTCATGGGCTCTATTGACTTCTAGTATTCCTAGAGACCTTGACATTTTTCAAAATTTATTGCACTTAGTGAGAGGTAAAATGTCCAAAAGATTCAGCAAATGGCATATCTCCCTACAATAATGTTGAAGGAAATCTCTTATGTCATTTGTTTCCCTTTATCACTTTAATTCCCAGGAAACTCCTTGCTAGTAAGTTAAACAAGTTAAAGTAAAGATCTGATTCAGAACCCACATGAGTTAATGAGAAGGGATGTTAGCCTTTTCTTTGAAGGGATAACTTCAGTGGATTTCAGATCTTGGCCCAGGTGACTACAAACATACTCCCACATCTCTGCAAGGAGAAAGATGCAGTTCAGGTTGTATCTGAACAGCAAACATAGTGGATTTTTGTCTTTTAACTAAGGAGAATAGTACTATCTTGGCTTGTAAAACCTGGCAGATCAGTGAAAAACTGAGAACCTTGATCTCCCAAATCATAGCTCTTTCATCTATGCATTAGGCCTTGCTGATCTTAATATAAATCAAGACATTATCTTTCTTTTTTGAAGAGAACATTTATGAAGCTGAATGCACTGTATAATATAAGAATGGAGAAATCAAGGACAAAACCCATCAAAATACATCTGTAGTCAGTGATAAGTGCAAAGATGCTAAAATGAGATACTTTTAAAAATATTTTAAGAAAAAATAATTTGGGAGTGGTATTCCAGTTTGGGCTGCTGCCAGATCCACTGTTAATAATGGGATAAATGCATCTAAATAATTTATTTAGACTTCACAAGTTAAGAGTAGGTATAAGCACATCCAATGAAAAAGGGAAAATGGACTCAGGGATGACTTGGAGGCTGCACAGGTGTTTGGATCAGCTTATCTGCTAAGGGTACATAGTAATCATCCTTTGGACATTAAGCGAAGAAAAAGAAGTGTGTTCAGTGCAATAACTTTCTTTCCCAATTCCTCTAGCACAACTAAAAATGTAAATGTAGTTATAAGAAAGCAAGTGGAAGTCTTAGAGTAGGCATCAACAAAGTAGTCATGTCGTGCTAATGAACTAATTATGATAAAAAGCACAAGTGTTGTTCCGCCCTGAGGGAATGACATTAATCAAGAACTGCTGGCACTTAGTCACTTTTCTAACATATTTCTTCACACAGATTTCTAAGATTATTTCTGTGCAGATGCACAACCTAATATTCTTGAAAAATGCATTATTATTTTGGGACACAGGTATATAGAAAAAAAAGAAAATTAATGTCAAATACATCTCTATGATTGAAACACTATTATCTAGTGATGCAAGTCACATTCAAGTATCTGTGTTAGCCTCTACAACTTCTCACAGCTAATGAAATTCAAAACTAATCTTTGCTGTTTTCTTTGAACAACACAACATGAAGAATATGTATGTAGCAACTACCTAGCAAAAAATAACAGGTATGACTACTATAGTTCCAAAGACTAGAATACTGAAAGTGTGCTAAAGCGGATCCTTAGGGCATGTACAGATGATAGAAAGTGATAGATGGAAAAGGCCATCTAAATCTAGCAAGCAGTAATCTATACTTGAATTTGTATAGATTTGCTCACACAAACTATTTCTGCAACTGGTAGCTCTGCCAGTATGAGCTAGAATCTGGTCTGAGATGGACCAGATGGACAGAGTGTTGCAGACAGGTTTTTTAATCCCATTATGAAGATGGGTAACTTTAATAGGATTGTATGCCTTGCACATGGATACTTTGGAATAATAAAGACATTCATTTACTCTTCCACATTCCATTACTATGTCCTATCCAGAACACATTTTGTACAAACGTACTTTTGGAGCTAATATCCATGAGCTGTAAAGCTCATTTCCTTCTAGACAGCATTTGCTGTGTTATATATATATATATATATATATAGTTAGGGTTTTTTTTCTCTTNAATATAGGATACAGAATCACAGAATTGAAATCCCTGAGCTGAAAAGGACCGAGGAGGATCATTTAGTCCAACTCCTACAGGGCAACGTAAAGACAAGTCATCTTCTTCTTGAACACCAACAGGTCTGGGGCCACTTCCCTGGTTGCTTGTTCCAGTGCTTGACCACCCTCTCATAGAAGAGCTTTTTTCTAATATCCAGTCTTACCCTTCCCCTGATATTTCTCACATCCCTCTTACCATTCCCTTGTGTCCTATCACCAGACATCAGACAAAAGAGATCACTTCACTTGTCCCAATCCTCTCCTTTAGGTTAGGAAAACCTAAGTGTTTTCCTCAGCGTGCTTCAGGAATTTCCTGTAACTCTGTGTCGGCTGTATGACCCAGTTAACCTCTGGGAATTTGAAGTCACCTGTAAGGACGAGAGTAACTGCTCTGGAGATTTCCATTAATTCAGTTTAGAATAATACATTGGTCACATCATCCTGGCTGGCTGATCTATAGTAAACTCCCTCAAAAACAACTATTTTCTTTTTCTTTAAAGCAAACACTGTACAGTCCAACCCCTCCACCCTGCCAACCCTGCCTGTCTCTCCTGAAGGGTCTGTAACTCTCCATCCACATCATCTACTGAGCTTTTTTATATTTCTGCTTGAGTGCATAAATCCTTTATGTTTACATTAATTTTGCCACCATTCCCAGAAATTTTGTACATCCTCCCTGAACAGGAAGACAAAATCAAAGGCTTTCACTCCATCGAGGGACCTAGAGTGAAATTCTCTAGGAGATATCCAAAGAGAAAAGTTGATTTTTTTTTTCTGATCTTGCTTTTGGAGCTCAAAAATTTCGTGTTCCATGAAGTCAGTCCATAAGGACACAGAAACCAGAAGCTTGATGCACTTGCCCATTTTTGTCATCACTCAGACTCTTTATTTTATTTATTTTTAAACAGGAGTTAAAGTGCAACAGAATATGCTGTGAAATATCAGTTTTCTTTTCCACAAGCTAAATCACTTCAGAAATTTTGTACAGTATGTAAAAATGACATGCAGAAAAGGACAGATTATGTCCTGCATTGCACAATCAGCTTTTTATCAACTATCCAAAGCTTACTGGAAGTTAGCTTGTACACTGAATGCAAGCACATATTCCTTTCATACCACTGGAAAACTCACCAGACAGTGACAGAGGTACTACCAATATTTTAAATGATTATCAAAAGGAACTGCAGACAGGACATAGTGTGGACACATTTTTCCTAGTCTAGTTAAAAAAAAAAGATACCCTTTGAATTTTCATGAAGGAAAAATGAACTAGCAGATATAAATTCTTCTTAAGTAAATGTGTGATGTATAGCTGTCTACTTTGATTCATCAGGGTGTTATGCTCAGAAGTGTTCCTGTGAAATGCTTTTCAGTTGTGCTTAGGATTTCTATTAGAATTCTTCCTAGCAGTAAACAAAGGAGTGTTACTTTTTTACATAGTTGTTAATATTATTTCTGATACTAGTTATCACAATTGCATCATCCACTTAGTCTTTAAGAAATAGGAGGCTAAAATGGTGGAATATAAACAAGTAACTCTTTATTTTCAGTGATCTTCACACAACTGTAAAATAAGCATCTTGTCTCTCAAGATCTGTCACGTGTTATTTCCCATATAGTTAAAATCTGGCTGAAAGAAACTTTTAGTGAAAGATTAGTTGTTGCAAGTATGATGTTGTCAACTTCTGGACTTGCCAACTATGTTTTAGTGTGTTATACCCACAAGAGATGTATATGGATGTGCAGTTTTCTTTATCATATTGATACTTCAGGACTTCATAAGGGATCTATTTTTACATTCAGACTGGAACATGAGAGAAAGAATGTAAGCAAATTTTTATACAGGAATAGTTAGAATTTTACCTCTTAAGTATCATAGAAAACCCCCAAAACTGCAACTTTCATAACAAAATCCCAAACACAAAACTGCAATTTTCATAACTGCAACTTTCATAATTGTAGCCTGCAATTAGCTTGAAGTAATTGTAGTTAGTAGTAGTTTAATATTTAGCTTGGCATTGTTAAAACAATTTTGGTGGCAAATCCTTTACTCCACTATCAGAATGATAATTTTCTTCTCGAAATATATATTTATAGGCATTGCAATACCATCAGCAGTTGCTGAATCCAGTGGCCAGTCTTCACCTGATCTTACATGTTTTCTGGATGACTAATAGCACTTAGTGAGGTGAAAAAAGGATATATTTTAGGGATAACTAGGTTTAAATTAATTGTCTTAATCCTACTTCATTGCATCATGTCCAATTAAGGCAGTATTATTAATTGCAAAAAAACTAATAAAGAAGTTCACACTACACAAGCCATTCTGATTTTTTTTTTTCTTGTGCATAAAATGATGCTGAACCATACTGCATATGACTACTGCTAAATATATTTTCAATGTGGAAAATTAAGTCCAGATAAAGTGGTTAGATGAAATGCCTGGTCTAAACCAACAGAATGTTTCTGTAGGCATAATAAAATTTATTCAAAGTTTGCAATCTCTGCCTGTGTATACAGAGATGCTGACTTAATTACATTTTGTGTGGGGTCTCTTTCTTTCACCATTGTTAGAAAGCATATACCATTACTGAAGCACATGAGATATGGAAGTGTAAGGTACGGCCACTGTCATTATTACTTATAATAAAATGGCCATGAATGTTAACTATTAAGATTTTCACAGTGTTGAACACATTTAGTGTGGCAGGAGAACGCACACATTCAGAGCTATTGCAGAACTATTGTAAATCAACCATAGTTGGTTGGGGTTGTTTTCACTAGTACTAATTACTAGATGCTTCAAAGAAGGATCAAGGTTCTGCAGTACAAAATATTGATATATATTAAAGGAAAACAGTGTTTCTTGCTCTCTTCTTCACTACTAAAGTGTGAGCTGCCAGTATACATACCCAGGTATAGATATATGTACATACACACACATACAAATACAGTCATACAATACATATATACACAATTTACTGATAGTGAGGATTTTAGTTTTGCTCCTGCCTTCAATCTAAATGCTGTAAGGTTATAAAAGTGATGTGTAAAAATCAATAGTACTCACACTATCAGATAAGCAAAATTTAGCAGAACCTGTATTTTTTTCTTTTGCATCCTCTGAATAACCTTGAAAAAATTAGAATGAAGCAATTACTGAAATGCAACCAGAATAACTAGATTGCAAAGGACACTGGTCTCAAGACATACATTTTTAGTAATAGACAGAGTTGTAAGAAGATGTTTTCCATATCATTCCAGGTCTGGGGTGAATAAATACACTGCATTTAATTTGCAAGTTAATACATTCTGCTGTATGTTAATATTTCAAGCCCCAAAAATCTCTCAATGTGAAATCAACAAGGCCTCTTAACAATCTAAGAGCTTTATCTATTTATTCAAAATTCTAGAATCTTCATTAGTTGCTGATTCAGAAAGTATTTCTAGTATGTTCTGTTGTTTGTCCTTTAATAGTAAAAATGTAAGTGAATGATATAGTAATATAAATTAAAATAACATCTAAAAGTATGTTCTAAAGTGATCAAAAACTTTACTTGTATTCCTAAAATGAATGATTACTAAGTCATAGAAGCAGATCACTTTCCAGGTTTCTCTTACTCTTTTTTTTTTATCTGCAGTTTTATATTTATAGCAACCTACTGAAAAGACAGGAATGATACTAGAAATATTTTTTAAAGCAGGAATTTTGAAGATTTATTTGTTTTTTCTACTTTATTAATTAAAAAAAATGTAATGAAAGCTTTCTTACCAGTGCCACAAATTGCCAAGAAGAACATGCAGCATTACAGTGTACAAGCACCAGGTATTTTTGCTTTATCTGTTTTAATACAGATAAATAACCTTCACATTAAGGATGGATCTCTTGAATAGAATAATTTACCTTTTAACTGCATGTAACCAGGGCTACAATTAGGAATTTTTGGGTCTGAAGTCAGGGACACAATGCCTGTTTGCACAGATAGATGGTGGCATCCCACAGAGGCATTAGGCGAGATCAGAATCAAGGGCTGAAATGTGTTAGTGAGAAGAATGTTTTAATGACAAAAGATACAGTGACAAATGTTGACTTACGAGATGATAATAAAACAGAAAAAGCTGTAATTTAAAAATATTTAATGTTACTGGATACCTACATACTTAAATCTGGTTTATTTGCATTGGGTTTTTACTGTATTGTATTCCGGGAATAATTGTCATATTTTTGTGATTCCTTAGCATTAAGAAATGCCTACCTTTGTTATATTTTAATAAATGATTTTTTAATATGAAAATTATAATCCTTACCCTGCCATGCCTGAAAAATGTAGGAAGTCCCAGTGAAGTCAACAGAACAATTCATGTGGAAGAAAAGCTTCTCATTTGCTTGGGAGTGTTCAGGTCTTAAATTTTTTGCATGACTTCTTCTCTATAGTGAGAATGCATATGACTTTACAATTGGCTCACAGTAATTCTACATGGTAGAGAAATGTATGTCCTCTCCAGATCTCAGAAATGGTTATAGTAGGAAAGAAACTTGTACCTGATGACTATTCCATATTTTTGTTCCATGGCAAAACAAAATAATTACATATGTTACTGGAGAAAAAGAATTTTGCAGGAATAAAAAGAATTAATTTTCAAGTGAATGCTTGATAGAATTAACCATGAATGCTTGATAGAATTCCAGCCTTCCACATTTTTTTCTGTTGACTTTAAAAAGGCTTTAGATTACGACATTAATTACTTAATTTCTTTTAGATCAAACTACTCCAGCATTAACTCAGTTCCATCTTCCTCTTTTTTGCCACAAAAATTCACCTGCAAGTATTGATTATATACTTTATCTAAACTTACAGTTCAATCATTCTCTGATAGAGTTGGCAAGCAACATAATAATATAAATATTATCCCCATAAAGGAGATGGGGAATTTTTCCCCCTGGTTTTCAGTAGTATAGAATTTATGCACTGACATGGTACTAAAAGCAAAGGTGAGTTTTGGCTTATTTGCCCAATTATATGGCCATTGGAAAACTTTTGGGAAAATATTAGACAACCATTGGCTTTAATTAACGTAGGTGTAGTCTTGAGAAAGAGAATTGGAAATTATGATCTTTATGGGCCTCTTAGACGATTATTTTTTAAATTAGTTGTGTCTAATTTTTACGTACCTACAATATGTGCATTATCCATTTCAATTTTTCTTGAAATTTATGATTTCAAAAAATTACACGAGTATAGCTCACCAAATTCAGGAAGAAATTTATTAGAAGTGAAAAAGCAGTGTTAGACTGCTTTATCCTGCTGCAAAGTAGGATAAAGTGCTGGTATATAAAGTACCTGTAGCCAAGAAGGCTACAAAGTTGAGGAGAGGGGGGAATGATTCCTTTGAATAGCAGTACTGGTCAGATGGAGGAGGATAAAAGAATCTTTTTACTGAATGCTAAAAATACACGTGGCAAGCAACACTAAATTATTTTGGCAACATTGTGTGTGGACACAAAAAGTAGTTCCCCTTGCCATAACTGCTTAGCTGTTTTAAGTTTTTTTTATTTGGTTGGTTGGGGTTTTGTGTTCTTTTCTTACTTGTAGGTTTGTTTTGTCACAATGATTAAATAACTAAGAAACTAGTTGCTATCAAAATTTTTACAGTTGGCTGTCTGAGAATGGATAGCATTTGAATGGCATAACAGAAATAAGGGAAGATTTCATAGTTTCTATAAATTCTCAAGTTTCTACTTTTGTTAGCCTTGCCAGAGGAAAAAAACCAATCAAACAACTAGTGAAATAATTGAGAATTTACTCTACACAAATATAATTAGTGTAGAATATATGTAAGTTGACAGAATTTTAGAGTAATTATAGCAGAGTAAAAGCTATCAGGGAAAGTGTAAAATATATATTTATCAATATACAATGTAGTCTATACCACAAGCAGTGCTACAGCTTCTTGTTTAGATTTTGTTAATCTGAGCAATGCCTTGGTAACTCAGAACCTTACATTTTTCTTTTTTCCTTCTTGCATTTCAGACTGTGATGAGAATTGCATACACTGCACACTGTCTGAGCTTTTATTAACAGCACTAAGAACAAATGAGACACACTTCTCTCACAACAAAAGTATGCTGGTCCAGACACTTTAAAGGATTTCCTTCCTCCACTCTCTGACTGTCCTCCCAGCAAAAAATAACTTCCTTTATTTTCTTTGTCTTAACACTTATCTTCATTAGTTCTCAAAGTAAAAAACGTCAAAAACCTTAAAGAGCCACTTCCTGCTAAATAGCTTCTATTGTCATGAAGTGGACATTCACACTCTTTTGAATCTTTAGGTATGCAGTGAAAATGGGATTCAATGCATTTATGCAGTGTGGGCTTCATCTGAAACTACATGGCAGGGATTTTTTCACCACATGAAAAAAAAAGATATGAACTTAACGCTAATTTAAATAGGAATGTTAATGCAATTAACTGCTACGTTTTGAAAAAGAGTAACTTGCTTACTCTTTGAAAAGAATTGTTGGGGGTTTTTTTGAGTCAGATGCACAGAGATAAATCTTCAGTGGTACAATGGCTTTCCATACTATACTTAACGTGATAGAATTTCCATTTTTCTTAAGACAAACGTCTTTTTCTTTGCCTTTTCATCCTATAGCGTCACTCTATTTTTTCAAAACAAAAGATAACTACAAACCCAAGCTTGATCTGTACTTTAAATGCATCTTAGAAATGTGCATCAATCTGATCTTTTTCATGATCTAATGATAAAAATTCCTGCATCTTACAAGACCAAATCACCTAGCAGCTGAAATGTGAGGTGAAGTTCAAAACAGACAAATGTGAAGTGGTGGACCTGGGGCAAAACAATGCTAGTTTCACACATAAAAATTTGGGCTGATCATAACTATGCAGAAGATGGACCCAATTTATATGTTCATGTGCAAAACTTCAACTTAATGATCTATAGAGGCCAAAACAAAAGAAAATTGTAAATAAAAAATAGTTTGAAAATAATATGGAAAGAACGAAGGAGGATCATCCTAATCCTCATCCCCCTGATCTTGGAAAAGAGGTATTGAAATTATAGAAAATTCAGAGAAGGGTAACAAGCATGACCAATGCATGTAACAGTTTCTTTAAACTTCTTTACAAGGAACAAAAGAATGTGATGGGAATTTTCCGTCTGGGAAAAACACCCCAAACAAACCAAAAAAACCCCCTTCCACTCAAAAGAACAGTTTAGTAAGGGTTATGTCAGAGGTTAAAAAATCACTGGTGGCATAAATTGAGACTTCTAACAAGAGTCAAGGCAGAGATGAGCTGGGTTCAAAACAAGCAAAATTCTCCAGACAGGAGCTACATTTTCTGTGAATCTCCCCACTACAGCATGTTGTCAGTGCAGACTTGACATGAGTTCACACAGAGGCTGGACTACCATAGCAAAAGAGATCTATTGATGCCTACTAAACAGAAAAAGCAAAGGAACTCCCTGACTTAAAAGCAATTGGTGACTTGGAAAATATGTGAGGGCAGTCTCATATGTGACTGCCATGTTCTTACTACTCCTTGGGCAGTGATGGTTTGAGTCCTTTGGACATATAACAAATCCTGTGGAATGCTGTTTCCATTTTTCTTATGTAAAGGCCAAGGGCTGATTTCAAAATATGCTGCAAGCTTCCAGTCTTGCTGGTTCAGTTGGAAATCCCCCAGTATACCTTTTAATCAGACTGTTATTATCTTACCATTAGAGCCTCTTCAGATGGGGTTTCTATGAATACAAAGTGGTTACAATGCACCTTATCAAAGTAGTTTTCGTAGGGGAAAACTTTGTGAAGTTTTGTAGAAGTCAACTTTTTTTTTCAGATGGAAATTGGAAGCATGTGATGATACCTCTGGGCAGTAATATATCTCTGTCTTCAGAATGAAGAACAGTGGAGGGGAAACTAAGAAATAAATGAGCCAGTCTATTCAGAAATCCACTAGCTACTTCAAGACAGCATATTCCATTCTCTCACTTGCTCATACAAGAGTATAAATCAGGATATATTTTACCTTTGTAACCCTTAGAGACAGACTGAAAACAAGGATAAAATACGGTTCTTAGAACTAAAAGTTTGCTTGCATGATTTTGGATTGACAAAAAATTTCCCTCTTAAGTTTAATTGATTAAAGTATTAACACCATTACTGGAACACCACCAGCCCCAAACAAACTAAACCAATCAAACTCCCCTTCCGCAGAGAAGCAAATCCCCCAAAAATCAAAGAAAACAAAACAATACCATCTCCAAACACATCTAATAACTTATGTATAGTAACTATTTGTAAAAATAAAAATGTTCACATTGTATTTATCTTATCTCTCTACCTTTCTCCACACAATCTTTT
>VYXF01002826.1:67043-107022 GCA_013397295.1 Polioptila caerulea | reverse complement strand
ATTAGGGTTCCTTCAATAAATTCTTGCTGCTCCCTCAGTCAGAGTCACTCCTTTCTTCACCTCCATCGTCACTATGCACCTGCCACACGGCCCCAGCTGGGACCCACCGTGTCGGCTGAGTCTGCCAAGCAGAGGGGCTGTACCAAGGCTTGTTACCGGGGCCAGGATTAGCTGGGAAAGCTATCAAACTGGTCCCTGAAATAGCTCTCCTTTCTGAAAACTGACTTTCAGCTTTTACTCTGAAATGGTAATGATATGAAAGTGCAAGAAAGATGCATGCACAGCAATTTTAACTGAGTAACTGCATGCGCTTGCATGGAATCCTAAAGTGGAGTTGGTAGGATTTTGTGGTGAAAGCCTATGATGAAGTGTGATTCATAGATTAGGGCCGAACAAGCCTTCTAGATCAATGATAAGTTAAAAAAGTTTTTGCAGTGACCAGAGTTGGCCATCTCAGCTGATGTTTATTTCGAGTTAACAGAGATGAGGAGACTGGAGATCTTAATTGCTACATAGTCCAGGCTGTCATTTGTAGAAAAATTGTATTGAGTTAGAGTGACCCCCCAGTACTATACATGTCTTCTGATGTGACAGCATTTTGACCAGAACTGGCAATTGGTGGTGCAGAAGGATGCATTATTGTTCATTAAGTAGTGGGCTTTCAACTGACAAAATTAGGTGTACAGAACAGATACTGAATTTTGGATATTGGCAACCCTCAAATTTGTTCATGTGACTTTAAACCTTGGTACACGAAAAATTACACTTGTTTAACTAGAATAGACTTCTTAAACAAGCTTCAGTAAAGATGAGGTAGGTTTTGGTTAGTTCTTGTACGGGTGGTTGATTAAATGTGTTAATAAAGCTGTTTCTCTATTAGATTTTGTGCATTAGAGGAGGATTATATGTGGCCATATGTGGTTTGTTGATGAACTTTCCCTAGGGAAATGCTTATATACATGAAAATGGAAATGCTTATTCTAGAATCTCAAATTCATTCTTTTCGTTGAAAATAGTGTGTGGCAGTTGATAGGGCAAGAGAAGAATGTAATTTTTTGTTTAATATATTTACCGCTGGAGATGAAACCAAGCCTTCTTCTTTTTAGAAGGCTTGGTTATGTAAATTTTCGTTCATAAGAAAGATACTTGGGTTTACCTTTACATGTTCAATTAGGCTGCTTCTTTGAGTGCATCTCGTTCGTATGTGTTTGTAGATTGAAATTGTACGTATCTAGACTTGCATTCAGTTACCTAAACCCTTGTTTTATGAGGAAAATCATACATACTTGTGAGTAAGCAAATACATATTTTAAAACAATCATAGTTTTTAGGAATGCTGGTAGTCTAATTTGTACACCAAAGCTAATAAATTCTGCTCTTGGTTTTGCAAAACTTAGCTGAGTCTAGAGTAGGTTGGTGTTAGAGAAGGCAGATGAGGAAAAAGACCGAATGCTGCGAGAACAGTACTGAGTTTCAGAAAGTGGAAGTAAGAATCTGTGGGAAACAGAGACTTTTAAATTAAAAAGAAATGGTAATGTAGAAGGTACTTGAGGTACAAACATTGTATCATTGGAAGTTCTGGTAATGCAAACAAAATTTATATGCAGTTGTGATCTGTTAGTTGCTTTGGAGTGCTGAAGAGCATGAATCAAAATGAAGCTGTTTTGAGACCATGCACACTGAGAAATAAACTGCACAGTTGAGCTCCTGCATGATGCATTATAAAGAGATTTCATTCGTTTGAAATTAGGTTATTATATTTGCCTTCTTAAGTAAACATCCGTGTCTTCTGAAGTATGTGATCAAGAAGTTGCTTTGTGTGTTTTCCCTCTTTGCTGATGAACTCTAGGAAGAATTTCAAACTTATCAGTATATTATGTACTTTTTCTCTGTGAAGGAAACGTAGCAAATGTGGGATCTGTAGTTCAGTATTTTGAAAGGCAAACTGGCAGGGAAATAATGTGACCGTGGTTTTCGATGGTTTGAGTGCTGATCCTGCTGAAGATCTTATTCAGGTGCATTGTCACTTCTCGTATATCCTGTATGTTTCTTATTTTATACATGGGAGACGGCAGTCCTCCCATGTGAAGGTAAAAAAGACCATCCTTATTTCTTGGATTAGTTCACCTCTGCTACAAGATATTGGTGGTTTTTTAAGGGAGAAAGATGTTATTTCAGAGGATTTGCATATTCTTTTTACAGTGTTTCCCAGGTAGTTGTTTATCTAATTGAAGTCAGAATAAGTACCTAAGGAATGGGAGAATAAAATAGTCTTTGATGAATTAGCTAACTTCTGAAAATACGAAGAGCAGATAATGCCAAGCTCTATTTTGTTTTTATTTTAAAAATTTTTTAAAAAGCTGTGAAATCAGATGCCATTAGTCTTGGAATTCCCCAGGTATATGAAGTAGATTATATTGTTGAGAGCAAAATGAGTTACTGATGAGTAAATTTTCATTATGTTCGGGTCACATATAAAGAACACCACGTAAGACTTGTGAAATGATTCAGTAATGAATAATTTCAATATAGGATGTTGATAGCTGGAGAGGGAAATTGTGTCAGGAGAAATTTGCTTGGAAATGTTGTTTGTTTTTCAAAGCTGATATCATGAGTATGTACCATCTGTGGAAGTTTTATGTACTGAATATTTCGGCACACTCAAGTCATCTTTAGTTTTGACTAAAGTGCTAATGATTTTGCATACATTTTCTGCTTTGGAAATCTGTAAAATGATTAATAATTTGGTTACATTTAATTGAGTTATGCAATGAATCATTTAACAACTTTTTATTTTGGAGTTTGCTTAGGAAAATATTATACAAAAAATCAAGGTATAGACGTATTTATTTGTAATGTATATCATTGGAATAGCAACTCAACTTCTTTGGGTCACATGAAAGTCATATAAAAGCCTGAATTTCTCTTACTGGACTAAAGTGAAAATAATAAAATCCACTCTTCAGTCATTAAATTTTTATTTTTCGTTTTAAATAAACCATGGATCTAACTAAATCACAAGTAATTTTAGGGATATTTTCCAATTCAAATTCTGAAAACTTTTTCACAGTTAAAAACTACTGTCCTAAACCTTCAGGGGATCTTCAATTGTGAGCCTGTTTGCTGTGGATTTGGAATTTTGTAGATTTCCTCTGTTGCATGGAGACATGAATATAAAAACTAATGAAAATTATGCAGTAATAACTAATCTAGAAAGAACAGCTTATTCTTTCCATGAGGCACGCAAAAATAGCAGAAATAGTTGATTAGATATTTAAATTTTGTATTACGATCTCACAATGATGCTTGGTTTCAGATTTGTACTATGAATTTCAGATTTTCTACTCTTAAGTATTTCTAAAGCACTTTTGTTGGATGGAATCTTGTGTTTTTTCTGCAGTACACATGTATTTATAACATTGAAATGGTCATTGGAAAGTGAATGTGACTGTTCTCCATCTCATTTGAAGACTGTAGTAGGTGAAGTAGTCCATAAAAACTGCATGTAATGTTAGAGAAAGTCTCTTGGAAATCTGTGGCAGAGGCTCTGGAAACTTTCTCTGCACTCTTCCAAAAGATGTGAGGAGAAGCTGTATTGCTAAATTACTATAATTGCCAAAAATCGTAAGCCCTTGGGATTAGAAGTATGTGAACAGACACTGGAGAGGTGAGAAACTGCAGAGGTATGCCAAAACGCTTAGTGAATTTTAAATGCCTTGTGCTGAAACTAGGCGTGTTTCTTTACTGTCTTTCATAAAATAATAGACTATCCTGTGTTGGAAGGGGCCCAAGGAATCCCACAGGAATCATTGAAGTCCAGTTCCTGGTCCTGTACAGGACATCTTAGGAATCACACCATGTGCCTATAAGGGCATTGCCCAAACACTACTTGAGCTCTGTCAGGCTGGTGCTGTGACCGCTTCCCTTGGGAGCGTATTCAGTGTCCAGCTGCTGTCTGGGTGAGGAACTTCTAGTATCCAGCCCAAATCTACCCTGACACAATTTTAGGCCATTCCCTCAGGTCCTGTCATTGCTTGCAGCATCTCTGTAGGTCTTCCAGTTTCCAGACCTTGATTCCAGTAGGCATACACCTCACTTTTTTGTCTTATTTCCAAGAGAAGATTACTGCTCAGCCAAGTTGGCCTTCTGCCACCTCTGCTTGACCTCTGACATTTTGGAACTGCCTGTTCCTGTTCCCCTGGGAGGTGGTACTTATAAGATGGCCAGACCTGATGGACCTCAGCCCCCTCAAAAGCATTTTCTCAGGGCACCTTACTGAGAAGGTCCCCTAAACAGCTTGAAGTCAGCTCTTGTCATGCCCTGGATTGAAATTTTGCTGTCGCTTTTCCTCCTGATAACAGAGATTTTAAAGTGAATTGCTTTGTGGACACTGTGGTCGAGGTGACCACCAGTCACTGCTTTGTTCACGTGATCCTGCCTGTTAATAAGCAACACATCAAGGAAGGCACCTTTCATAGCCGTAGCTGTATCACTAGTAGCTGTATCATAAAGCTGTCCAGATTTAGGACTTTTGTGGACCTGTTTGTGCCAGCTGCATTGTGCTCCCAGTTAACCTCTGACAAGGGCAGTTGTTTTTAATTCCTCTTTTTAATTCCTTAATTCCTCAAAGTGTAATTCCTCA
This sequence comes from Polioptila caerulea, assembly GCA_013397295.1. Taxonomy (NCBI): domain Eukaryota; kingdom Metazoa; phylum Chordata; class Aves; order Passeriformes; family Certhiidae; genus Polioptila; species Polioptila caerulea. The sequence continues at coordinate 102,380 of VYXF01002826.1, read as the reverse complement.
GTGGCCTATAGTAGACTCCTATGATGACATCCACATTATTTTTTTGTCCCTTAATCCTTACTCAGAGACTGTCAGCCTCCTATCGCTGACTTAGGCTACATTCCAGCCCTTCCAGCTCTCCCCTCCCTCCTGGAGAGCTTGTGACCATCCAACATGGCACTCCAATCAAGGGGCTCATCCTACTGGGTTTCACTTATGCCAGTGATGATCCTCATGTTGTGTGTGTTGGTCTAGAAACATTTTGGGTGTGATCTGTTGTAGCTGACACCTCATGGACCTGTTTAAGGATCTCACTACCACTCAGTTCCTTGAGTTTTGGCATGCTATCCCATTGCTTAACACTGTCAAACCTGTTTATGTCCTTTTCTTTCCACCAATCTGGTTTAAAGCTCTATCAATTTTTTATTTTCCTCTGTAGCTCTTTTGCTGCTGTATGCTTTTCTTAAAAATAGAGAAAAATGTTAGTGTACTGATACTAGCAGTGATGCATGATCTTGTAATTACAATATGAAGGGATGCTTGTGTTACCTAAGGGAGCAGTTATGGTTGCATGTTTCATTTAAGTCTCTCATTGCTGGGCAGTGGAATGTTCTGTATAGCTATCCTGAGTTCTGTTTAGCTTCAGTGTTCTCTTAATTAGTTTATTTAGGCGTAATCTGGAACATGAAAAAAGAATAAGGAAGATAGTAAGTTCTATTTTTTTAAAGGTGACTTGCACACTTGAGTATGAACATTGTCATAATAACACTTTGGAACATGTAAGCTTGCCCATAATGACAGTGGTGGTCCTGCTGCTGCTGCAGCATCAGGCATTTGAGAAATGTATGAAAAAAAAAGATGCTTAAATGAGCTGTGCTCTTATTCTGCCTTTTGTAGTGTCCTAGAGAGTTGTTGTTGCTACAGAATAGGGTTCTTATGTGGCACATAGTCTTCAGTAGTGTTAATTGAGACATTATCAAGCAGAGGTTTAGAGAGATGTATAGATTTATAGCTCTAATGTAGGGATACTTCTGCAGGTGTTAGATGTGACATGTAAGTCAATTGAAACCCTTTTGTCATTTTTCTTGCTTGTCTTCACTGTGCTTCTCCTTACTTCTCATGCAGTTTCTCTACAGTGATTGAAAAAGTCTATCAGATTACACCAAAAAAAATGAAACCCCTGGAAGCTATTGTTAGTTGTGCATGTCAGTTACTCTGAAGTTACTTGCTTTTTTCCAATCTTGCTTTACTTTTTATCTGCAGTCTGTACAGATGATATATTCAGTTTATACTTTAGATCTAATTACTTATTTGTAATACCCTTTTGACCTTTTTTTTGATAGCTTCTTTTGCCTTCTCTTTCTTTTCATACTTGAACGTAGTCATTTTACTTCTATGATACTGCTTTGTCAACTTGGCTTTGATGGTGTGTTTGCCATTATCCTGATATTTTGTCATACATTTTTTTGAACTAAGAAAAATTATTTAAATCCTAACAATATTTCCTGATATTGGGCTGAAGTTTATGATTTAAGTATGCTCTTTTATATAGGCAGAAATGAAAAAAATGAAAATTAAAAAGAAAATCAAGTTGTGAAATGTTGGAATGTTTTTCAGACAGACTGCCTGTAACTATCATATAGCAAGAAAATGATTGTGCAATTAATTTAGAATGCGTACACTGCATGTATTCCTTTTGCACTTCAGATGATCACACCTTTGAATTATGTCTGACTTTTGAGCCTTAAAAATTAGGTTGAGTCTTTGAGACAAATATGCTGCATCTTCCTTAACAGTCTTAGAAAACTAATGCAGTTCCAAAAACTGTACTTTCTTTCTGTATCAGAAATTTTTACATGCTAAGTAATTGCAAATACTACATAAATATTTCTCTTTGCCTTTTGATGTTTTTCCTCTAGAATGTGAACATTATGATGAAGAAAAAATATTGCCATCAACATTACAACACTGTCATAGGTAAGTGCAATACAAAAAATCTAACCACAAAAAGCTTTTGTATTTTTAAGGTAAATACATCATAAAATATTTTACAGGAACTTTGGAATGAAGAAAGTCATAAGCGCTGTCCTTATTTTGAGTTAGTTGCAGATTATTTTATTAGGAAAATGTGAGAGAACAGCTGTGGCCTGGAGAGACTGTGAAAGGAATGCTTGCATGTCTTCCTTTTGATATGTAGTGTGGGAAAAAGTGTGGGACTTGTATTGTTTATTTAGCAGGTGTCTTCTAGAAAGGTAATAATTTCAGTTTGTTTAGGAAAACTTACCTGTAATGTAATTGGAGTATCTGTAGGTTCAACAGGAGGAAAGGGCAGGGCATAAGTTACAGTCTAATAGATTTGCCCATATAATAGACACAGTTCTGGAAATGATGATTGATATTGTTTGTAATGTGTTTGGTGCACTAAAAATTCTAGGATTGTTTATTGTTAGTTCTTTGTGAAGAAGGCAGTAAGATATTGGACGTAAGTCTCCTTTTCTTTGGTACCTAAAATACTTAGTTGCGTTCTGTTGCATCTGTGCATCTTAATGGGCTGATCTTCATTCTAAGAACTGAATGGTGACCTTGAAGTTCTATTTCAGCACACTGAATGTCTAGCTTTCTTATTTCTTCCCTAACTTTTGTAGCATAGTGGGTAAGGGAAAATTACCTATTGCTTCCCATTGAGTCAATTCCTTTGAGATCTGCGGTTTAGAAGGTGACTTTAGGGCATCTGGTGGTGATGCTTGAAAACCTGCAAGATTATGTAGTAATGTGCCTGTCTTTCTGTCTTAAACTCTTCTGTCTATACCATAAAACACCACAGCTTTCATTACTCACCGTTGAAGTTCTTTTCCCTGGCATTAAGCAAGTCATCTTAGATTGTAATCTGCATTTGTGTGTTTTGATTGCTCTCAGAACAAGATTTTGATTCCTCCTTCCACAGTATTGTGGTCATGTTTCTTTGCCAAACAAATTTCCATGTATTTCATTGTTCAGGTAATAAGGTTAGCTAGCTATTGATTAATAATTTTTAAATGTCACCTGGTTATAACCGTGCTATAACTATGTATGATTTAGCAGATGCAACTATTAATGTGACTGTTCACATTATTTGGTATATTTTCACTACTACCTCTTTGAATTTTGCAACTTTGTGGTAAGCTGTGATGTGAGTAATAATTTTACTTTGTGAGAAATTGGTTTACAAAATGAAAATGTCTTCAGCTCGAAGTGTTAAGAATAAGCTCCTGGTGACTGCCTTTAAAATAGGCTTTAGTATGTGAAATACATTTTTCCAGAGGATGTTCTCCATTACTGCAGTGTGTTCCCAGCTTTGAAGGAAATGTAGGAAAATTTTTTTGGATAGGTATTTAACTCATTGTGGAATTTTGCTGGTGTAAAACCTTCTGAATTACAGGGTTTTATGCCACTGTCATCAAATAGAAAACAGTATCTGGTGTTCTTATAGCTGAGATTTAAAAACAAAGGCTTTCTTGTGGTTCTTTATTACAGTAGTAAGATAACATTGTTTTTGCTGAAGTCCACATAGGATTTAGTGTCTAGGCAATGATGTTAAACAAGGGAGAAGGGGATCAGGGAAACAGATTTATGACACAAATATAGTAGGGGAGAATAAGTAAATATAGTTTAAATTCTAGGAGTTACTGAAAGAACTCCAGTGTCCTTGCCATGGGTTTATAATTTGTGCATCTCAGAAATTACAATTCAGAAAATACAGTATATTTCTATGACTTCAGTAATTGTGCAGCTTGAGCATTTACCTAAACCAACAGATACTATTTGAGAAAAAGAAATAAAATGCTTTCCTTTTAAGAGGTGGCATCTGGTGAAGTGAATGTGTTCAAGCATCAGTTTTTAGAGTGTTTATTCAGGAAGAAGTTTAAGGCTTTTTTTGTTGCTTTTTAAAAAATAACTATTGCTTGAAGTGTTGAAATTTTAGCACACTTCAGTCACATCAATATCTCTTGCTGTTATGTCCTAGAAATATAGAGAATTAACCTTTTAGTAGTGCTTTACATAGATCTGTGAAGCAAATATAATTATGTTTTAATTATGTGACTAGTTTAATGGAAAGGTAATTTTGTACAAGAATCTTAGTGTCTTGAGTAACTTTGTTTTTCTTTTTACAGAATTCCTCTAAAGACTAGGAAATAAAGCTGGTGTCGTGCATTCTGGAAATACGTTTTACTACAAATACCACCAAGGCTTTGCAAACAGGATGAACATGCTGCTGTTGACTGCTTACTGACAGTAACCAGCTGGGCACTTCACTCATGATGTTTTTATTCTCACACTGTCCGATTGGAATTTGCTTATACTGATTTTTAAAGGAGGAATAAATCAAAGTGGAGTACCGTAAACTTGACATGGAAAATAAAAAGAAGGACAAAGACAAACCAGATGAAAGAATGGCACGGCCTAGTGGGAGATCAGGCCATAATCCTCGTGGAATTGGTTCTTCAAATTCTGGAGTGTTAATGGTTGGCCCTAACTTCAGAGTTGGTAAAAAAATTGGATGTGGTAATTTTGGAGAACTACGGTTAGGTAAGATCCTTGTTTCTTTGTTTCAGTTTACATTATTCAAGGCCATTTTTATGCAGTCTAGACAAGAAAATTTCTCTATAAATACGCTGCAGCTCTTCAAACTGCCTTAAAGCTTCAGATGTGCAAGGCAACACATCTTCAACCCATCTTCTGTGACTTTACCCCAGCCAGTGCAAGCTTGATGCCATGAAGTATCTGTATAGCAAGATACTTTCTGGGACTAAAATGTTTTCTAACTATGTGTAGTGCTTTCCCAAATTCAGTCAGTTTTCTCTTCCAAGATGCTGAAAGTTACATCATGGTTATTGTGGCAGTGTTTTCTGACTGCCTGAAGCACTTTATTGGGGTATATTTAGGGCTAAGTGTTTAAGACACATTCTTGTCCTATAGTTCTGGCAGATCTCTTGGAGTTACTGTAACCAGGTACTACTATTTGTAGAGAAAATTTGGGATAATTCAGTTGCTCTAGTTCTCTGCTGAACAGATGGCTGAAAATCAGATGGTGGAGAAGGCACAGACTGAGAAGGACCCATAGAGTTTTGAAGAATTTGGGCAACAAAGCTGGAAATGTTAGCATTTATTAAAATAGGCACTGATAGGTGTGTGCTTTTTCTTGAAAGACTGTTTAGTTCTGGGGACTTGTATTTCCAGGATGAACAGCATCATTAGCCAGGGTTTTAAAAATGTCTAAGTTCAAGTATCTGTTAATAAATACAACTTGACACTTAATGTCAGGAATTTATTCTAGTGTTGTTAGAAGGCTTGCGGTAAAGTGCCTCATGCATTAAATAGAGCTGGGTTTCCACGTTAGATACTTGAGAGGACAGTAGGCGTTACAGGTGTTGCTTCTGTTGATCTTTGCCCGTGGTAGAACTAATACTCATTGCCCTTCAGACAATGTTTGTGATACAGTGCTTGCATAAAATGTAATATGTTTTTAATATAGTACTTTCTGGGGGCTGTCAGGATGTAAACAAGCTTAGCAAGTAATTACTGCAGAGGGATTAAAGACAATATTGCTTTAGCTCTGTCTTAGGACACTGAGTTTTACAGTCTCAGTAATAGGTGCTCCTGTTATTACTGTTATTAGTTAAAGGAAATTGATACATTTTGACATTTACAGTTGCATACCTGCCTTTGCAGTCCACAATCTGAAAAATTGCTCTTTCTCACTTCCCAAACTTTTGCGTACTGCCTTCAAATCTGAATTTTTGTTTCAAACCTCTCAATGAACTAAATCAAACCTGCAAGATTAATTTTACATAAAATCAACTGCAATCTAGTCAAGTTAATTTTTTGTCTGTCTGTTATTTTGGTCACAAATTACAGAGCTGATTAAAAATTAATAGCTGATTAACTCATTTACTTGCAGCTGTTACAGTGAAACAATGTATTTTATTTTAAATACAATATTAAATAACTATTAAATTAGTTAAAACTTATAGTTTGATAGTACTGACATAAAATGGAACAAGTAAGTAAAAGAAATAGGAAGAAAAATTATGAGAAAGTGTTCAATTCTGCAACAGTCACCAGGACAAGTGCAGCCTTTCTCCTTTTAATATCTGTGGGTTTTGCTTATATTCTGGATAATCCCTATTTATTGGTTTGTTGTTGGTTTTTTTTTTTTTTTTGAGGTAAAATGTTTTACATGTAAGTTACTGAAAGCAAGAGTAAATATTGCTATTACAAATTCTGTTATTTTTTTAAAGCACTTAGTGTGCACTCTTTCTACAAATATGTACACAAGCACTAACTTTTTAATGTGCACTGCACATGGGAATATATTTTTAGCATGTGTCCTAAGGTTAGACCTGAGGGACTTAAGGGAGGAATAAAGTTGTAGAGTGATGAAGTTGTGCTCAGAAGATAAAAATACAGTTATGTATCGGGAGCTGTTGTTCTTCCACCTAAGAAGAAAGTGATGGTCAGACTTCTGTAGTGGCTTGTTGATCAAATGGGAAATGGGCTGTGTGTAGCAAATTATTGTTTGTGATGTACAATTATTAGCTTGCAAAGGACTAAATTGATTTGGATATTGAGCTGGTAATTTTAAGACTCTTCATTATAGTTAATTTAAGCTGATATAGTTAAGATAAACCAATAAGGTAGTGAGAGAGAACTTGTTGCTGTTGCAGGTGATGCTTTACTCAATACCTGTTGTGTGTTTATGGGCAGATGAGCAGTAGTGTAATATATAAATGTCTGCTGTATGTTAAAGAGACAATTGTCCTGACTGACCATCTGGAAAGCTAGTGTCCCTTCTGATGCTACTTCAGAATAAGCATGTAATTACAGCTTTTGGAGCTCAATATCCAGTTGCTTAACTGAAACTGTATTTTGTACTTACTCAAAGAGTAAGTGATGTATATATCTAAGTAAGAGTAGGTGATATATATATCTAAGAGATGGAATGAGCAGGGCTCCTGCGGGAGTTTCTATTAGTGTCTTCTAGATTGTAATACCATGCAATGACACAGAAACAACTTCAAACAAAGTACATGTTTTATCAAAAATGAAATGATCATCAGAAAATAAATACTTAGGATGCCTGGATAGCCACTCTAGTCTCTACATAGGTCTTGGAGTACACTTCCTTATGTGGGTCAGATTATGGCATGCTGCTCATATTGATTATGTATTTGTTGTTGTGAAGCCTGCAGGTAATTTGGGGATTTTTGTGAGGTTAATCCACTAAGAGATGCAAGCTTTTAATGCATCTTGTTTGAGCTTTACAAGAGTACTGTATTTTTTAAAAGAGTCATAAGCACTTCAGTCTTTGACTATTGGTGTAACTCACTTGGTCAAAGCATGGTTGTGGGTTCAATCCCTGCGTTGGCCATTTGCCTAAGAGTTGGACTCATTGATCCTTGAGGCTCCCTTCCAAATCAGAATATTCTTTAATTCTGTATAACTGTCTTCACAGGGAACTTTTTAGACTTGGTCCATGTCTTTTCCCCGCTTGATTTCTTTAACAAAACTGAGCTAAACATGGGAAATTTAGACCTGAGTAATACTACAGAGAAAAAAAGATTATAATTTGGAATAATACACAATAAATGCATTTGAAGATTGTAAAGAAACAAAAAGTGTTGGAAGTGACAATTTATCCTTTATCTGCTATTTTTTGATTTTACACCTATAAAACTTGTTTAACATTTTAGTCATTGCATGCACTTTGAAGTGATGCTTATTGAAAAGTTCTTATGCAGTTACAGAATCCCTTTTAAAGCAGTGTTTTCCAAGTGGTGCAAGTCTATCAGGAATGTCATTGTCCTGTACTAACTTTTAGCTTAGTAAATTACATAATTGAGGAAAAAAATAGACCTCAATTATTTAACTAACTAGTTCATTCTAGTTTTAATTAGTGGCTGATGTTTCAAAACTCTATGGTAATTTAAAAATAAATTTCTAATAGTTTTCAGCAATAATTATGAAAATGCAGAATATCACATTCTGGTTATTGTGATTTACCAATTTTTGAGCTTTTTTAGTGCATAAAAATATCACATACTTGGTGAAATATCTGAAACTCCCTGTGAAATTTCTACCTCATACACTATGCAAGGAAAAATTCTTTTTAAAATAAGGTATTGGACTAATAAACCCGCATTTCCTAAGTCACTGCCAGAGCACCTAGCACCTTAGATGAAAAATGTTTTGAAGACTATTGATATTGAAATGACATTTACTTGAATAGAAAAAACAGTGTCTCACATTCTTGTTTTTTCTTTTTTTTAAAGGGAAAAATTTGTACACAAATGACTATGTGGCAATTAAGCTGGTAAGTTAATATTTTTTTAGAGGATTTGAGATGAAAAACTAATCAGATTTTTCCTTTCAGATGTTAATGGCTTGATTTCTTAAATTGATACCTTCAATAGTTTTGATTTCATTGAATAAGATAAAAGCAATTAATGATAGATCTAATTGTATACTTTGGCTATATTGAGTATGTTTTAATAGTTTTTAATTGTTGTCACTGTTTTCAAGGCTAGATCTGTGTTTGCAAAGTCAGTGATTGTTTAATGCTGCTTCAAGGATGTGCTCTGTGACAGTCATCTTAGATTATTTTGTCATCCAGTAAGTAGAGGAGCAACAAATTTACTGTGAATCTTAACACCTGGTGACTACAGAGAAACTCCAGAAATTCATGAGACTGCATGTGTTTTAGTGTCCACACTCCTGCCCCCAAGTATTTTTGGTCTCTAACTGCTGATATTTACATGTCACTTTGGCAGGCATGTTTTATTTGCAATGCTGTGTAATATATTTATTTCTCTTGCAAACATAATACTTTTGGATATTGTGTTAATACAGCATTGTTTGGCTTTTTCTCAGTCGTTAGAACTACTTTGGTAACACCATAGTCTGCTTCTGGATTTTTTTAACTTCTTGGTAAATGACTGTTTTCATAACCGAAGACTTTCATGATGAAATTCATTTGGTTACTTGTTGTTGTTGAAGGGCTTTTAGGACTCCAGTTAATTTCTTGCAGTAGCAATGGAACATTTTACATAGCATAGTGTGGTTTCATAAAGTGAAAGATAAACTGTGGGAACAGAAATGCACAGCTTTAGATAAGAAATCTGAAAAACATTGCAAACATAATAAACTCCTGAAAAATATTGGAATCACTCTCCTGGCTTTGGAAAATATTTATTTTGGGAGTAGTAAATGTTTTTAAAACATGCAAATTATGACTTGAGAGAGCAACACTCGATATGGTTTTGAGGGTTACTGTGTGTTAAATCAGATTTTCACTCATTTTAATTATCCTGAACTTACTGTGTGTGTTTGGTGAAAGTTGAAAATAGTAGGAGAATTCTCCTAGCTAAAGGCTACCTACTGCAAAGCACATTTAGAAATACATTGCAAGATAGTGATGTTTTTTTAAGCACTAATTACTTGGATCATGTAGAGCAAGATAACTTTTTCATCTGATCAGTTTTGGTGAAAGCATTTTTATTACATACGAAACTTAGTAAGCTTGGCTACCATTTCAACCCATTTCAGCTGCCACAGATGATACTGTTTGTAGGCAACATTTACCTTTTTGTTTCCCATATATCTGAGTCTTAGAGTGGTTTCTTCCCAGCTGGGTAAAAAGCTTGAAGTAACTTCATTGAGTAACTTCATTTGAAGTCACTAAAGAACCAATATTGTTAAGTATATCTGTAATTTACTACTAGTACTGAAAGAACTCTGAATATGTAGTGGACTTTTCTATTTGTCCTCTTACATTAATGGCATGAAAAGCTATAATGTCTTTGCAATGGAAACAGATGAAGGAATCATAATAAAAATCAACACTGGAGCTTGCATCATTGTAGTAAGATAAAAATACATTTATTAGAAGGTAGAACTAGTGGATTCTTTTAATATGGTTCTCTCTTTTTTTATTTCAGTGTGTATTTCAGATACATACTTATTTCCAAACTGGAAGGGATTTGAGTCAAAAGGTTCAGTTTGCTAAAAGCAGCTGCATCAAATTGTGGGATTTATTTGGATTTTGTAGTTTTTTTTCTGTTCTTCTCCTATTTGAGACAGTGCCAGGACTTTTTTTCTAACAGTTGTAGATACAGTGGTATATCATCCTTTTCCTTTTTAAATGAAAGCTTTTGTTTTCTCTGGCACTTTCACTTCTGTGCTTTCAGAGCAGTCATTAAGCCTACACTTAGGCCTTGTTTTCTTATTGTAAATGAGACACTCTTAACTTCATCTCTGTTTTGCACCTGTTGTAGTTCAAGTTGAGCCTTCCTAAGTAGGGTTACTTGAATTCAGTTTGTCATAGTTTAAGCAGTTACCCTTAGCAGGTGTGGTTGTTGTAATCTCTCCTGCAATTTCCTAAAATTGTATTTGCATTCCTCATGGTAGCGTTCCGTTATTGACCTACTGTTGTCCTATGGGCAGCAAGACATCTCCTGTGCCACATGTTTTGTGTATCAATGGTAACCATATACTCTAGTGCAGGAGGTCTGTGTGGGTTTTTCTCAAGTGCAGTGAATGGCTGTGTTTATACAGCAGCTTTGAGGAGTGCTTCTGATATCAAAAGTAAGTGTTTTACAAGTGCTCTTTTGACTCAAACTTTTTAATTGTTTTGAATTACTATTTCCCTTGTGGACAAAATTATATAAGCACATTTCTGTTATGTTGCTTAGGGCAGCTTCCAGACTTGTGTAGAAAGGTAGCTTGAACAATTTTTCTATGTGAAGTCTGAGGGTTTTACAACATACGCATTTAAAAATGTAAATGTAAATGTGTAAATTTATATGTAAATGCATATTTATTTTGGTAGAGCAGCTACAGCTCCAGAATCTTCCTCTTAATCTGTCTTAGTGCATTATTGCCTGTTCTTGTTGGGGACATACTCCAGCTTGAGAGGTCAGAATAGACTTTTTTAAGAACTGGGCTTTTACCAGTTTGGTGCTGTATAGTGGTGTTTGTATGTTTCTACTGGTCTTTAAGTATACAAACTGATTTCTTGTGATCGGGTGGTTCTTTAGCAATAGCTATTTTGTGTGTAAAAGCTCTACCTTTCCTGCTCACCTCTTCTTGTTGTTGTATTTACTGCTTTTATTACATGACCCTGTAGTTGACTTAAACCTTCTCTTCACTATACAGCTTTTCCTTCTCCATTATTTTCCCTTTTCCTTTGACTTATTTCTCCGCTGCACAAACTTACCTTCTCTGCAGATGCTTAACTGCTACCAAAAGACTAGGTAAAATAATTTTTGCTTGAGCATGTCATGACCCATCAGTAGGGGCCATGATGTTCATTATAAATTTTTATCAAGATTTAACAAAAGACTCTGGACATGCTTTAGGGAGCTCTTGTGCTTTCTTGTGTGATTACCTTGTGTCCAGCAGCCAGCCCAGTATTTATACTTAAAAGTTGTTGGCTGACAAGCCCTTAAATTTGAAGACTTCCTGAAGTGCTGGGTAGCAAGCCTGTAATTTTTATAATGCACTTTAATGCAAACTCTCAACTCCATCAACACAATACTCAAAGGTGCATACTCAGAAACCACAACATTTCCACAACTCCCCACTTGCACAATAAACTTCATTATGGAGTATGGAATAGAAAATGATAGCCATGCTTTGCCCAGACCAAGTGAGGGAGACGAGAAATAAAAGCAGAAAAGGAGGAGAACAAAGAATATTATCAGTTCTTAGATCCTGTCTTGTTCTCACTGTATGGCTGATCCAGAGCTGGAGTTGTGCCGCAGTGAAAGAGAGGAATAAGAGAGCAGGGGAGCCCAATCTGCTTCCTTTCTTAGCTAATCGGATGCAGCCTCTTATGTGAATGAGATTTTTTTGTGCTGTTTTGTTCTTGAATGCATAACCAGCCTTTGGAGCCCTCTTCCTGGGAGTGAGTGCAGGGTGGGGAAGTGAGCACAAGTCTGCAGGTGGAGCAGGGAGTTAGCTCAGCACTCCGCTGTCCCCACTCAGCAAGACCTTCTCTTACAATCACAGCTTTCCTGCCATAACAGTCAGAAAGTTTGAGACAAAACATGCTTATGCAGGATCCTCCATACCACCCAGTGGCTCAAACATTCCTTACTCTTGGTTGGGCATATGGCTCATCTTTGGCTGTAGTGATCTCTGTGTAGGCAGAGGGATAGAAGAGGGAAGAAACAGAAGACAGTACACAGCTAATCATAGTTGCAGATAAGATCTATGCTTATCATTAAAACCAGAAATCGCACCAATATTACAATCTCCATTTATGTCAAAAACTTTTCCCACTCCATGATTTAAAACTAAAGGAAGTCTGATGTCCAGGACTTGATTCATTGAACCAGTTCTTTGGTTGCAGTGTTTGGAATTGTTCAGCAATCTGGTCAGCAGCTTCCTTCATCTTTGCTCAGGCCTCTTGAGTGAAGTTGTAGCATTGTGGATAGTGACAGAGCATTCCCCTTCAGTAAGGCTGAGCATCCCACGTAATGCTTGTTCAATAATGGGTATGCTAATGGTGCATCCATCTCTGAGGGACTGTCAAATTGAACATTGATAGGACACAGGGAAGGAATTCAGACGCCATGTTTCTGTACAGCATGGTAGTCTAGTGTTAGGAGTAGGATTCTTCATCTGAACTCCTCCAAGCCAATCCCAAAGGCGTTGTATATTTCATCATCCTTCATATAAATTTCAGTAAGAGTTAGGATAATTATTTGTGGCTCTGTAGCAAGCTAATCCCTTCCATCAGGTACTACACTGTAAAATGTACAGGGTGTAGCAAATAGAAGTATGTCTAATACCAAGTATGAACCCTATTTCAGGGGAGGTCTTCAGGTCAAGTCTTACAAGGAGTAAATATCACAGCAGACAAACTTAGAGGCAACGGAAAGTGTCTTAATTCCTTCCTGTGTGGAGCAAGGTATGGCAAGGCAAAGCCCTTGGCTGTGAGGCCTCCATATTCTTACAAATTCTTGTGTTAGCTCCCAAGCTAAGTTGGAGTCTTAATGCAATAGTTCTTGTTTAACAGAATGAAGGGAAAAGGACACTTTGCTGAAGCATCTTGGGTCAGTAGCGCTAGGTACGGATTATGAAAACAACAGCAACATGCAGTCAAAATGCCTGATGTTAAAATCAGTCATTGCTTTGTTCTTGAAGTAAAAGAAAAAGTAAAGAGGCCTCGTCCTAAACCGGTGGTTGAAAACAAGGTACTATCCACTGGTGTGAACACAGTGCTCTTTATCATGGACTTTGGTAGCTATCCACAAATAGCTGCTGAAAGGCTTCTTAAGTCGCTGCTCCAATAGTGAAAAAATCTGCTAAAACTGATTTTCCCGGGCAGTGTTTAATTTGATCTCTATCTTTCCTTTTGTGAAAGATACAATTGATTTCGTTTCCCATGGCCCATTCCTGTACCACTGGAGCAGTAAAGTGGCTGCTGTTGTCTCACTGTGTATGATTGGGTTTAAATACCTGAGCTGCTGTTTTAAAACTGTGTGCTTCTGCCTGTGCCTGGAGTAACAGCTTCCACTTGGATTAGTCCAAACCTCCATATTTGAGGTGGAATACGTACAGCATCTTCCTTCTCATTTAACATACCCTGCAATAACTTTGATATTTTGGTTACTGTCTATAGCACTATTTTGTAGCAGTCTTCTGTCCCTGTTCATCATCTCTGGTTTCAGTTTTAACTAGTGGCCCAGAATCCAGATTCTACATCCTGCAATTCCTCATCAAAGATTCTCTCATACACATCCTGAAGTTGTGCCTGAAGCCTGCTAATACGACCATGCTTGGCAGCAAACAGCCCCTCTGCCTTCAGCCTCCTTTCCTGATCACTCTCAGTAGCAAGCAGCTCCATCTCCTGCGATCTGCTCTCCCTCTCCAGGAAAAGTAAACCCCTTGACCGGTAGGCAGCCCACTGGATGAGGGACCAGGACTTTTTTGACTTTATCAAAAGGATAATTTACCTGTATGAAAACCTCAGTATCCCTTGGCCTTCTCTTCTGCAGCTTCTTTCTGCTTTACAGCAACTGCTGCTACACTTCTGGCTTTCCTATAGTCACTTCTCTGGCTTCAGCCTCTTCCACAGCTGCCTTTGTCTCCTTGTCCAACACTCCTGTGGTTCTCTCCTTCCCTTCATCCTCATCCCTCACTACTTTTGATTCCTTTACTGGGTGAGTCACTCTCTTTGTTTCTAAAAATCTAGCAGCCTAATCTTGTTTCTTCATTTCACATATTAGTTCCTTATATGAGCACTTGTGTGAGTCCATGTTTTCCCAAGGCTAGCTTCTAATCCCTACTGTGGTACCCAACACATCTCTCAGTATTTTCTCCTGCTCTGTAGCCTTGCAGAGCTCAAGGTGTAGTGATTGGATAAGGTCTCTTTCTATACTCAGCAAAGACTCCAATTTTGCTCTTTCATTTTTCTCTCTATTGAAACATCTCTGGAAGTGGTCAGCCAGATCTCACGGTTGTTTTTATAAGGACTCAACCAGGACTTCAAATGTTTTTACAAATGTTTTGAAACCAAATTTTGTAGTAATTTGTCTCTCTCTTTTGCTGTCTAAACATTTTAGTAAAAAAGTCTGTCTCAACTTACTCTCTGTATGAACATTTTTGTAAAGAGTCAACAAATTTTATAGAAATGTCTCTCTATTTTTGCTATCTAGACATTTTAGTAAGGAGTCATTAATCTTTTTATCCTTTTGTGTTTCATTAGCGTGACACGCAGTACTCCACGTATGGAGATGAATATAGGTCATACTTTCTCCTAACAGAAAGGGGTCCATGCTTGACATTTTCTGGGCTGTCATGTCCTGCTCCTCCCTGTTCCTGATGCGTCATGTACCCCAGTCAGAGATGGAAATATCTGAGCCCATCCCAGCTAAAAGAGCTGTTTGGTCCTTCTCAGCCTCATAAGAGTCCTGTCTGTGGTGCCAATTTATTGTTCCAAGCCATTGGCAGGAGCATGATGGTTGCTGTAAATTCTTACCAGTCTAAATGAAGCCACCAGACCGCATGCTGGGGGGTTCTTGTGCTTTGTTGTACAGTTGTTATGACTCTGGAACCCCCACAATTAGACTCAAAAGGTGTTGGCTAACAAGCCCGTCATTTTGTACAGTGGGTGGAAAAATATAACAGCTGTGCTTTGCCCAGACAAAACGAGAGATGAGAGAAATTAAGGTGGAGAAGAGAGAGAAAGAACAAAGAAGTTCACCATCTGTAGATTGCTGCAGTTGGTCCTGCTGCATGCATGGTCCATAGCTGGGACAGCAAAACAAAAAAAGGGAAAGATATGGAAAAAGTGAGGGGGCCCAATGAGCTTCCTTTTATAGTTAACTGGGTGCAGCCTCCTATGTGAATGAGGCTTTGGTGCTGTTTGGTACTCACCTCCCCAGGCAACCCTTTGAGCCTTTCTCTGGGAAGTCAGTTGGGTGGGGCTGAGCAGGAGCGGGAAACTGGCTCAGAACAGTCCCGTCTCCATGGGACCCTTGTCATAAGAGTCAGAATATTTGAGACAAAATGTGCTTGTGCTTAGTCCTCCAAAGTACTGCTTCTGGAAATACATCAATTTTTCTTTGGGTGAAAGATAGGAAGTTACAAAGTAGTCATCACTTCCTTTTGAACTGTAATCTTTAATTCACCAATTCACTAGTCCACTCTTAAGGTTTGAATTGCGAAAATTTTAAGTGAGTGTTGTGTGTGGAAAGTTGTAATGTTTTTAATCTCTGTTTTTTGTTTTTAAGGAATAACCATGATATAGAGTCACACCTTTTCAGAATCCCTGTAGGATATGTAGTAAATCCAAATCTAGTGCAAGTCTGTTTAATGGACTGGTCTTTTCCTGTAACAAGAGCCTACCTCTTAAAGATTTTTTTTTTCCTGAAAATGGCTTTTGTTTGCCATTGCTTACAAACATGTAA
Source organism: Polioptila caerulea (assembly GCA_013397295.1). NCBI lineage: Eukaryota > Metazoa > Chordata > Aves > Passeriformes > Certhiidae > Polioptila > Polioptila caerulea. The sequence goes on along the minus strand of VYXF01002826.1, from coordinate 86,448 downwards.
AGCAGACACAGAACATAAACTGAGATGAACATAAACTCACTAAATTACTAAAACCATGAAAAGTAGGTAATAGCTGAATGTTTATATTTTACTTTGGGTTATTAGACTTCTTGAACATTACTAATCGTACAGTTCAAGTAAACTGCTTTTCCAAAGCCCCTTCAATGGGAAGTAACTTGAAAATTGAAAATTATTTTATTCCATGTATTTGAAACAAAAATAATTCATAATGAACTTGGAGCAGCTTTCACATTTCAGGTGTCTTTATTGTTTTGTTTGAATGTATAAGCATGCCACAGAAGAAAAAAAGGGGGTGAGGGGGTTTAAAAACCTCTCTGATAAACTAAGGAGCAGTTTCTTTCAGTTGCTCAGGTAACTGGGGCTCAATAAGCTCCACATTAGCTCTTTGGTAGCAAGACCCTGTGTTCCTCATTTAGAGAGAAATGGTCTTTTGCAGGGAAAAGAATTTGTCTGTTGTAATAATGAAGCTTTGAAATAATTAGATGGGAGTGTAAAAGCAGTCTAGGGAGGATTGTATATAGAACTTTGCAGATCCCAGAAAAATTCTTTCAGGATGCTTCAGTGAAGACCTGGGCTTGTTTAGTATAGAAAATAGACTAGTTTCTTTTGGTAAGAGGAGAAGTTGGCTTCAAGGCACTCTGGGATTAACATGATGTTTGAACAGTTATGTATTCTCAAGCATATTTTTAGATGATGAAATGTACCAAAACACTAGTGGAACTAAAGAACTATGGTTTGCCATTCCTTTTATGTTATTACTGAATTTTTTTTTTTGACTTGTAGATACAGTAGTATGTTCTTCACACTTATGTTATGGTGAAAGATTACATTTAACATTTTCTGTTCTTTCTCATTTATGTGTAGCTACTGCATACTGCAGAGTGGGTTGAGCAGAAATAAAATGACTGTTTGCAAAGAGGTTATTGTGCTTGCCCTTTTACAAGTTTTGTTTTGTTGAACAAGATTATGCGTTCCCTTTGCATATTTGGAATGATAGGAAGATATCTAAGTCTTCTTACAAAAATATGGCAATTCCTGAAGACTGTCTTTCAATAAATGAATGACAAGTACATATTGCCATTTTTTTTTCACTTTTACTGGAAGGGATTGAAGTGTTTAATTGTCTCTCTGCTGAACAAGTTTAGTTTCAGTTTTTGCCTCTTTGTAGTAGTTTAGTAGATCTGTTTGACTGTTTAAAAACATTGCCTTCTGGAGATGTATCAGGACTGCTTTCTGCTGATGGCTGGGACAAGCAGCATTCATGAAAAAGAGGGAGTGTGTGTCAGAAATTGGAAAATATTTCTTTTACGTAGAATTTTTTTTCATCTATTCCTGAAAATTTAATATATACAAGCTGGTTTTCATTCTTTTAATCGGACCATGTCACAACCATGAGGGGTTAAGTTGTTCATATACCATCAATTGAGACAAAACTGTATAATGGAACAAAATTAAACTTGTATAAGCCAGTGTCTTGTAGTAATATAAACAGCAGACACACAGAGTTTTGTGGACTGAAATATTTTCTTCTTAGCTGGCAGAATCATAAGTTTTAATTACACATTATGTAGACTGTGGTGTATTTTATAACTAACAGACTTGTATACTATGAGCAAACTAATTGCTAAATTTGTATTGTTTCTTAAAAGTTTAAAATATTTCAAATGCTTTATAGTGGGTTTCCTCATACCTCTGAAAACTGGGTACTGAAGGTTGATAGTTGCGCTGATTTGCTTTGACTCATGTTTACATTAAAGTGTTTTTCTAGGGAATCTCTCTCTTCAATACTTTGCCATAAATTTAATGTGTCCTTCTCATAAATTGTAACTAGGCCTTTGGTGGCCCGGTTAGTCTTGCTTAGTAATTAATTTTTTGAATAACAAACGCTTGTTTTAGAAAATTCTTCCTCACTTCTCACTTTTTTTGCAAAGAATACAATATTGGGTTATGCTGGTTGCTCTGGAGTGCAAAAAACATACAATAAATTCTATTTGTTTTTTACAGAAACTGTTAAGTTAGTCCTTCTTTACTTTTAGACATCTACTTTTGGCATCCTGGCAAGATCAGATGAATAAATGTCAGGGATTTTAGCAGCAATTGGAAACAACTAAGTCTCAGAGGGAGATGGGTTGAGGAAGAAGACTTAATTTCTCATTCTTGCACATTGGCTCATAGTTTTTATTTCCTGAATAGGACACTGAAAAACAACAAAGGTTTATAAACTTGTAGCTTCTGAAGATGATGATGTAAGGAAAAAGATGAGCACTTCACCCAAGCTTTTCCTGGAAATTGATGTTCAGCAGTAGCAGTTATTGCTGATAACTGTATTAACAGTTACTTACTGTTACTTAATACTGGAACTGTGCTGCAGTTCTAGTAGTAACAGAATTAGTTTCCAGATCATTATCATTCCAAATCCATTATCACTGGTGGATTGGAAGATCACAAAATCAATTAGGCTGGAATAGAACTCAGAGAGCATTGTGTACAACCTCTGACTGAAGACCACCATGTCAGCATGTCACTCAGTGCTGTAGCCAGTCTTTCTTACACACCTCCAGGGATGGTGACTCCACCACCTCCCTGGGCAGTCCATTCCTAATGTTTAAACACCCTTTCTGTGAAGGGTGTGTAAACATTAATGTTTAAACATCCTAATGTCCAACCTAAAGCTCCCCTGGTGGAGCTTAATCTTAAGATTGTGCTACATATCACAAGAAAAAAGGCATATCTTCTAAAAGATGCCCTAGGAAATTACTCCAAGAATCTTGTGTTAAAGAACCTTTTCTTTGTCAAGGAAGATCCTCAAGAAGCTTGGGTTTCCATTTAGGCTGTGTATGTGTTCTCCTGCTTAATCTCACGCCACTGCATTTCATTCTATGAGACCCTGACACACTGGCATGTTGAACACAGAAATAAGATTAAATGAATGCACGTGAACTATAAACTTACTCTGGGGATCTTTTTGCTTGTTTTGGATTTATAGTTTGGAATGGTGATACTTGATTTCTGCTAAGCTGTTAATATTTGTTGGAAGAATTTGGTATTTTTTGGTAAAGATTCTAGGATAAGACTTCATGTTTATAAAGATACATCTATCAAGTAAGTATTAGGTACTTAAGAGGTTCTTTTCAATCTATTAAGCTGCATATTGATGCCACTTTCTGAGAAATGTGAGACATCCATGTCCTTTGGAGAAACATACTATTTTTTAGCTATTCCATCATGTGTCTGTTTGCATGTTGAACTCTGGTCCAGTGGAGTAATACAAGATGTAAATATCCCTATATGCACTAATCTCATCTGAGGGAGGTTTAGTTTTCTCTGTTTCTTATTTGCCAGTCACTTCAGAAGAACCATTCAAACTTTGTGTGGCTTGGAAGCAGTGGGGCTAGTTTGACTGGTAGTAGGTTAGTAGTGTATTAGTTTTTAGGTTTTGTTTTAAATGTTGTTTTTGTTTTTAAATCAGGAGCCAATGAAGTCGAGAGCACCACAGCTACATTTGGAATACAGATTCTACAAGCAGCTAGGATCTGGAGGTAAAAAGCTATGTAATGCACTTTACTGTAATGTAATCCAGGGTCAATTTTTGGCTGAATTTTTCTGGTTTAGAGGTATAAATCTATTTAATAAAGTATTCCTAACTACTTAAAGCAGGAAAAAGCTCCAGCAGTTAGTAGATTCATGTATAAATTCCAGTATTCTAACATTGTTTTTTCTACTCTATAAAGGGTATCTATGAAGTCCTGACTATTTAATAAATCCTATCTATCATTTGTCTGCATACAAGTATACCTTAAACTAAGTGATCTTAGACTGTTCCCAGTACAACTCTTTGAAAAAATACTGTAGCTCTCCAAACTGCTAATCTACTAATCACATATTTTAAATTAAAGTTGATATGATATTTAAATAGCTTCAGATTCTGTTTTACTTCACTTCACTTTTATTGATACAGTATATATTTCTGCTTACTAGTTTTAAACCTCTTAAATACCTCTAGGAAAAGTGTAAATGCAGTTTAATATTTGAGTGTCTTATTTCACTCCCCTTGGTGCTTTTATACCCAGAAGTATTCTTATGGTGGTTGCCTGAATGATCCAATTGTCACCTTTTGTTTTTAAAACTTCTAAAACTTCTCACATATTTTTGTGCCTTTCACAAAACTGCATATGATCAGTTAGGAAGATGTGAAGTTTCTTACCCTAGTGAAGTGAGTACAGATATTCTCTAAATCAGCTATAACTTAGAAAAAAGAAATATTTTTATGTCTTTTCCTTGAAATTATTCCTAGAGTAGGTTGTGTACTTAACTATTTTTCCAATTTTTTTATTAACGTAAAAGTTTTTCATGAGTGGACTACTAAGAGTGGTTTTCTACATGTATGTTCAGGGGCTTCTTAGCAAAGGCAGCCTAAAGTGATTTTAGTTGTGCTGAAACTAGAATAAAATCCTTCTTAATATGAAAAGTTTTCTCTGAAAAGAAATACACGATGAACATGCCCATACCACTTTGATTTTGTTACCTTGAATGTGTGTGTGTTATGATGAATTTTAATACTTTTTTAATTACTATTTTCATCTTTTATCTTAAAATTCGGGATCTTATGCTGATTGCAGCGCTGACTGGGTAGTGTTTCTCAGGTGGCTTTCAAAATTTCATGCTACTATTTTAAAGACTACATCTGGTGAAACAAAGTTTCTAATATGATCAATTAAAATAGACTTTTTTTGCTGCTGTAATATGAATGCTTTGCAACCAGGAATTTTTAGAGATTACTTTTGGCAAAACATGACATTGTCAATTTCTCTTCTTTGGTGGAAAATAAAGTTGTAGATAGGTAGTCAAAATCTTGAGACTATATGCTTGCTGTTTGGAGAAAGTCATCAGAGTATGATGTGTGGGTGTTTTTTTGTAAGCAGTTATAGATTATCAGCATACCATACACTAGCATTGTGAAATAACTGATGAGTAGAAAGCTGAGATCTTCAAGTGCTTAACTAACGGGGCATGACAGCCCACAATTTAGGTACTTTACCTATCTGTGAATACAGAGGTGTAACTATCTTAAATTGCAAAGGAGCTGTGTAGTGGTGGTAAAAATAAAATTGTAATTTCTAGTTCAGACTGCAGAAATTAGGCAGTGCCTCTCAGAGGTAGGAATCCTTATAGGAATATTTCTTGGGAAAATGTCTTAGTGAGTGTAATTTTGTCTACCTTTTTGTTTACTGAATAAGACTGGGAGCTGTGTTTAGTGTAAGAACGTAATCAGGTCAAAGTTCTTCTGCTTTGCTTCAGATATCATTCAATCTTCTTAACCCTATTTACTGGTTGCAACAACTTTTATCTCTTTGTCTTGTTGCCTTGTTGAAATACTGAAAGGGAGAGTCACCTCTCTGATTCTTTGCATGAAAATGAGGTGACCTTTCGGGTGAAAACGCAAAGATAGAGCTGGTGACTTACTAAGCATCATCAATATTTATGAAGAACTTTGTTATAGACTCCTTTGTTTTTGCAATAACCTGCTTTGATTCAAAAGTGAAAGCCTCATCTGGCACAGGACCTTGAAAGCTCCTTTGTGACTCTTTCTCAGGCACTCCACTTGAGGCTTACTTTAATGGGTTTTGTGGCAGAGGCTCATTATGAAGAAAGTAATTTTCTTGTTCCTATCTACGTAGAAGTTAAAAAAAAGATTGCTGATTTGTTATCTTCTGGCAGCAGTCTCTTTTTCTATATTTTTAGGAGTTAGGCCCTCAAGCGAAGGAAGTTAGGCAGCCTATGATTTTCAGAAAAGAAATTGCAGCATTATGTAGTTTCTATTCTCATGTAATCTGTCACAATTGGTTTTAGTTTACTGAATTTTTGTGACATGCATGTTTACTGTCAAGCATAGGTTTAATTTTATCTCATGAATGGTTGAAAACATAATGTTGGAAAGTTGATGCACCAAGTGATAAATTCAGGAAGCAATGTTAAACAGGAGATTATAAATCTGGCGTAAGGTTTTTTTTTAACTCACATAGACAGTATTGCTTTATGGGCAGTGGTTGTACTTTGATCAGAAAGAGATTAGATTGAAGGAAGTGATCTTCAATATGCAAGTTACAGAAGATTCTGTCATAGAAGATACAAGAATAGCTGCCGTTGCTGGAAGAAATTCGAAATATAGTGATTGTGAAGATAGAAGGTTTCTCTGATACACAGTTACACACCATACTAGGAGTTAGAATTGTCTGAAGGTTTTCATCTTTTAAGCTTCTAAAAATCCACATTTGCAGGCTTTCTTATGATGAAGTTGTCTTTTCCTTAGCTGTTTTTGTTTATGTGCACAAACTCGTAGTAATTTGGCTGATAGCTTTATAACTGTTGTGGACTGTGTGTTTTGCATTTAATTGTACTAAATTGCACTTCCCCTTTTTCTCCTAACGTTTATATGTATACTTGTGTGTTAATAGCAAGTGGCTACTAAACTATAATTTCAGAAGCAACTGGTGAAAAGGGGATTGTACTCCCAGTACTCCTTCCCAGTCTTGTAAACAGAGCCATTATTTTCTAAAAAGACCCCATGATTTTCTCAAATGAGAACTACAAATTCCACAGTTTGTTACAAATTGACTTACGCTTAGTGTGAAATAACCTGAAGTGTAAGGGAAAAATTCCTGTAGTCCCTGTGAAATTCCACTTGACTTGGAAGTGGCAGGAGGAGGAGGGGTATTAACATGTGAATGATTACTTCTAGAAGAAAATCAGGTTATTTTCTGGCAATATCGTCCTTAAAGCAAGTAAAGAAAATGTTATTGTAATTACAGATTATTTTACTTTTAAACAGAATATCTTTACCTTTCTAACAGAACATCTATGTACTTCTGATCTTGAAAGCATCCTTGATGAAAGGGGTAGCATTTTGAAATTGTATGTTTTCTTAGTATTTCCTTTTCTGAAGCCAGTATTTATCTACTAAATCTATTTATTTATTTTTATAAAATCCCATTTTCTTACTTTTCTGATGACCTTGTAGCTTGGGTTTGGGTTTTTGTAATGTATATTTGTATTATTAATCCCTGTGCTAAGTCATGCTGTTTTGTGTCTTGAATGCCATGAAGATGGAAGACATTCTTGACTGAAAATAAGATCAGAGGGTTCTTTTATAGTTCTACTCACTGAGATAACACAGAGAAAATAGGCATGAAATATAATAGATGTGCAGTTTTTATACACAGGACTTTCGGAACTAAGAGTACTAATTCTTTGTATTTAATAAAAAGTGGTTTTGTCTTGCCTGAACAAAAATTAACATTCCAAAAGTGCATTCCTTTGGAGAGGATCTGCCTATAAAGAAGGCCTAACTATAACTTTACTTTTAAATATGCTCTTTGAAATGCCTATGAATGTGCAGTAACATGTAGGTGTTTGTCAGGAAAAAAAAGTGAAGAATCTTTATTAAAAAGGAAATACTTCCAGTGCTTTTCAGCTTTTTGAAATGTTTTTAGAGAAATGGAACTCAAACTTATTAAAAACAACTTTTAAAATTAGTTTAAAGATGTGACTTATTTTAGTTGCTTCATTATTTAGCTTTCATGTAGTTTTTATGTATGAATAGAGATTTTTATGAAAATTCCTTTCTCTTTTCTTTGATAATTTTGTTATTCACTAACTATGAGGGCGTTTTCCTCAGGAAGTTTGAGATCATTAGTCTGTATGCAGAAGTTTCTAGTCAATTGAATGAGGAACATATGGATGGGATTTAGAATATCTTTGCTTCTGATAAATTTCGTTCAATGTGTATTTTCTTAATATGCAAGTATGAGTTACCAGCAAAGCTGCTATACTATCATAAGTACAGTACTCCAAATAAAATGATTGCTAAATTCTAACCTGAAATTGCACTAAGGCTTTTGGAATTAATAGAACATTGTTTTATATTTTTTATTGTTTCTTGAATTTATCTTTTATGCTATCAGCCTTTCTTTGCATGATTGGAAGATAAGGTGTAACTGTATTTCATGCACTATGCTGTAATTTAACTGACAGGTATTTACAGTATGGCTCACTTGCCTTTTGCAGAAAGGAGTCTGTAAATGAAAGAAGTTAGGTGTTATGTGTTGAAGGGCATAAAAAATATTCTGCTTTAATTGCCCAGTTTTTCTAACCTCTCTTAATAGAGATAATAATAAAGACTGGGAGCCTTTGCAAGTGAATGAGAACTCTTTTGTACTTACTTAGCTGACGAGTGAAGCAAAAGAATGGCAAACTGCTTCTGCTGCTTAAAGCAGCTTAGAACTCCTCTTTGTAATGCTGCTGTTAGAACAGACTGATTTAGAAGAGTTCTTGTTTATATTAGAGAGGGGTATCTATTGTTAGATTTCTTCTTTTTATTTGAGGTGATTTTTGAGGTCACAGATCTCAAAACAGGTCACAGATCTGTTCAGCGCTGGATTATCCTACTGGTGAAACTGCTGTATTAATATTTCAGGCAAGACAGATGCTCCATGTTGTAAATCAGGTTTTATTTTTCTTAACTTTTATACATCTGGGTTTTTTTAGCTGAAATCTAGTTAACACTTCGACTTGAAAAACTGGAAACCAGATACTTTTCTTACAGAGTGACTACTATTGACAGTCAGGAGATATATATATATATATATAAGATATATATATATAGGATGTATAGATTATATTTGTCTGCAGTGGAAAAAGGTGTTGTATTTAAGAAGGTCATGGCCATTGTGAGTTGAGTGCTAGTATGTATTCCATGCTGTACCTGAATCATTGTGATTTGGTACCAACATTCATGTGATTTACTCTGTATTGCTGTCTAAAAATACAGTTTCAAATTTTGAGATTGTGCAAACCTGCCTTCGACACAACGGAATCGTAGTACTTGGACAGCTGTAATGACACAGTTACTGTTGGATTAGTGATTCAAGAAGATTTTAGTGTGGGCATGATGTGGTTTTGGAATATACCAAGATAACAGTGAGTGATGTCTTCTCACCATTTTCTAGTCAAGCTAAGTAGAATATTTATTTTAGCATTTAGAGCATGTCAGGATTTGCCAGATTGATAATTATATTTTGGTTTGGGAGTGTAGCAAAGTGAGTTTGAAATACTTTGAATTTCTGATTTTGATGGGGGCAGAGTACCTTAAGGCAAGAACTCTGTTATGAGGTACCTTATGCAGAGTTTAATGTGGGCTAGTAGGTTAGACATTGCTGTTTATAGTTTTCTTTTTTGTGTTGGAAATATGTTTGGTGGGCTGAAGGCCAAGAATGAGGTTCAGTACTTCAGTGTTTAGTGTTTTTTCCTCTAGGTAAAGACAAAAATATTTAGAGTGAGAAAATGCGATTCTTCATTTAATTTCAGTTCAGGCCAGCTTTAGCTGGTGTGTGTGAGATCTGAGTGTTCAGTGACTGCTATTAATTTTTTTTTGTACAACTCTCTTCAGGTTATGGAATCCTGTGAAGCAGATTTTGCCAGTGAAAGACAAACTGTCTTTTGTATTTGATATAATTACAGGTGACTTTAACTGTCACTGAACCACTGGAGAAGGCAGTGGGATCTCAGATTGCTACTGATAGCATCTCTAGTTCATCCCCTGGGCTGTAGCCACCTTGCCTTCCTGTTTAGCCTCTGGGAGAAAAGGCTATGATTTCATCGTGGTGTTTCAGCATCTGTGTTCTGCTATAACTCTTTCCAAGACAAAAATTGCAGTATAATAATTTCTTAATTTCTTTCTTAGTTGGTAGACTGTAATGTACTTGACAAGATTGATATTTTATTATACCATGAGGAAGAGTCTCAGTGGCAAGTCTCCTTGAGTGTAGTGCTGGAAACAAAGCACTACAGCTTGATCATTGTGTCAGGTGATTATTTTGGTTCATGGATCTTCTAGAAACAATTTAAAATAATTTACTCTGTATTTTTCAAAATACTTTGGGATAGGTGTCTTGCTGCTATTATAGGATAAACATGATGAAAGTTACAAAGATTTAAAGCGAGTTTGAAAATATTTTTATGAGAATTCTTGAATGTGACGTGTGCAGCTCAATTAATTGAATGTTCTCACTACTTAAAGCAGCAATAATTTACTGGAGCTTCAGATTTTAGAGTATTATATAATTTCTAAACCAAGAGTATTATGTTTCTAATGATCAGTGACAATGTATATTGAAGACAAACTGTCTAGCTGTAAACTACAGAGTTAGCAAGTAAGTCAATTCAGGGTAGTCATAGCTTACATACTTAAATAACATTTTATCAGTTCTTACAGATATGTCTGAGTTGTCTCATTTCATATCCTTTTTATACATCTTGCTGACCATCATTCAGTATAAATGCAAAGTGAGTTTTATTAGTAACTTCACATGAAAATTGCTTTGAACTATACTTCTAGGTAGATAGCTGAGAATTTGCTCTTAAACTGATGGCTGTTTCTTTAATTTTTTTTTTAGTCATGCTGTCCTGCTTTATTACTTCTGTTCAAATTTGACTGGCATTATTATGCTGGGGAATAAAAAGTAAGCAGGTAGTTGAAGTGGCTGGTAATCACTGTTAAGTAAAAAAAAAAAAACCTAAACATGCAGATGATCGTAGAAAATAAATAATTTAAGAACGTAGTATTAGAGCACTTAAACTGAATCAAATATTCAGTCTCTTGACTGAAGAGGAATCTGTTCACAGGCACTATTAGTCTGTGTACTGATGACTGCTGTGGTTGTGTTGTGAGTTTTTCAGGGAAAACTGACTCAGTTTTGAGTTTGTGCTGCTGATATGCTTCCTTTACTAGGAAGGTTGAGCTGCTCAATTATTAATGTGATTATGCTAATATTTATGTCAATAAATGATGATAATACCCAATTTATTTTTTAAGTGCAGTCCAACAAAAATTATAAATATGTTGCTGGGCGTTTTTCTTGGTTTATGCCAATCCTCTTCTAGGATTTTGCTTAAGGACATGTACAGGATTTTCTGAATATAAAGTAATTTTTTCCCCCTAGAATAAGTGCAAGAGATGGAGTAAGAATGGCGGGTGAATAATAGAGTTACATGCTAATGTTTCTGAGAAACAGTTACTGGCCATAAGAAGCCTGGTTTTATGCAAAAATGTATATTGATTTTGTATTGTGACATCACACAGATTTCAGAGATTATGGACGTTGTGAGGCATACAAATAGCTGTAAACAATAGATAATAATTATATATATAATTATAATAATAATAGGTAGCTGTCCTTGTGAAAGGAAGCTTGATAATACAGTTCACTGAACAAGATGAATGTTAGATAAATGGATATTTGGTTTAATAATGATTACAATAGAATGCATCTCTAATTCTGTTTTGGCAATGCAAATAATTAAAGAAGATTTTTCCTTTGAAATAAATCTATTTTATTACTGTTTCTTCTTTTTGCAGTCATATTCTTATATTTGTAAGTAAGAGATGTAGTCTTTAAGAGTTGTGGTGATACAGTGTCTCATTCTTCAAAAAGTTAAAGACTTTTATAGTTCGTGGTTGATCGTGATTTCAGTAGCATCAAGGTGCTGTGTTTGCAAAGACTGTGTGACCTTCTGTGTATGCTGCTCTGGCTCAAGTCAGAACACACCACCCTGAGCTCTATAATCGCGTCCTCTGAGGGGATTCAAGCCAGATTCCGACTGCTAACTAGGGAATACTTGGGTTTGTGACAGTTTGTTGATTTGAATCCTTGTCAAGAGTACCAGAATGAATGTGTCGTGAAAGACAACTGTTAATGCAAGTCTTCCAGCTAGCTGAAAGTGTTTGGCTTGTGTCCATTGAATTGCCACATAGGAAAATTTACGCTGCAGATTAAAAGCAGTGGGATATAGGAAGCTGAATACACAACACTATGATCTGTATGAGCAGTCTTGTGTATTTTACTGGCATTTATGTGTCTGATTTAACAGACTCTAATCAATAGCATATAATGCAGATACCATCAGTCTGTTTCTCGACTAGTTTAGAGAAAGCTCTAAAAGGAAATTGATACAAGAAACTAGAAAGAAACACTAGAAAACTACTTGTTAGCTTAGTAGCTTTACAAATTTAGATTTAGAGATGTTTTGCCAAGATACAGCTCAAAATTAAGTCAGTGATAGCTGAGTTTAAATGGAGTTGCCATTGACCTGTGGATTACATATTCCTTTGGCTGTCTCTGCTGTCTGTTAATTAAATTAATTTTTTTTTTCCTGAATGAGGACTCACACATACAATGATTGAAGCTGTGATGTAATATCTGTGTCAAAGCAAACAGATGGAATTTTTTCCTTAAGATACAAATGTGTGTTTATGCTAGTCATATATATTGCTCTAGATAACTTGAGTGAAAAAAAAAAATAGTCTCAAGCTTAAATAAGGTTTAGTAATGAGGTTCTTGAGAAAGACAACAACCAAGATGATTAATGGTCCCAGAGCAGAAATAATTTATTTTTTTTTATTATTTTAAAAATGTGTGTTTATGCTAGTCATGTATATTGCTCTAGATAACTGGAGAAAAAAAAATAGTCTCAAGTTTAAATAAGGCTTAGTAATGAGGTTCTTGAGAAAGACAATAACCAAGATGATTAATGGTCCCAGAGCAGAAATAATTTATTTTTTTTTATTATTTTAAAAAGGTTTGGCAATTACAGTTTAATCTACTAGCCATGTTTTCTTTATTCCAATGTTTTTATCCTTTCATCATTGTAGAAGAGGTCAGATCTGTCAGCTTTAAAGACTTTCTGGACATCATGCACATAAACATGACAGATTAAAGTATTTGAGCGAAAATTGAAGCGTATAATCTATAAATGCACATCACTAGTTTAGGAGGCTCTCCTTGGACCCCCCTCCCTTCCTGGTGGATAGTCAAGTGCTTTTGGAACATTTGTACTTGATTATGAAGACCAGAGATGTATAGCAATAATGTTTTCGGTGGCTAATGAAAATTCACTTTTATAGAAGATTTCTTCTATAAGAAGAGCTTCTTCTTGAAGTCCAAGCAATGTTCAAATAGTTAATTTCCAAGTCAAGACTTCTTTAATTTTTGTCAAGATTAAAATAGGGCTAAAGTCATACTGACCTGAAGTGGATTTGCAATTTCTTAACAGGGCAGTCACCTAAGTATTGTAGATTGTTTTAGTTAATTGAGTCCATTCAAATGAAAGTTTTACTTGTCAACAAGTATAAGTATCTAGGGATAGCCAAATAGAACTCTTACTTTAAAAAGATTCCATTTTCAGAGTTTTAAACCTAGAAAGGAAAGATGTCTAAATGTTAAAGTAACTTAGTGGGAGTATGTGAATCCACTTTTTTGGCCAAAAGTGAGTTTCTTCTTTGATGGAAGAGGAGGAAGTTATATGTAACTTTAAGTGACATTTGTGTGACAAACATTGAGTTCTGCTTGTAACTTAACTGGGGAGAGGTACTGGTTTTTAAAAAGGATTTTTGAGAATGAGGAGAAGATCTGTCAAGCTACTAGAAAGGATTGAATGGTAGTCAAATTAATTATTAATCAAGAAACCAAAGAGCAATGACTTCTTTAAATTCACAGCAAGGCAACTGGGATGCATCTTAAAAGCTCAGAGTATTTCCTTCTTTTGTTCTTCAGTGGTTTAAGCCAGAGTAATTCAAACTGGAAATAAAGTATATCCTCTTAATTGGTAATAAGTAGTGGAATATCTTGTCAACAAAATAGGGGTTCCTTAAATTTCTAAAAATTAGAGTTTCTTTGTTTTTAATTTAACCAATATCTCTTAAAGGTTTATATAAGAGAGCTTACATTTATCTATCTGTAGTGGGAGAAAAAACCTCATACTCGTTTTTATTAGTAGCATGTTACTTACTGACTTCTGGAGATGTAGAGACATGAAGAAAGAATGTAAGTAGCAGAATGACACCTGTTTATTGCTTTTAAGTAAAGTCACTGAGTGCTTAGATTAAGAACTAAAGCCCCTAACTTTTAGTACTTTCAACTGTCCGTATCAAATTATTTTATCAACTTGAGTGATTTTAGACAGGATGCTCCATATGCACTGCAGAAGCTATTGCATGTTAAACACAATTTTGGGACACTTTGGAATTCTCATGTAATCAGAAGATCGAGTGTTTTAGGTATCTATCTGATAATCCAGGATGACTTTTTAAAATTGAAGAACACTATCTCATACTGTATTCTGATACAGGGTGTAATATGGTCAATGCTTCTTCGTTAGTAGCAATAAACTAGTCCTGTGAAGTTTTTCTGAAGTGGGTAGGATTATGCATTTTAAGTATATTGGTATAGAGATGGGTGTGGTAATTCATTTTGAAAAACAAATTGTAGCTCAAGTCTTCTGAAAACTAAACAGTTAAACTGTATTTTTAGGAGTTGTTTAAATATTCTGACTTGTGTCAGGAGGGGACTAGTGAAAAACCTCTTAAAAGCGGTATATTCATTTGATGTTAACTTTGCTAAACCATTATTTTTTATAATTTTTTTTCCCCAAAGCTGTAGTGAATACAATTACAAATCTGTGCCCTCAGTGTAAGTGATGCCTTCTGGAGGCTGATCTGGAGCAGAGACTAGTCAGAGCAAAAGGATAAAGTAGGGATTTATTAGAAGGCCTCACTGGGCACACCTGGGCAGCACAAGAGTCCACCTACACCCAAGATGCCCCAAAATGGTCACAAAATGGACACCTGATAACGAGGTCTCACACTTGAGTAAGTTCTGGTCCATTAGCATATTGGAGTTAATATCCAATTATAGCTTCAGGTTATGAAGCTCCAGCCTCTTTTTTTCTTCTCACTCCACCATTGTTTTTGTTCTTGGGCTTGAAAGTTGCATTGGTTGTCCTTGGTATCGAGCTAGAGAAGGAATTGTTTTGTCTACCTACTCTGTGAAGAGAACTCAGTGGCGTTTAATATGCAATCTAAAACTACCCACCAAAACAGCACAAAATCTAAAAAATATAAAAGCTAAAACTTAAGGCATCATAAGTGTCACTACAGTAAGGTGTGAAAAATTGAAGGCTTTATGTATTTCAGAACATACCCAGAGTTAAGAGTTACATTTAAACTACAGAGAATGAAGGTTAAATCCAGTGTTTCATTAAGGTGTTCTATAAATAGGTTTGGTCCTTCTGTATAGTGCAGTATTGTAACATTGGACACTGCAGAAAAAGCTCACGTGAAAAAAATACATTTTCAGAGTATTAAATATTTTGAATAAATAAAACAGAGTATATGTACTGAAGGAAAAAAAACCCCAAAAATCTGGAATAACTAGCTGCCTTAAGTAAACAAAATTCTGCTGAACGAGGAGGATGTCCTGTTCATGTGAAAAGGTACAAGATGAGTAGAAGCAATGATACCAAATTATTTTTAATTAAATAGACACACAATGCATATTGTACAAAAAGGTGGAAGTAAAATTGGATCATAAGGCTTTAACTGTTTATATTTTAAAACTTCTGGATTGCCTGTCTTCCTAAGGTGGATGTTAATTTTTACTATAAAGTCCAGACTTAATGTGTCATTTGGATTCATGAATCTCTTTCTGATTTTTTAAAATGATTTCTCTAGATAATAAGATAGTAATTTTATTCCTAAAGGTAAGAATAGCCTTAATTTAAGAAGTTTAATTTAAGTGTGTTGTTTTGTACAAGAGCTTATTTAAGCTTTCTTCATAGCATTTTAAAACTGTATTTCAGTTTATGGTTACAAAACTTAAAAGAGAGGTTTTAATTTTAATGTTTTATAAAAATCTTGATATCTTTCACAAGTCAATATGGTACAATTGTATCATTTTCATTATATATTTTGTGACTATCTTGAATATTCCTGTTGTGTCTTTTACCTGTAGTTTTTATGAGGTTTATTTTTGCTTTTATGTGAAAAATAATATTTTTAGCTTAACTCGAAATTGGGTAGGGATTTTATAGCTATGTTCATTAATCTTATTTAACCCCTTATGATTATTTTGTATTTTGTATTTTCATTTTACAGATGGAATACCTCAGGTTTATTATTTTGGCCCATGTGGCAAATATAATGCTATGGTGCTAGAACTACTTGGACCTAGTCTGGAAGATTTATTTGACTTGTGTGGTAGGACATTTTCTCTTAAAACCGTTCTTATGATAGCCATACAGTTGGTAAGTAGAATAGATGTTAATTTTGAGTGTTCACTAGAATAACTAAATCAGTCTTCAATGGATTAAATGCTTCACTTAAGAGACTTGCACTTCTCATGTTTTGAATTGGTGTTGGTGGTATTTAAAATGCTTGTGATACAGTTTAAGCAGGAATATTCTTACATTACTTTCATTTACTTTGTTCTGTTTCAAGTCGGTTCATGAATGTAATTACTTGTGTCTTCTGAGTTCCCATCATGATCTAAAGTCATGAATTTTAGTTTGACGTGCTCTTTCAAAAAGAAAACCTTAAAGAAATACAAGTAATTTTAGCCCACACAAGCAGTTATAGGATTATAGCCTTCCTATATATATATATATGAAATATATAGTATCATAGGATTCCTAAATAGCATAAATATTTTTTTCCTGGGCATTCTTATAAGAATGCGAACAAGCAAATGAAAAATTTCCCAAATCTTTCCAGAAATTATAGCACAAAATTATTCAATGAAGAATTATTCTCTTTTTTGGAAATTTGCCTTATTTGCTTCTGACTTGAGGGTGGGTGGAAGTGGAAAGAAGGATAATTAAGGCTGTGCATATTTACTGGATTTCCACTTCTCTAAATAGTGATATTTTTACCTGTGATGGTTAAAAATAGCTGTTTAAAACATGACTATAATTGTATAACAGGGCTCCAGGTACAGGCATACGGACACATTGAACTTATTTACAACCAAAATGACCAAGTTCTTTTTTTTTAAGTGCTCAAGTCCTCACAAGTCCAAAGATCAGCTTTATTTAATACTTCCTGTTCCTTTCTGAATATGGAAATTTTGATAGAAAGCAGTCCTGCTAGAGTGGACTTTATATGCATGATGATGAACTTTCTGTGCTTCTCTCATTTATATCTTTAATATATAATAGATTTACATCAAACTCTGCTGCTTACAGCTTAGTGACATAATTTGTGTAATGTACACAAAACAAACTGTGCTGGCTGTTTTGAAGGATGAAAATTTCTGTTATGTACCAGATTCATGACTAATGTCCAGTATGAGAGTTTCCAATACACCAATTGATAATATCTTTGGAAAAGCATACATTTTTGATTGACTTACTAGGAGATACTTTGTTAAGAGCAGTATCAATTTGGTCTTAAGATATTAGGAGCTGTGATTTCTTCTAATTACAAAGCCAATATAAGATATTTAGCTTCACATTGGCAGCCTGAAGCTTAAACTAAACTTCCGTGTCTGTTATTTCTTTTTCTTTTTTCGAAGATTTCTCGTATGGAATATGTCCATTCAAAGAACTTGATATACAGAGATGTAAAACCTGAGAACTTCTTAATAGGACGACCCGGAAACAAAACGCAGCAAATGATGCACATTATAGACTTTGGTTTGGCAAAGGAGTACGTAGATCCAGAAACAAAGAAGCACATACCATATCGAGAACACAAGAGCCTTACAGGAACAGCTAGATACATGAGTATAAATACACATTTAGGAAAAGGTATGTGCACTTTTTAGGTATAGAAACAGCTGTGACTTGTCATAAACCATCTTGCTTTGAAGTTACAGTTTTTTCTCAGTCTCTAGTCATTAAGAACTGCAAATTTTGTGGATTGTGCAAAATATAGTTTGTCCTCAAGAAAATACTGTTTATGGGAATAATCTTTTTTTAATCTCTAATCATCATGATCTTGTCTTGGGAATTGTCCTCTTTGTTAGCTATCCTTAAAAGAAAGATGAGGTGTATCTTTTTGTAGCATAATACATTCACATAATAAGTATACCATAGCAGAATGAAGTGTCCAGGAAATAGATCTGCTTATTAAATTCAGAAAAGTCAATAGGTTGCAATAACATGGGTTTTCAATACTTCATTACTTTTCTGATCTCTTTAGAAATGCACTATAAAATAATAAAGTAAGTTAGAGATGATGCTGATTTCTTGATTTTTTTTTTAATGCTTACACTGTTAATAAGGCTTTGTCAGAGTTGTTAAAGGTTATGCCAGCAAGCTACAGAAATTATAGGATGTATATAAGTATGAAAGTTGTTATTATTGAATTAATAAATTCACCTTGAAAAAGTTATGAGCACTCAGATCTTTGTTTATTCCAGCTATTGAGAGGTTTTCTTGTGAAAACAATTAGTTAAACCCCTTTGGGTTTGTGTAAGCCAGTTGCTTATCACTATATGGTAATCACTAATTAGGTTGCTCTTTGAATTGGTTATAAAAACGTTGCACAATACTTACAGTTTAACCGTATGTATAACTGTTAAGATGGCAAATGAGAAACCATTCACACTTCTCAGGAATAATATACTTTCTCAATAAAGCAGAGCCATGGAATCACTTAGTTGGAAAATATCCTTCAGGTCATCGAGTCCAACCCAGTATTGACAAATCGACCACTAAACCATGTCCCTCAGCACCACTTCTACAAGGCTTTTAGCATACCTCTGAAAATGGTGACGAATCACTTCCCTGGTCAGCCTGTTCCAATTCTTGAGAATCCTTTTGGTGAAACAAATGTTCCCAATATCCAATCTAAACTTTCCTGTGTCACAACATGAGGCTTTTTCCTGTTGTCCTTTTCCTTGTTCCTTGTGAGAAGAGGCCAACCTCCACCTGGCTGCACCCTCCTGTCAGGGAGTTGTAGAGAGTGATAAGCTCTCCCCTGAACCTCCTTTTCCAAACACCCTCAGCTTCGTCAGCTGCTCCTCATACGATCTGTGCTCCAGACCCTTCACTAGCTTTGCTGCTCTTTAGTTGGCATACTCCAGCACCTTGAGTATAGAGTTTGAGCTTTCTAAATCTAAGTTTTGGAAGTCAGATAAAAGAAGCATCCGCTGTATTTTTCAGGCATAAATGTTGCTGTCAGCTTAAGGTGACTGTTACATTTTTGACAGTGGACTCTTATCTCCACTGGGCAGGATAGACTTCTGGTTATTATAACATTTTCAACATTTTCAAGTGGCATAACCACTTCTAAAATAAAATAAATTTTTTACTCCTCCTTAAATAAGATCACCTCCAAACCTTTTAAGAAAAATAAAACCAAAATGTAAAACTGGCAGTTACTTGAAAAACAAAATGTATTTTGATTACATGTCTGATATTTACAAAGGATGTCTTTATTTTTGTCTAATGATAGCTTGTTTAATCACAGAATGGTTTGGGTTGGAAAGGACCGTAAAGATCATTAGTTCCAACCCCCTTGCCATAGGCTGGATCACCAGGTAGCTCAAAGCCC